>WKFP01014797.1:390729-408006 GCA_011057875.1 Pterocles orientalis | reverse complement strand
ATTATCCAAAGCAGTTGCTGTGATAGTAGGGCTCCTTCCAACTCTGTTCCGATTGTTCAGGAGATGTGATTGACCCTGTCTTTGATTAGAAAATCAACAAAAGGTGCAGCTAAAGGCAGGGAGTACGTTTCTGATTCAGAAACTTTACAGAATTTATTGGGAAAACATGCCTTTCAGTCATAGACAAAAGGAAAAGCAGCGTAACTTGCCAGCCAGCCATCATAACTGAACAACTCTCAAATAACAATTCTGTCAAAAAACAATTCTGTCAAATAACAATTCCCCAAGCTGACATTTGCTTGAACTAGATAAGAATTAGAAATAATTTTAAAATGGACAAATGTTAATGTGTAGTAGTTAATTAATAAGTAGTTAATTTTCAATGTGATTTTCAGTTTCACCTTGGTTTTTTTTTAAGTAAAAATTCTCTGAGAAGATCAGTCAGAATATGACCAAGTACCATCTGCTTTAGAGAGACATATAAATTCTTAAAGACGCACCCCAAAAAAGCCTGAATCCAAACCAGTTTCTCCAACAATGGATTGGTAGTGACGTCCATCTCATCAGCCATATGTCAGGATTTTTCACATCCTTATCAGGCAGCAACCTTTAACAGATCGATCTTTACAATCAGGCTAATTCTCCATTTGATATCTGTTGATACTGCTCAGGCCTGTAACATTTATTAGCAAACCTCTCTTTAGCAACGAGCTTTTAAAGCAGCAGTTGGAGCCAAAACCTGCTTCTCTGTGCATGAGGCGATAGTGCCATCTGGTGGGATGGGCTCCCTTTGTGCCTTACCTTCACACAAACATCTCCGCAAGAAAAACAAACGTAGATTTATTTTATTTTTTTTTAAGTGGACTCCTTCGGGTTGGCATGTAAACTTTCACCTAAAATGCCCACTAGAGTTTTCTGGGCATTGTTCTAAGGTTGCATAAGGTTTTTGCTCTGCCCCAAGCTGCTCTCCTACAAACCCTGGCCCCAGTGCCTCGGTCAGTCCAGCCCAGGAGGACCCAAGTCCTGCCGGGAGGGCCCCGGGGCCAGAAAGAGCCCCCAGACCAGCCCCCTCCACCCACGCACTGGGCAATGCTGCTCTGCATCATCCAGCAAGACCAGCCTTGCTGGGCAAGCACGTGCCACCCCTCCTCAGAGCCTCTGCGTGTGTGCTACGCACGTCAGTGCCAGTCACATCTCATCCCTGCTTCTCCTACCAACATTTTTGGTCCTTTTTGCCTGACTTTTTGCCACTTTACCATTTTAATGGCTTTTTCTTCCAGTCTCTGCAGAGCCAAAACACAGATAGCACTTCACACACCGGAGACCACTGGATAATACATCATCCAACGGAGGGAAAACAATGAGGATTCACTTGTTTCTTGAACGAACAGAGGAAGGCGCGGCAGGAACAAGGTCCTTTCTTCCAGTGAGCTCCACATGCATGGCTCCTTGATGAAGAAGGGAACCAATTAACCCGATTCAGATTCCTTTTACACAAAGCAAGTGTTAAACAGAAACCGGCTGCCCACTTCACCCTCCAGCCTTTTCTTCAAGGCTTCTTCCTCTCCCATCATACAGGTCTGCCATGACTCCTGAAAGGCTTTGAGGGCTCCCCGGCCACAATTACAGCAGGCTGTAACCCCATCTGGGCTCCGGTCAACTGACTTATTTGAAAGCAAATAAAGTAGTAGTAGCGGTAGTTTTTATTCCTAGAGACCTGATAAAGGTGGTAAGTTTTAGAGCCATCAGATAGATATTAACCAGAAACAGGAATTAAAGAGGATCCTGTATTCATAGCAAGTTTCCTTTTGCAGCCTGCACTCAGTGGTTCAAGACACTCAAGAATGAATCTCAGGCTGGTAATTCCTTTACGTGATTGATTGAGCATTACCAATGAAAACAAGCATTAGGGAAAAAAAAATGGTAAAAGATTACCATAATGTATCATTTGTATACTCTCACTAGCTATAATAAGATAGATATTTGTATTTTATAATAGCAGTATTATAAAATGAGAAGAAACTGTCACACCTATCTGTGTCATCTTCCTGTATGAGGCTCTGGGCTTTCCCTGGACTGTTACACGTGTAGCTCAAGACAAACACACACTCCAAAGTTTAAAATTCTTGTGATGGACAATCTGTCACAACTCTGGACAAACTGTGCCCATCTAGTTACAGCAGGATCAACAGAAAAGACCACAAGCTTACAGAGAACAGATGTCACCTTGAGGTTGACCATCAGATACCCATGTGCAATAAGATCAACTGAGAACTGGTTTAAGCAGGTCCAGTGTTATTAGTGTAAGATACAAAGAGCTTAGGCTTGTTATTTTATTAATTCTTTAACAAAACAACTGATTTACAATAGTTTTTAGGTATTTGTTTAAAACATATTGTTTATTCAGACTCATTGAAATTGACATGTTACTTAGATTGCAGTTAGTCATTCCCGAAATTCCAGTCTGTGAGAATGATGTTTAATACTAACTGGTATTAATCAACTGAAAGTGGTTACATTCAAATTTTCATATGCATTTGATTGATTTAATAGCCAAAGAATTTGAAGACAGCGCATCATTTAAACCTCAAGCTCTTCAGGTTGAGCAACACACCATACACTGATTGGAATGAAAACACTAATTGTATTTATATATTAAAGGCCTGGAACAGCTCTGTTTGTGTCTGGTTTTAGTTGGCTAGATTCCTGCCCAAATTACAGTGGCACGTAGAAATAATCGAGTTTCCTTTTCTGAGCAAAGCTGTGATATTCAGAGTAAAGTTGAAGGCAGCAACAGTATGTCTTCAGAAGGACTTGGAACTGAACCAGCTAATTCAACACATGCCCTCATGTAAGCAACTCACCTCAGCCTGAATAATAATAACTCACTTACTCACAGCATGTAAAGTGCTTTTAAAGAATAAAACATTCAATTTCTGATTGACACATAAAACCACAAAGCATACATAAAGGTTCAGGGAAAATGAAGTCTGTCTATACAATATGCACTAAATGCAGTATTACAATATGAAAAAGTTACCCTAAAATCAGCCATAAATGCTTAGCCCTAGGAAACAGAAAAAGAAAAATAGAATAGCCTTTCAGCTTGTCTTAATTTTACATTTCCATCACAAGAAATTCTGACAAATCTTTGTTGTAAGCTAGTTAACATGAAAACTGCATAGTGTAATGTTTTTTAAAACTTAGTAGTCATTTTATACAATAAACTGTGTGATTTTCCTAAACTACAACATTTTGTCTTTTTTACAGTAGCTAAGTAGCTGAGAAGCACACATACCAGAAGACAGACAAAATTTGTAAAAACACTTGTCACTTTTTTAAAGCTCCATTTATCTTTTATTAATTAAAACAATACAGCCATAAAAAGTGCAAACTGTATAAAAGGTCATAGGGCAAAACATTTTCTGTGAACAGAAGGTGATGCTTCCAAATAATAAATGTTTGTCTTGTCCATGCTGGCTTGGGGTTTGTATATATCGTCAACACAGAGACAGGTTTTCACTGAAGGACATGAATTCAAGTCACAAAGGTGTCATATCTGCTTGTGATAGATTTAATTCCTCTAATGTAAAAAGCTAAATGCCAGCCACTGTGAAGAAAAGGAAATGATCCCTTTATAATGTTTTTTTGTTTTAGAACAAAGAACTTTGAATGCAGGCCAAAGTCCATTAGGAAAAAATATTTCACAAGAAGGAATTTTAACAGTTGTGAACAGCATCATTATGCTGACATTTTACTTTCAAGCAGGTAACATTACTTTGAGAACTGTTTTTACAACACAGAAGTGTTGCCTTCTCAAAGCCATTAGAAAGTATAAATACATCACCCACTTCATTGGTGTTCATGCCTTCATCTGTTAACATTAAAATGACACAAAGTGCTCCATGTTCGTGCTCTGTGTACCCAGTGAAAAGTACGGCTTCCACATAAACAACACCTGTATATCAGCAAGAGCCTGTGACAGATTTACTTACATGCATTATTTTAAACTATCAAAAACCTGCATAAAATGAAATTATAGAATGGTTTGGAAGGGACCTTAAAGATAATCTAGTGCATCCCTTTAGTATACTTCCTTAGTATGCTGCAAGAATAAAAGAAATACAATAGTCTTCAAACATAAAACATTCAATCTGAACACACGCAACCCATAACAAACAGATTTTCATTCTTCTAATACAAAGCTAGACTATTTGATGCTACAGTAAGAAAATCATTCTGTAGTTAACACCAACCAAAAACAGCTGACAAAGGTTACAGAAAGCTGAAAGATGGTATTTAATTCTAATAGCACCTCTATGGGATGACAAATTTTTGCAGTACATACTTGCAGTATAAAAAGTAAAGCTAAAAGGCTCAAATCCTAGAGGGCATACAACCATATGTTTTCCAGGGAGCATTGTGATAATTTTTGGCCTTCACATTTACTTTCTTCAGGCTGCAGAGTACTTGAAATTACTGCTTATCTCCAGAACCTCCTACAAGACTGCATCAACACAACTCACTGCCAACCAGGTTAGATGGGAGAACTCCACCAGCCTTCTGCTCCTAATTTTCCTTCTCCTATCAGGATGCTGGGAGAATCGATCTAAGATAATTTCTGAATTTCAGTCTTCATTGGGCAATAACAAATTTAGCTGAGCCATCCGCCCTCAGTATCTATTAGCTCTGAGTCTCTACATTATTCAGCTGCAAACCCTGAAGAAGGAAGACTGAAGATATTCTGATGACATTGTTTTTCCCCAGAAATAGGTAATAAAAAAATCCACACATTTAGACTGACTCCAGGACAGCCTTTGAATTCAAGCAGACTCAGTCAGCACTCAAAGAGCTGATGTACAAAAGAAATTCTCCAGCAATCTCAAAACCCCTCATAAACATTCTCTGTCCTACGTGAACACCTTGGCCCAAAGGTGGTGCTTTTTTACATCCCATGCAGTCTCAGTTTCATCAGTCCATTGGCAAAGAATTTAAATTAGCTCAAAATCTAGCCTTCCTTTTCCTGGTATTAACACATCATACTGTTCTAAAACTATCTTGTAATAGAAGCCTTATAGCTTTTTTCATTCGTCACCTGTTAGAAACAGTAAGGGTGGATTCTACTTTGCTGTATTTACAAGTGGGGCATTACCCAGGCTCATTATTTAGAGAAGAAAAACACAAAAATCTTACTTAAGATTTTTAAAACTCTAGCATCAAGTCATTGATTTCACATTCATGATCCATCCTTTCATAGGGTCTTGCAAGCAACTACAAAGTCCCTTTTCATACATTATTTTGCATTTGATGGTTAATTCCATACGATCTTTACTGGTATGCATTCTCTTCACTGCTGTCATGTGGATAAAAGGAAGCACAGGAGCTATTAATATCTAACTTGACACCAAAAGCAATCCTCCATCTGAGGTATAGATTTAATTGGCTATACGCAAGCTGCACAGGTAACCAGTACAGAACGGTATATTCCTATGAAAAGACTATGGGCTGCAGAGTACAACTGAGTAGAGAAAGATTGTTTAATGAACTGTTACCACACTGTGGACTGACTTCCTATTTTGCTCAAAGTGGTTTGCTCTGCTCTGAAACATATGCAAAAAAAAAAAAAAATCCTAGAGCTGCTTTCTCACTACCAAAGCAAGTCATTGGCTGTCATTTCACCAGTTTTTTTTACTTTGAGACTCACTAGTTCTCTAGGTACCTGCTGGGGGAAGTAAGATGAGATGGTTCACCAAGCATAACGAGTTTGTCTTTTATGGCAATTTTAGATCTTTGGGAATACTCGTTCCTAGTGGCATCACAGGTGTGCACAAGTCTGGAACTACCTTGCCTCTCATGCGTGTCAAGAAAAACATACTTTTGTGATGTAGTTTTCTCACAGTTGGTATGGAAACTACTTCAACTCAAAATTATAACACAGATGTGTCTTGGTAATTACATGCATAAGGCAAACATCCAACATTTAATTTTTAAAATCCTACATCTCCTTAGCCCTTGGTAATGACAAGATTTTGAGAAATCCTTCAATCTTCCACTCAAAACCATACTTGGGATACCTGTGTTCTGTTGCCACACAAGTGCAGGTGCTCAGTTTTTCCAGAACCGTGGTATTTTCAGTCATGAGATCAGTGCAGAAATATGCAGGTTTACTTAAAGCCCAGATCCATAGCTGTGACCAACAATCAGGCTCTTAGAAAAAGAAACATTGCTTTTCATTTTCTCTTATGACTTTCTTAGATAACAAGAAAGTATACCACATAACATGCATGTACCTTTGTGTCCCCTTTAGCTCATTCAAAGTGGCTCTCTGAATGACACCCTACAAACAGGACCTCTTTTTGCTCTCACTGGTTACTAATGGGCCTAATTCCAACGAAAATACATCTGTATCACTAGAGCCACAGATGATCCATACATAGCTCATGGGGACCAATGCTAAAGTCTGCCTGAAATCTGATTCTGTGCCAGAGAACCTTGTGCCAAAGTCTTAAAACTACACAAGAACTAGACAGAAAGAGCATGGATGTGTAAATCTGCATAAGATCTGCGGAAAGAGATAATGAAATTTGCTCCTTTATCTTGAATTTAAGGACTAGTTTCAGAACTAATAAGAATATTTTTACCACGTTCCTACAGTAGTACTAATGAAATTTCATGTTCCAGGGTACAGGCTGACTAAAAGGAGGCAGAAAGGAATTTTTCTTCCTTCTGATTGTTTATGTTCCAAAATTGTGGAAATGAATTTGGGGAAAACTCCACATGTCTTTGAAGCATCAGATATTGACTGGAATGGGACAGTGGAGGTGGTGAATTACACATCAGCTCCATTATGACACATCCTATGTTTCTATGTAAAAGCACAAGACCCCAAGCAGTCACTTGTGTTGCTTGTATTTAGGGCTGGCCCTACAGACAAGGTTCTGAGCAAAAGTATCAGTTCTCTGGAAAACAAAAATGCTGATATTAAAATAAACATTTACAAGGGGAACAAACTATTCAACGTCCTAGAATAAAATATCTTCAGGTCTCTAATTTTTACACTTAAAATGTAATAAATGCCCACAGTAAGAGATAACTGGACAGGTTTTCCACTGTGTTCACAAGAATTACTAATCAATCAGTCTGGTATGAAAGCCCATTAAAAGTGGTACCGAACAGGCCACCTCAAGCAAATATTTCCAGCCCACAAATAGTCAGTGGCTCACTTTCAAAATATTTTTCAATACTCTTCAAAAAACAATTTTTTATTACATTCATTTCTAAGTAACAGTGACTTTAACAAGGGCTGTTACTGCCTTGCTAAAGTACACACCTGTGCTTCCATAAATAAATGTCAATGAAGTCCTGGGGGTTGCGGAGTACTGGTAGTCTACAACTATTCTGTGCAACTTCTGCCTTGTAATTAGAAAATTCACTTTACTGCAAGTTCATATTTAAAGGGATGCTATGTGAGACTGGCACATCCTAAGATTATTGCTGTTTTCTAAAATTCTAAATAAGCACCAACTAATGACATTTTTTTCAAGTAACAGCTAACTTCAACATTTTGTAACATTCACCAGTTAGGTTATATTAAACATCCTGTCAAGATAAACTGCATTGTTTGGTATCTGTGGAAAACATTATGGATGCAATAATAACATCTCCACCTGCAGGATTACAGTATGGGTTCCTCAGTGCTCTGCAAATTTTGCCAAATGAGTACGGTCCTCTATTGCATGCACTGGTGGTTTGGGGTTTTTTTGTTTTGTTTTGTTTTTTAACTAGAAGGGCTGAATTAGTTTCTAAAATTCTAAATAAACCTTCTATAATCCTAAAACCCACACTGAACAAAAACTCAATTTGGTCTGACAATTGCAATTCCAATTATTGCAAGATTTGAGGTGTTCGTGAAGAGAAAAGGCACCAGTGAAGTTGTTGGATCCGGATGTACTGAATCGCAGGAACATGTTCAGTTAACACCCTATTGAAGAAAAAGGCACGTTTCAGTACAACAATTTTTTTCTAAATCTCTGAATTGGCTTGGCTTCAAGATGGGCACACATTCATACTGTTTGAAACCTCTCACTTCACCATCGCCACTTAGCTATCTCTTTGAATTTTGAAAGGTGTGGAGCCAGCTGGCATGCAGCTAACTGTCTCTTGCATGGGGAAGAGAACAAGTTTTACTTACTAGAGAACTGGCTGCAATAAAGGCAACCAGCAGGGAACTCACTACAGTGGTCTGAATAGAGTGAAAAACAAGTTCTCCTCCAAGTCAGAAACTTCAGCCTTTCTCCACACACAGAAAAGAAAGGGGCTACCCATTTTAAAAATAAGATTTAGACAAATATTTTAGAATCAGAGACCTTCAGCATGTTATTTTGTCTCTTTGCTCAGTCGTTCAAGGGCTTAATGTGAAAACTATGAGTCATTATGAACTAATATGCCCACTTACTTGGGCTTCCGCTTCTTCGTGGTGAAGAACTGAGACCTCGAGACAACTGCAAGACAAACAGAAAAAGAAACTCAGGTATGCTAAAGAACCGTACCCAAGAAAGGCACCTGGGGACCCATCAACATTCAGAAAACTTTCACATGTTCCTCTGCCAGTGCAGCTCCACTACTACAAAGTCAAATTCAACAACTTCCTAGTTTTTCTTTCACACCCTGCGTGCTCATGGAAGTGCGTCTTACCCAAAGCCTCTCACATTTTCCATATTCACATTTTAAGTTGAGAGCACCTATGTCAATTTAATAAGATGGGCTAACAATTAGAAAAACATACATGATTTTTGCAGAATAATTTAAAATATTGTGTAACTATACCATATGCAGAACTCTAAGGTTTCACATATCTTATTAGTACCACCTCAGTTCTTCCCCTCCTGCCCACCTTACAGTGATTTTCCCCTCCTTTGAGGCATTAGAGGATAAATTTAGAATACTAATTCCAGGAGGCAGGGACCAGGTGCTGCATCTGTACTGCAAGATTACTAAAACACTTACAGATGATGCAATTAGTTATTCAGAAAGGGGAGTAGGGAGAAAGCATTCCAAGATCCACAGTTGATAATTCTGAGAATTTAACTATGGTTTAAGTCTCATACAGTATTCCCACTGATAATTATACCTGGCAATAACTACCTGTCAGTTCAGGTTCACCTCATTCCAGATCCAGCAAAGGCATTTATTCTTAGAATTAAAATGTACATGTGGCACATCAGCGTTTTTAAAAGGCTGCCTACATTCTGAGTTTAAAATACTTGATGCTGTTTATGTTACAAGCATTCAGCTGGGACTTACATGACGAGATAGAAGAGGACTGGGGCTACGGCTGCGGCTTCTGCCTCTACTTCTGCTTCTGTGAGACCACTACAAGAGAAGAGTTTGACAAATCTCTTTTGAGAGAGGGCATTTAATAAACACAGACTTGGCAAGCAGACTTGCCATGCTGGAGACAAGGCTGGAGGACAGAGAGTAAACACAGTAAACTTTCTCCTTAGAACAGGCTCTGCCAACAATCATACATCTGCGTAACAAATGCACTAAGGCAAATGGAACTATTAATCCTAAATAGAGGAAGAGGCACTAAAGCCTAACTAATATTTGATATACAAAACTCCAGCCATATAGGGAAGAATGAGGAATTTATCTTTTTAGATTTAAAAAGTGTTTAAATCCCATTACTTCCCTTAATGTGTTGCTTAACAAAAGTACATACCAGAGCTCCTCTTTTTGTGACTGCCTCTCCCTTCACAATTACAACATTATTTTCCATCAGAGCAGGCCATACATGATAGGCCACCAAGGCAGCTGTGAAATCAGAGTCAAAACTACGATGGTACCTGTTGAAACACAGAGTACGAGAAATATCTACATATAAGTGCCAAAAGATAAACATGATGCTTCAAGTCATCAATGGTGATAAAAAGCAGAACACTAGTTACAACTCATAGACATCTTTCTTGACAATATTTCTGTATCACAAAAATAAGTATTCTTTAAGTGAACCTGTAGAAGAAACGCATTTGTAAGACTTAGCAAAACATACTTTCTACTCATACCAAGAGACACTCCAATAAACCCATCTCGTACTTCAGAAGGCCACTAGACCACATTCTTGAACAAGCCCCACACAAGCCAGGGTTCTTGGGTCCACTGACAGATTAAATTTCCTGAGCAGCGTTTTGGCAAGCATAGTCACCCCATCCTCCTGAAATATCTTGCTAAAACAAGACCCCTATAATATGGAAATACTCTATCTCAACTATAAAGTTAAATCCTAGTATCTTATGAGACGTAAGAAGCAATTTTATTAGCAAGATCCTCAGATATTGCTAATGAAACAGTGACTTTTTAGCTAAGAAAAAATATTTTTAAGATCTGTATTAACATAGCAGATACATATTACCACCCTAAGTCTGCAACATTGGCTGAATAATACATGCCTGGTTTTTCAAAACAAATACTAAATAACCGAAATAAAGAATAGCAATATACATCAGTGATGTATATACAATAGTAATTTACATAAAACAATGCTGTAAACAGAGGCATCAATCTCTGCATGGAGGAAGGTATAACATACAGTGAGGTTCGGCCAGCCCTTTTACAGAATGGTATCACACATAACAGAGCTACTTTAATTTCCATAGATTTTGCTCCATCTCTGTACCACATATATGTTTATACATATAAACATATCTGTGCCACATATTCACCTATACAGGTGGATAGATGTGTGCATGTCTCACACAGCAGCAAGTATAAACACATTACACCTGGTTTTTGAAGGACACACACATCAAGCAGGCAGAGAAAACATCCCAAGACTATACCATAGCATTACAGCCTTCTTAATTCAGCCAATAGCTTTGGGTCTCAAATAACTAACTGCCCAGTATTTGGACAGGATCATTAAGTAGTCACATATGACTTTGCACTCTCCTGTTGAAGGGCTGCTTTTATATCCTCTATTTGTCTCCTTGGCTTCTCAAGCTCTTCCCCATCTGGGTTCCATTTTATTTAAAATATTATTACAAATCACCTTATTGGTGTGGCTTTTCTTGCTCCTGAGAGCAATTTTTTTTGAGCTATCAATCCCATTAGTTTTCTTGAAGGCATGAAAGTAACCTACAGTTTTCTACCAACTAACAAAGCAGCCAGCCCTGAACCTATGCAAAAAAGAAAAACTGTGTTATGGTGTGCATTTTTTTTTTTTTTTTTTAACACAAAATTCCCTTTTTTTTAAAGGCATTTTTCCTTTTGCTCAGGTCTAAACCAGAAGAGGTGGGAATGTATTAAGATCCATTTGTTGTACAGCGGCCACAGCCTGGAGGTCATAGCACACATGCTGATGATCCTGATATCAAGCACCAACTGCCAGATCTCAGTAATCATGACTTCTACAAAGCAGGCCAGAAAGGAGGAACAAAGATGCACACATTTTAGAAATACTGGAGGCAGACAGAGACTAAACAGGGAAAGGAAAGCTGATGGTAATTTTCCTCTTAAAGGAAAAAATAAATATGCTCTACAGACTGAAGTTTATCCAGAAAGTTGCTCTGCTGTACATTAAAAAAAAAGCTATCAACACTGGTCTACATCCCAGCACTTACATACCATCATAAGCCTTGAAGACATACCAAATTCACTACTGAACAGGAATATTTGCCCCAAATGAATGTTTATCATGAACCTTAAACCTTTATATTAAGTAGGAAAGAAGCAGACTATACAGCCTGATGGATTTTTTTAATAGTAAGAATCTGACTGAAAATAAAGAGTTCTTACTTGGTCTCACTGAAAAGTTCTCCATCAGTACCAAAAGCAACATCGAGAGGAGGAATGAGTGTTTGCATTGAAAAAGCCACACGGCACAACTCTCGAATCAAACTGCTGATCACAATGAAATCAATTTCTGGTGGAAATGAAATCTTTGGGTTGATGTTCATGGAGCGAATTACTTCCTAAAAATAAACACAAGTGAGTAATTTGAGCTCACTAACACTTTCATTCACTGGCAACTATGGAAATCTCTCCTAAATATTCTTCTCAGCTTTCTATAAATATCAGTATAAGAAGCTTCCAGCAATGTTGTCGTACGCTATTCCAGAAAATACTAGCTTCAGGAAGAAGGCACTGTTATTTTAGAAAAAAAGTACGAGCTACATCATTAACATCAGTCTTAGGAAGGAGATGCAGTTTTTCAGCAGAGCACAGAATTTCAGAAAAATATTAGTTTAAAACAGTCACACTGTATCTTGCCAAAAATACTATTTTGGCAGAGACATTCTTGTCACAGGCAAATAAAACAAGTGCTTGCTGGTCCATATCACAATATTATTTTGGAAAATAAACTGCTACAAGACATCAAATCCATGCAATAAACTTTTTTCCTTCTTCAGGTTACAGTTCATTTCTAGGTTACACGCTCCTAATTTATTAGCCACTGAAATAGATCAAGACGTCATTTCCCCATCTGCCCTTGACTTACATTGACACTGGCTTGAACATCATACAGATCCTCATGGCGAAGTATGTAGTCCAGGACAGCGTCTTCAAGAGACTCAGGCCCCGAGTGACCTAGAGACAGGGTCTCTCTTACACGTATTTTAAACTGCCTATAGGCCATCTTTGCTGCATGAAAAGACTCCTGCAAACATAAAGAACACCTAGTTAAATCCAGGAGACTGAGATAAAATTTTTATCAGTGATCTGAGAGGATGAATTTAACTCAGTATCATCATTGACAGAACTGAAAAGCTTCCCACAGTGACATAGTGGGATCAAGTGCACCCTCAGCAAGTTTGCAGATGACATCAAGCTGAGTCGTGCAGCTGACATGCTTGAGGGAACAGATGCCATCCAGAGGGACCTGGAGAAGCTCAAGAAGTGACCCTGTGAACCTCATGAGGTTCAACAAAGCCAAGTGCAAGGTCCTGCACCTGGGTCAGGGCTAGCCCAGGTATCAATACTGGCTAGAGGATGAAGAGATTGAGAGCAGCCCTGTAGAGAAGGACTTTGAGGTACTGGTGGAAAGCTGGATGTGAGCCAGCAATGTGCACTCACAGCCCAGAAAGCCAACCATATCCTGGGCTGCATCAAGAGAAGCACAGCCAGCAAGTCGAGGGAGGCAACTCTGTCCCTCTACTCTGCTCTCATGACACACTAGCTAGAGAATTGCATTCAGCTCTGGAGTCTCAGCACAGGAAAGACACGGACCTGCTGGAGCGGGTCCAGAGAAGAGCCACAAAAATTAGCAGAGGGTTGGAACACCTCTCGTATGAGGAAAGGCTAATAGAGTTGGGATTGCTCAACCTGCAGAAGAGAAGTCTGCAGGGAGACCTTACTGCAGCCTTTCAGTACTTAAAGGGGGCTTAAAATAAAGATGGGGACAGACTTTTTAGTAGGGCCTGTAGCAATAGGACAAGGGGTAATAGCTTTAAACTAAAAGAAGGCAGATTCAGACTAGATGTATGGAAGAAATTTTTTACAATGAGGGTGGTGAAACGCTGGAACAGGTTACCCAGAGAGGTGGTAGATACCTCAGCCCTGGAAACATTCAAGGTCAGGTTGGTGGGGCTACAAGGGAGGGGCTACAGTGGTGGCCCTTGTAAGTAACTGCTAAGAGTTCCCCTAGCCCAGGTCTGCTCCTGTAGTAAAAGAGGGGTTACAGTGGCGGCTCCTGTAAGTGACTGCTAAGAGTTCACCCTCAGTTCCAAGGTTTTACTAGCCTGAGGGGTGGGGGAAGGAGCAATACCAAGATGGTCCCTGTAAGAAACTGGAAGTTTCCCCAACTTCAGGCTGAACCTGCCCCTGTCCAGGGCTGAGCCGATCGGTGCCTCTGCAAATGACATATTTAAGAAGGGGCACAGAACATGGGGGTGGGTGTGGCCCCGGCCAGAGCCTGGCCCAGGCAGACCAACCCAGCCATCCAGCTGCCTGCCCAGCTTCTCCTGTAAGCTGACCTGCCATAGCCCAAGCCTCTGCCACAGCTCACCTGAGAGTGAGTTTCCCCTGGAGCCAATAAAAGAACCTGTGGTGGAGAGAGAAGTGGGATCTGAGAGAGACAGCTACACAGACACTCCAGTCAGTGAAGAGAAAACAAGAGGAAGGAGGTGCCCCAGAACAGAGATTCCCCTGCAGTGTGGAGACCATGAGAAGCTGAAGTAGCTGTGCCCAAAGGAGGCTGTGAATTTTGAGGAAAACTCACGCTGGAGACAAGCAGTTGTCAGAGGACTGTGACCCTGTGTGGGAAGGACTCAGGTTGGAGCAGTTTGTGAAGGACTCTCATGTGAGAAAGGACCCCATGCTGCAGCCGGGAAAGACTGTGAGGAGCCCTCCCCTGAGGAGGAAGAAGTGGAAGACTGACTGCATCCCCCATTCCCTGCCCCCCCTGTGCCACTATGGAGGGGGGGGAGAAGGTGGAACAAAGCCTTTGGGCCTGGGAAGAAGGGAGGGATGGGGGAGAAGTACCTTTCTAAGATGTAGTTCTCTCATTATCTTGCTTTTGTTTTTGATTGTAAATGGTCAATAAATTCAATTGTTTTTTCTTGTTTTCCCAAGTCACGTCCCATGACCAGAAGTGGTGAGTGAACCCTCCCTGTCCTTGCCTCAGCCCAGTTTTTAAACAATAGGCTGTCTAGTGGCTTTCCTTTAAAACTACAATGACCTTTAAAGGTCTCTTTGAACAAAAACTATTCTATGATTCTAAGACCAGAAAAGCACATAGTTACAGGCAAGAGAGGAGCACGATATGGAAAGATTTTTAACTTTCCAAAATGTAGTATTCCCAAAATAATTCATATAAATGAGGCAGTGTTGTTCAGTGCAGGAACCTACCTTTCAGAGGTATTCAGTCTTCCTACACATCCCTTTTTAGATTACTAACCCTGTTATAATGCTGGGACAAGACAGACAGAAATGGGCACTAAACTGAGAGTTCAATGTAAAAGTGTGAGGGGAAAAAATGAAAATCAAAAGGGAAAAAAGAAGATAAGTTTTCTTCATACTTCACAGAAATGCTAATTTACACACAATTGAATCCAATCCAGCCATAACATTTTATAAAACACTTCTGGCCTGTAAAACAATAAATGTTATTTTTTTCTTACCACAGCTGCAATGTATATTATCCTCTGCACCATCTCCAAGTCACTGATGTACGTCCTCAAAATGGTCTCTACATCCACACGTTCTTGAGCATAAATGTCACCAAAGCGAGCTACCAGGCAGGTGCGACGCGAAGCATTTGTACGTCTGGCTCGGCCAGGTGAGCAGCTCCTCAGGGGAAGTGGACTAGGTGACCTGCTCTCACCACGCCTTGGGGAAGGAGAGGAGCTCCGTGCAAGCCTATGACAGACAGGTAAAGAAGCATGAGGTCACTTCACCATCCTCAGATGCTTTTGCCTAGTGTACAGAGTTTTGTGACAATTTAATTATCAAGGTACACTGAGGTTTTGAGTCAATATAATTAAAGAAGCTGTAGCTGGCTAGCCTAATATGAAGACATTTGTCAATACATTTTATGACATTTATGACAAATGTCAATACATTTTATGGGCTAGAACCTGAACAATAAAATCAAAGTAATTCCTAAAATGTGTACAGCCAGGCACTTTGTCCCAGGGAAACACACTTTTAACTAGTAATATTTTGGAGATTTACTCCTCTTCCAGTACCACTGAAGAATTGTAAATTCAAACAAATGAGAACATAACGAGTTCTTCTCTGTTATGGTAAAGTATTCAAAGAGGACTTAAAAAACCTCTCTCTTTTTATCCAGTACTGTTGCTCTCAATGTATTTTGTAAAGCTGTTCTCTTTCCGTTTTTTCCAGAAACTTAATATAGCTGCCTGAAATTAAAACATTTGGGCAGTAGGAGAAATCAGTTAGAGAGTTTATGTTGCTTTACAACAAAGTACAAAAGCTTAATTTGTATTAATGCTTTAATTTAAAACGAGCAGGGAATTCATGCTACCTAACATGAACAATTTCTCTGATTCAGTGACTTCTCTGAATAACACTCCTACCTGCTCTGGAGAACAGATTTTTGGGCATCCAGGATAGAAATCTCATCCCGCAGTGTTTCAATCTGCTGCTCGTAGTCATTCAGACGATCTAACTTCCTCAGGGCATCCTTCTCTTGGGCACGGGAAGTCTTCAGACTTAACCATACAGAATAAAGTCAGTCACAAGATGTCCTTCTGCCAATGCAAACCATCTATCAATTAACCCTTATAATCAAATAAAAATGACAGAAAAAGAAGAGAAACACTGAGCAGGCTCCTTCTGCTGAAATACAGGGAAATCAACAGTTTAAAAAAAGCATACTCTTAAAATACCTTGACAGGCTTGAGAGGTAGGCTAATACAAACCTCATGAAATTTAACAAGGCCAAGTGCAAGGTCCTGCACGTGGGTCGAGGCAATCCCAAGCACAAATACAGGCTGGGCAGAGAATGGATAGAGAGCAGCTCTGAGGAGAAGGACTTGGGGGTGTTGGTGGATGAGAAGCTGAACATGAGCCAGCAGTGTGCGCTTGCAGCCCAGAAAGCCAACCGTGTCCTGGGCTGCATCAGAGAAGCATTAGCAGCAGGTCAAAGGAGGTGATTCTCCCCCTTTACTCTGCTAGACTAGACATTAGGAAGAAATTTTTCACTGTGAGGGTGGTGAGGCACTGGAACAGTATGCCCCATCCCTGGAGGTGTTCAAGGCCATGCTGGATGAGGCTTTGGGCAACATGGTCTAGTGGAAGGTGTCCCTGCCCATAGTAGGTTGGAACTCTATCTTTAAGGTCCTTTCCAACTCAAACCATTCTATTATTCTATGAAAATGTAATAGTGTAGTGTGGCAGGAGACCCATACACTACATTGTATGTTACATGAGAGATCACTGTTAACATTTGGTGTCCCTGCATTAGCTCAGACAATGAGAAAGAAACCAGTTTGTTTCTTGTTTCTCATATTTAAGATGTTAATTAAACTAGTTCAGTTTTCTATCCTACAGTTCAAGACTCCAGGTATTTTCTTATCAGGTACTCTGGTTCTTTTCTTCACTGGAATATATTAGTCAGAGGATATCACTAATTACATTATTCAAGTAATATCAAAAGCTAATAGCTCCTCTCCTGCTCTCCCCAAGAGAAGCAGTGTTTCTTAAACATTGGCAGACAACCAGTTAAGCAAATTTATCTTCTGTCCTTTACTCTTACTTAATGTTAGAACATAAACCAACACCTCTGCTTCCCCTTCTAACACGTATTACTGTTTTTTT
>WKFP01014797.1:268444-349182 GCA_011057875.1 Pterocles orientalis | reverse complement strand
CAGATCGATCTGAATGATTTTCAGAACTGTTCACAGCTGAAGGACATCGACTTGAAAAAGAACAAGATAACTAAAATTCATCCATATGCCTTCAGGGATCTCAACAAATTACAGGTTGTAAAGCAATATTACAACTTTTTCAATGGTTTGTGTTAATCACCATTAAAGATATTAATTACCAACTATTCAGCACGATTATATTGGTCTTTGATTATTGTATTAATATACAATTATAAAAACTAAAGCAAATTGTGAAAATAATCATTATTTTTGTAATATATATTTTTGTAATATATATTTTTGTAATATATATAGGAAAACACACACACTTGTATAAAATATAACCACAAATACACCATTCCTCTGTGCCACAAGCCAATCCGTAACGGGCTTAAACATAGACATGTCCCTTTCCACCCCCACCCCTGCCATGGGGGAGCCCTGTGGCTTCCCTTTCACACAGAGGTAGCCTACAATGGGAGAATTCTAAATATACCACAATTCAAACTTTCGAAAAAGTTTAGAAAATATTATTGAATTCCTAACCAGATGTATTGTTCCCATAACTGTCAAAGTGCATGTATACTAAAATGTTATTGTTGATATTGCAATTAGAATTCCATTGTCATTTTTATCAAATTAATTCTGAATTATTTCCAAATAGTTTGTGGATCTCCGTGAAAATGCTCTGACAACCCCTTTACCACAGATACTAATGAGTTTGAACTTCTTTCGACTTGAAGTGGATTTGTCAAATAATGCCCGGATATTTAACTGCAGACTAAATGCTTTCAAACATTTATTTCTTTTTAACTTCATGAGGAAAAAATGGAGTATTTCATACAATAAATCTGCCAACAACTCACAGAAACCTCTACTGTATCTTTCAAGTTCCCCTTTAAACTGCAGCAACAGCGTTTTGCTCAAGAGAGCCGTCATCCCACCAGGGAGGACATTGGTGCTGAACTGTGACTTGGAAAACTCCAGGGGTATGTAAAACAGACTCCATCCTTATGCTGCTAAAATCTAAATGCATGCAGAATGATCAAAACATCTGTTTCAAAAGGTAGATTTCTAAAGATACTGTTTAAAAATAACTGAACACAATTTAACATGCAGATTATTTCATTAGACAGTAGTATACCAGTTGGAATACTTGGAAGTCATGTTTCCCAAAAAAAGTCTTGATCTCCTTCCTCACACTAAAGTGATAAGGGATGTCTGGCATCCCTTTACACAGAAATTGTACACAAACAGAATTCAATAAGTAGTATGCTGCAAATTCAACAGTTAATTTTGGAATGCAAACGAAGGACTGAATAGTGGGGTGGCACTTCTGGGGCATGTATGAAACTGAGAAGGATGCAATGGTATTTCTAGTATTCAGTTATAGCAAAATGAAATGAGAGTTTATTTGCAAAGGAAAGTATATTCTAAAACAGTACAGCTACTGTAACACCTAAGAGATGAATTCAGCATTCACAGTGAATACAGAGCACTTGAAGAGCAAGTGATAAAACCTACAGAGCTAAGACTGCCCATGCAGAAGGAAAACTAAGAACAAACCTAGAGTAGAAGGTGTATTTGTCACGTTCTGCAAGGCAAAATGTTTTAACTCTAAGGGACCAATAGCACTTTGAGGTGGTAAGGCTTTCCCCTTAGAACACTGTATCCCCAAGTGAAAATACACAGGGTCTATCCGAAATGCCACAGAAACACTGACCATGGAATTAAAATCAACACACTGGATTGGACCAAACTCAACTGGGAATGCAAGCAGATCTAAAGGCAAAGGTGTACGTACAACCTCAAAACATATTCCAAAAGGCACCAACCTGCCATGGCCTACCCTCGCTGAAGTTTGAAACAATTGTTCAGTAGATACACATACCTTTGGTTTTCTAACCTTTTTTGCGGCAGTCAAAGCAGTAACTGCAGGAAAATCACAGTGGTTGAAATGTTGGCAGTTAACTAGTGAAGTTTTATCTGACAGCTGCACAGAGTGACCATGGGCACACCGGAGAAAAGCTGGCTAGAAATATGGATCTTCTACAAAGGAGATCATCGGGTGTTTCTAGTATGACCCAGAACACACTTAGATAATCTCAGTGACCTCCTCCCTCAGCCACACCATTTTTCTTGTGAAGTCTGCTATTAAGACCCTCTACATACTGCATTTCAAATGGGGGTGTGGGGAGTATATGAGGGTTTAACAGATACTTGGTACCATGTCAAATGACTATGGATGGATAAAAAGGAAATGGATTATCAAAGATAGGTCCGAGTATGTCCTTACAGAAATAACTTGACCCTGCAAACCAAGTATCCGATACTTTTAAGAAAGATTTAGTTTGTATTTTCATTTATTACAGGTAATGGAGTCTCTTGGTGGACACCTAAAGGCAGAATTTCAAGCGATAATAGTCTTCCTCATACGACAGTGGATAAAATGAATAATTTAGTGATATACAATGCTGAGAAAACTTCTGAAGGGTTATATTTGTGCATTTGCAATACTACGAAGACATATCTCATCTACAATATACAGGTCAAAGAAAGGGCTTCAACATTTTTGGTTAGAAAACCCCGGGACACCAACACTGCTTTTAGAAAGGGAAGAACAGAGCAAGACTTTGTGCTTGCTGTCTGCCTCTCTGTGCTCATTACATTTGTTTGTGCTTTTTGTCTGGGTGCTTTCGCTAGACCCTACCTCGTGAGCCTGTGTAGACTGTTGCGCAGGAACAAAAATCCAGATTCAGAACATTCTTACTCTAATCAGGCTTTTTCAGATGAAAACTTGAGCAGAGAGTGCTCTGCAAGCAAACCAAGAAATACACAGAGCAATTTGTTAAGTTGTGATGAGAAGTCTTCACGAAACACATGCATTTTCCCTACAGAAACTTCTACTTCGCATGCAAATGTCATTGATAGCAGTGTACGTGCATCAAACACAGACGAGTACCAGAAACAAGGCAATAATGAGGTCAATGGGAAGAAAAAAACAGTGCCTTCAGACACCAAAACTAGTATCAGCAGTGATGAAAATATACACGTTGATGATAATGGACTATTTTCTTTAAGGAGAGATTCTCCTGAAATAAAAGGCATTGTTTCACAGAATGAACCCATAAGCATTACAAACTTTATGCCTGGAAGGCAAAGCTGCGATGAACAACTTGGTCTAAATGGCAGTATAAATGCAACAAGTGATGGGGGAGATTTTATTTTACCCAGTAGCTGCAAGAGAGAGAAAAAGATTGAGAATTTAAGTGTCCACCAAACAACAGAAAACTCTGCTCCTACCGAGTCCAACTGTAAAATGGAACATAGAAATGAAAGAGATACTTCAGCAGATCTATTTGGCAATAGTTCAGATGAAGGGAGTCTCTTCACAATGAGTGACTGTAGTTCTCTGGCAAACTCTGAACTGGAACAACCTGCTGTGAGTGACAACCTGCCAGGCTGTCAGCTGTCCCAAGAGCACGCCGATACGAACAGTGGAACCCAGCAGTTGGTAACGCTGCCAGAGCCTCCAAACATTGCTGCTCAACCTCAGCATACTGGGAAAAATGAAGACGAGAACAACGCCTATTTTGAAACCACTATTAATCGTGGATCAGATACCATCATGCCTGGAACAGCGTCAGCTCACACCGGTACATGCAGTAACCCCGTGAGCATGTCACATTCAGATGCAATTAGTTCTTCCAGTCAAGGAGCTCCTACTATGTTTGATTATTTTACTAATGAAGAGTCAACAGCACAAAACTCTCTTTCTGATTCTCCGCACAATCAAAATACAGATTTTGGTAATACATTACTTTCATTAAAACTTTTTCCCACATACGACACAGAGAACACTCCTGAAGAGGGTGAATTGCAGCTGTACCAGTTTCCCATTGAAACTCGGTATTCCCCCAGATTCAGTCCCACTGAACAGAAGGAAAATGATCCAGAGGGAAATACAGACAAGCGCGTAGACAGGAACTCCTCCGAAAAGAATCGTGGTGAAGGGAATATTACATTAAGAAGAAACACAAGTACGTCTGAGGACAATTTTACTTTTGCTCCCGTTGATACTGGTTTGAATGAAATTGTTAAAAAAACATCATTACTGCATCCCAGCAATGAGTCACCTCTTCAACTTCTGCCTGAACACGCAGCTGAAAAACATTTTACAGTTATTCCTGAGAAAGAAGACTTGCCGCCAGAGGGGAAGCAGGTTAACACAACTAAGACTTGTGCAGATAAAATTCAGATAGGTTTTAATGAGAAAGACTGGGAGGGATACAAAGAAGTACAGGATGCCAGCAACTGCAGTCTGCCCAAAGAAACGCAGACTTGCAATGCGACAGCAGCTCTGCTGCTTCTTCACTCTTCTGAGAAAACACAGCCAGCCTTCGGCACAGAAAACTGTTTCCAACCGGATCACAGTGACGAGGATGCATATTCCCTTTCAGTCCCACAAGGCTTCTTCAGTGAAAGCACACGATACAGTTCACATTCATTCCCCCAAAACACTACAGGAAATACGATCTCCAAAAGCACCAGTTCCAAGATGAAGGATGACACTACTTCGACAGGACTGGAGAACAATTTTACAACAGCTGTCAACAACCAAAATTCAAGTGAAAAGCTCAGTCAAAAACATCAGACCAATTCAGGACAGGGACAGTTTTTTGTTAAGAAGAAAAGAGCATTTGATGGATTTGCTAATGTTTTGCAAAGCAGGAGAACAAACTTCAATAGTTGAGACACAAAAGTGTAATACTAAGCTCCCACAGCATTTATATCGTATATAGTAGGTGCAAAAATGATTGTGTCTTAAAATGAAATGTGTAGCTTTTAATAACTGTTAAATACCACGGGTTGGGGTTTTTTGTTTGGTTTTGGTTTGTTGTTTTTGGTTTTGTTTTTTTTTTTCCCCTCAGTACAACTATCTATCTGCCTTTAACTTCAGAAATCAAAGTTAAAGTAGTACACTTAACAATGAGACGTAAAAAGCTTGGATCCATCTAATTTAAAACCACCGTAATTCCAAAGGGTAATTCAGGCCAGAAGCCATGGACTTGTGTTTAGAAGGGTACTTGTAAACAAAAACAGATTTTATGAAAACCAAATCTAAGATACTGAAATGAGTGAACTACTCAGCAGTAATTATTGTTAATAAAGCTCTTACTGAGTTATAATAATAATAATAATATATATTTACTTTCTCATTATTGTTGGTATTAACATATTAGTTTCCCTTAGAATTTGCCTCCAATATGCACTGTTTGTTTCTCTTTGTCTAAAATAAATGTAATACTGAAATTATCATTACATTATTACTATTATTGTGCTTTCCTCTGGGATTCACCCTACACAGTGAAATAGTACATATTACTGTCTTCTGCTTTTTGAACCAAATTTGTGGATTAAAAGTGTCTGAATTCCCACAGTTTCGCAAAGATAAGTAAGCCAAGCAGTATTCATTTACAGTAAAATAATTACTTTTTCACTTGGCAAGACAGAAAGTAATGAAACCCTTCTTTCTCAAACAGAACACAATTCAAACCTTGCAGCAAAGTCAGTTACGGAGATTAGCTACTGACGGGAGATCACCTGTAGTTTGCAGATGCAATGACATGGGTAGGATGAGTTAAAAAAGACAGCGTAGTATTATTAAACTGTAATTCCCTCTAAAAAAGGATCCTCATCAAGGAGACCAGTGCCAATATTATTTCATCTTTTGAAAAATATTTGTTTCAGTCCCTTGAGTTCCTTGTAAATAATTATTTTACACATCTAACATCACAATTATCAGTTACATATTTATTGAGCCAATAGTCACTTATGCTTAAATCTCCTAGTGGTTTGGGTTTTGTTCCACTGCTGATTTTCTCAGAATCTCTAATAGAATAATTACCAGCAGTTTCAGGCAGACATCGCATGGATTTGATTTAAGGTCACCGCAGTATCTGCAAATAACTGCACCCAACAACATCTGTAATTCAATTACAAGCAATGCATCTGCTGTCATTCACACAGAAGACCTTGCCTTCCAACTGGTTCTCAGAAGATTCCTGTTGTCGGTGATATCTATACTCATAATAAAGTTTTGGGGGTTTTTTAAAGAGCAGGTACTAGCTTCCTTCCTTTAATAGGAGTCCTTAGCTTTAGAACCAAGGATGAAATAATCTACTGAGGAAATCAATAATTTGTCATCAAATTATTCAGGAGTTTAGGTGCCTGAATTTATTTTCTGTTTCTTTGAACAGAAAGGAAAAATTTTACACGTTTAACTGTCTAGAATTGTTCATAGTCTGAATAGACAAGAACTAAATGTCAAAACACTAAAATCTGCAAATCGCAGAAAAAATAAAAATACAAGAAGTCTAAAATAAAATGTTTCCCAATTGATTACATATTGATTCCCGTGAATACATATGTGTGTGTAAATGTTATACCCTGTTCTACCATAATTGTTCTCTCCTAATGCCCACATAGTCTCAGTACTCATGTAATGCCTTGGCTCCTACTGAATTTAAGGCTGCTATTTTCAGAGAACTGTGTGACATAAAAACCAACTGTGTTTTTAAAGGCTGTCTAAAAGTTTCAGACCTATTCCTCATAGGAAGAGCTACGTAACCCCTAGAAGCAGAAAACACAAGAGTATTTCCTCATTACCGCCACTTTCCTTAGCACTCATCATCAGCTTTCAGTAAAACTCATTGTATGCAGAAGTTAATTGCAGCCAAAGCAACTTTAAAAATTGAATATATCCTAAAAATACAGACTTGCTCTTTATGGTACATATGAGTCTTCAAACACCGTGTTTTCCCATCTTCTTTCTGACAGGGAAAGCTGCAGTGGAGATGCAGACAGTACTGCCTGTGAGAAACTGGGAGTTTTCTAAGCTGCCCTTTATGTTGCAAAATTACAGAAAAAGGTTATCTGCTGTTCTCATTAGAGAAAATAGATTTGCTCCTTCATCAGAGGAATTCTAATACGTGACAAAGTATTTCATTCCACTGTCAGAACACTGTTGATGTTCTCAAACTTACCTTCAGATTTCTGCCTAATCTTGCACCTTTCAGTTGCTACTGATCACTCCAGATACTCTTATCACTTGTTCTTTCAAACCCAAACACTCCTTCATGTTAGTTCCCCGCTTCATTAGCAAGTGCTCTTAATACCAAATCTTAGATATTTTCTGTGGCTCCCAAGCAGTACTCCTCACGCTCTGCTCCTCCCCTATTTCTCCGTGCCCTTCTGTGTACAACAGCTACACAGCGCCTCTTTCACCACCTCTCCGAGGTTTTACCCCCTCACTTTTCGTGACATTTCAGCTGATATCAATCCACTGTATCTTGCTTGCATTGACAACTTCACTAGTTTAGCTGGTTTGGTCACTGAGAATTTTCTAGAATACCTACGCCAGTACAAAGCCAGTTGCATTTACAGGGTGTGAGGGTATATTATGCTGCAGACTCCACCTTTTCCCCCTGCTCTCTCCCTGCACAGAGGCATTAACTGCAACTGCTCCAGGGATGTTGAAACTTCTTCAGCTTCATCAGGAACTTCAGGTAGCAAAACACATGTTCGGGCAAGACTGATGTTCCTGTCACTGTTGATAGTGCGCAAACAGACCAATTCACAGAACAGCCTCCATAAAAACGCAGCTGAACCTATGCTGCATGAATTCGTAAAGGAAGCAGCCAAGTGGATGTTGGTCATAGTCTGGACACAGGCTTCTCACAGGGTATCAGCATGCTGAGCTCAGGAGATGACGAGACATAACAGCCCTCATACGGTCTATCAGTACAGGAAAAAATACTGAAGTCCTAAGAGTAAATCGAGATCTTCAGACACAGTAACCAGATTGAAACAGGACTCTCATTTTCAATCACATATTTATGATACTTTGATAACTATGAAGTTCTTTGCTGTAGGTAGAAAACATTTCAATCTTTTCAGAGTATGCTGATAACTGGGCTGGAAAATAACTCTTGAATATAAACAGAAGACATTCACATTTAACCTACACATAACTAACACCAGAAACTATCTGGATAGTAATATTAAAGTTTCATGGTACAGAAGACTGACTCAGCCCCTCTGATAAATACAAGCAGCAGGTTACGTTCTGAACTGGTGAAGGCAAACCCAGCCTGCATGGGTGCTATATTACAATATTCTAATTCTAACACAAATTCATTCAACTTTGAATAAGAAGTCAAGTCTTACGATGGGTAGCTCAAACAGCGTAAAGTATTAAAAGAAGTTTTCTTGTGAAATTTCTCTTGCATGTGTTCTTTATTCTCTTTGCCAGGTTTTAAGTCTGCTTCCTATTAAATAAAGATTTGTAACTCTGCAAGCAATACAAAATAGTAAGATTAACTAATAGCTCCGTTAAAAACTAAATTTGTGAATGTAGCATGTACATTTAGGCTATAAGTTTCATGTCTTATTGCTAGCAGCTTTTCTACTGCACTGCTTAGATACTACCACTTCTGCTTTAAACAGACCAACATGACAGCTCTTTACAAGTCAAATAGTTGAAAAACTCTTATAAAAGGTAAGAAAAAAGCAAGTGTTTAAGGTCACAAACAAACTCTTAGATCAAATATTGCCATATTTAAATACTACTAGACTGGTCTTCTCTTCCAGCATTACAGTCAGTAACTTAAGGGAATTTTCTTTAGCATATGCTTTCAGAGGTAACAGAAGGGTTGAGGTTGGAAGGCACCTCTGGAGGTCATCTAGTCCAAGCCCCAGCTGCCCAGTCCATATGTCAATGTAGCTTTTGAGTATCTCCAAGGATGGAGACTCCACAACCTCAATGGAAAACCTGGGCCAGTGCCCAGTCACCTTCATGGTCAAAAACTGTTTCCTGATGTTCAGATGGAACCTCCCGTTTTTCAGTTTGTGCCCATTGCCTCTTATCCTGTCACTGGGCACTGCTGAAAAGAGTCTTGTTCCATCTTCTTTACACCCTTCCTTCAAGTATTTCTATACATTGACATGATTCCCCCTGTACCTTCTCTTCTCCAGGTTAAGAGTCCCAGCTCTCTCAGCCTGTCCTCATAGGAAAGAAGCTCCAGTCCCTTCATCATCTTTGTGGCCTTTTGCTGGGTTGTCTCTAGTATGTCGATGTCTCTCTGGTACTGAGGAGCCCAGAAGAGGACACAGTACTCCCAGCGTGGCTTCACCAGTGCTCTGCAGAGGGGAAGGTTCATCTTCTTCAACCTGCTGGCAATACTTTGTCTAATGCAGCCCAGGATACCATTCACCACTTTTGCAGCAAGGGCAAATTGTTGGCTCATCTTCAATTGAGTGTCCACCAGGACCCTCAGATCCTTTTCTGACAAGCTGCTTTCCAGCTGGGTGGTCCCCAGCATGTACTGGTGCATGGGGTTTTCCTCTCCAGATGCAGGGGAGGAACTTCTCCTGGTCGAATTTCATGAGGTTCCTGTCAGTCCACTTCTCCAGCCTGTCAAGACCCCTCTGGATGGCAGCAGGACCCTCTGGCATATCAACCACTCCACCCAGTTTGGTGTCATCAGCAAACTTGCTGAGGGTACGCTCTGCCCCATCATCCAGGTCATTAACAATGATGTTGAACAGGACTGGACCCAGACTTGACCCTCTGGTACACCACTAGCCACTGGCCTCCAACTAGACTTTGTACTACTGACCACCACGCTCTGGCCCAGCCATTCAGCCCGTTTTCAGTCTACCTTGCTACCTGCTTATCCAGCACATCAACAGCTTTTCTAAAGGACCTCATGGGCCTGTGTCGAGATGAGCAGAAAGTGATCATGCTTGTGAAATTTCACCTTAAGAGACATTCCTGCTCCAATTGACTCTTCTTGTTGAAAACTTTTGTGTTACGCTACTGTTCTACACCCGCACTCCCCATGTGAAACATGCCTTTCTCCAACAAAGTTTTAAATACTTTTTTGCCTTACTATTAGAAACAAAGATGAAAAGATTATACATAAAAGTTCTCTGCTACTAAATGATAAAGGTTGCCAGCTGACACGATGCATGTTCAGGTACGAGAATTTCTTAAGTGTGAATCACAGAAAAATCTGAAGTCAGTTGCTGAAACCATCACAAATACTGTTTATTTGTGGGATGCCATTTTACATCAACATCAGCAAAAGACCTAAAAATCAACCAGATGAACTCATGTTAGGTGGCATAACAGTATTTTCATCAGGTCATGACTCATAGGAGTTTAGCACACCTTATGTATGTAATATCCAAATAACTAAGACATAAAGCATTCACAGTTACAGGGTAACTGCTGTTCCTGCAACAGCAGTGTCAGTAGGTACTATTTTGTGACAACACATGTACACACGCACACACATACAGAGGGGAAAAAAATTAAGAAAATTAAGAAATAAACACAACAAAAAAAAAATCAAGCCAAGTTTTGGTCTCAGTTACAGACAACAAACTATTTAGTTGGTGGATGGATTCCATATACTTTTACAGCAATATGAAAGGACAAAATATAAGGCCTAGAAAGAGGTATTTTAGCAGTTATAATTAAAACCAGGGCACAAGCTAACCTTTAAAGCTGTCTACCTGAATTCCAAAAGCATTAAACAATTTGTTAGACTTGTGACCAAGGGTCAGCAGAAATCTGAGAAAACCTTAACACAACTTAAGTCCATTTCTTGTCCTCCAAAAAATAACTTGGGAACATTAACCAAGTAGCAACGAGCTACAACTAACTTTGATTGTGACAAAATAAAATGCATGTACTTGTGGTAAAATGGGAGAAGTCTCCAGTCCTCTGCAAGTGTTAGAAAAGGCTACACAAAGGTGACCCGAATATTTACTGTATTTTAAAGTCAACCTTAAACAGGTTTTAACTGAAAAGTACATAAAGCATTCCAATAAATTCTATCTTCTTCAGCTTGCTTTCCTTGAAAAAGATAAAAAAGTGAAAAAACAACAGTAACACAGAATTATATTAATATTTTAAATACTTAATATTATTTTGCTGCAGAATGAAATTTAATTTGTGGAATGCTTCTGTTACTAATATTCTCTACAGCTCTTCTAATAAAGAGCTCCATACGTTCATCATCTATCAACTTGGAGCATCCACTGCTATAGTCTCTGGATGCTGTTTTCCTTTCACTAACTGGCTTTCCACTTTACATCTCCCAAATATGAAGCATGAACTGTACACAGATCATCAAGTTTCTGCTATAAGGACAGTAATAGTACACCAGCAAGATTAGTGTAAGACCTGCGACACTTCTGCCAGAATGACCTCTCAGTGTCTTCATAGAATCATAGAGTCATAGAATGGCCTGGGTTAAAAGGACCATAGTGATCATCTAGTTTCAATCCCCCCGCCATATGCAGGGCCGCCAACCACCAGACCAGGCTGCTCAGAGCCACAGTCTTGTCCAAGAATATTCTGTATATTATTTTTCAAAAGGAAAAAAATAAACCACAAAGCTTTATCAACAATATGATGGCATAACAAACAAAAAAGCAAACATCAAATTTGTACTAAATACAATGTAAACTGAGTAGCTTAGTTAAGTTTCCACAATTATTTAAAAATGAGAGGGAATTCCTCCAAAATGCAAGAGCCGGCAATGTGAGGATTCTCTGCTTACCAGCTATAAGCAAACCAGAAGGATGGATAGCAGAGGGAAGCTTGTCAAGCCATACAGACCATTTCAGTTCATTTGTTCTCTATAAATGTCAGCAAAGCTGTCTACTAGCTGTAAATTGAATTTGTTGTTTATTTCATGAAGATGCATGTTTTTATAAACCAGCTGAAGACTACAGACTCATCCTGCTTGCAAGTACAAGAAAAAAATTTGCAACATCCGATTCACTTCCAAACATTCTCTCTTTCCATCACTCCCAATTACTTTTACCCAAAGAAAAAATTAAGAGTTTGTGTACTTATACAGTGTGAGTACTTTCTGAGGTTTCTTTTCTTCTGTTTTCTTTGCTTTTAATTAAATTTTATATTCTGCTAAATGTTAGCAATCTTCGAAAAATAGCACCTGGTTGAGCTGAACAGATTTCTGCTGACCCTGTTACATGAACGCTGTACCTGTAACAGTAATAGATTAAAAGTGTCTTTGGCTCTTGCTTCCATTATTGGAAGCCCAATTATTTGTGACATACAAAACTTTTTATGCAAACCTTGTATTTGTTGCAGTATTTATGCCAATTTGTGCTAAAGAGTTATCTAGAGTCAGTAACTAGCCTAACATTTAACAACTACAGTATTTCACTTAGAATCTTAGCAACCACAATTTAGTCTAATGTTAAAAGTTATATTGCTTCTAAGTTCATTCTTGCAAGAACTAAGCTGGCAGCTCCACTCATATTTCCTTATGGATACACTATGGTAATATACACATTTACATCAGAAATCTTAACAAAATGTGTGTTTTAGTAAAAGGCTTATTGTAAACATTAAATACCACACTCCACTGAATTAATTTCTTGTGCAAACTGGCATCAAACATGGAATTAAGGTTATGCATATTAGTACATGAAAAGCAATGACTATGTATGCTTTACTACTATTAACTTTAAAGAGCACTATTCAGTGTCATGGAAATCCGAACATGACTATTTCACAGGAAAGGTAGTATTTTCCTCTTAGCATCTTCTTCTTAGCATCAGGAAATTCTCGGTTTTATATATGCACACATATTCTGTATTTATGTATATACAAATACACACAAACACACACAATTTTTGTCTTTGGCAGCTCAGTTTGTCGAACAAAAACCACCACCACCACCAAACAAATCTGAACAGAAATTGACCACTTGTAGTAATACAATTACAACTGATGGTCCAGGGCAGCAAACTAATATGCTTTTGCTAAACTAGGCTTGATCTTGAAAGTAGTCAAGTTAATGACAGTTGTTCCTGACTTCAGTGACGGCAGAGCAGGACCTTCAACAGAGCTGAAAACTTCACATTCAATCTAAAACTCTTTCCGCCCTCCTCCCCTGGATTGCATTCTAGAGAAATCAAAACCACCAATACCTTTTAAAATATTTCTACAGAAAAGTAATGTTATCCTTTGTTCCAAAACATCCACTGGCCCTTTTTGTTAAATGCTCTGTGAATCAATAGAGAACATTTTAATAAATCCTTAGTTTAATAGCACCGGATACTGCAATGACCTATTTATAAAAATCAACACTAATACTAATTAATAAAGAAGGGTAAGGCAGAGACAACATGACAAAATTACACAACTTAAACATCATTCCATTCACTCGTTTTCCCCAAAATAATCACTAGAACTGTCCTATACAGATAAAGAAAGAAGTGAAATAGGCAGTGGTCCCTGCTATAAAGTACTATAATTTAATGCTGGTGTTTAACATGCCCATTGCCTGCAATGGACATTCTGCTAGGAAATTCCAATTCCCAGTATGAAAGAAAAAGTAATGTTTTGACTATTTGATATAATATTTTAAACTGCTTAGAAACACAAAGTTAGAGATCCTAGGAAAGGCTAATGTTACAAACAAACAAATAAAAAAAAAAACAAATCTGTATTATCTATGTGCTAGGGGTGAGCAGACTTTATTCCCCAAACCACTAATTTTAGCTGGAATTTTCAATTTCACTACATCGCAATATAGACCAAACACCCTTGGTACAGCAAAAATTAAAAGAAGTATGCCAAAGGCAATTTACAAAAGTCTAAAACCCATTTTTAAAAGATACTTTAATTTGTTCATTTGTACCTGAAATGACTACTGCAGTTTTAACATGAAAAAGTCAGTACTTTTTTCTTCAACTGGAAATCATCTGTGGCATGTACAACTATTACAGTGTTTTAATATTTATACATGTACATATATTTTTAAGACACCAATGTTTCATTCCTGTTAAGCAATAGGTCAGGTTTGGCGAGTTCCGGTGAAGAAAGTCACAGCATGTCTTCTCCCCTCAGAAATTGGCATCTCAAACAGTAATATTAAAATTGACAATAGTTCTTCCCATAATTATGTCCAAGTAGTCTGTTCATTTCATTTTCTGAAATGCTACATTTGAGACCAAAAGAAAAACAAAATAACTGAAGTTTCAACAAACACATAAGTGATGACTAGAAATATGCCACAAAATTATTTTTACAATACATTTCTGCAGAAATAATCCCTAGGTGAAGCCTTTTTTTTATACACATATACAAAATTTAGACAGCAATATACACATAATCACAGTGAAGATGCTGGCAAGTTCACCAATTCGTAGTGTAAATACAAATGCAAAGCAGCCTTCAAAGAGAACAATGCTACACAGCAAGCGTAGCTAGCTTGTTAAATAGCAAACATCAAAAGTTCCCTGCAAAAGGGATGCAGTGCAAGAAAAGCAGCATGCACTTTGATACAAATAGCAGTTTATGGCTAATGGCTGACATAACTGTGGTAACAGTGACTCTTGAGTGGCTGTGCATAGTTAAACTCCTAAGTCATCTGTTTTCCTTTATACCATTCCACAAACTCATCCAACAACACTGGCCCTGTAGAGAGATCAAATAACTGTATTTTACAAAATTTTGTAAGAGGACACTGAATGATTAAGCTCAGAGAAATAAATTATTTTAGAACACCAACATATGGTAGTACTTACAGGCTCCATCTTCATCATAATTACTGAGGTCAAGGTTAATTGTTCTGCTGAATTCAAGAACATTACACCATTGGTCCTTATTGATAACTTTATATTTTGATTGCTGTTTAAGGCAAGAAACAGAAGTTATTCAAATATATTGTCAACTCCCTCTAGTTCAGATCTTCTTACAGAAAATTTAAACTTTGTAATGAATTATTATTTTAATCTGTATGCCATCTAAAATGAAACAGGATTAAAGGAACCACTAAATCAAACTAGTGTTGAATAACTCATGTTTCTGATTAAGACAACTTTTAGCAGGAAAACATACCACAACAAAATTAAAGTCCAAAAGGAAATCAAGGATATTCTATACATTGTCCTGCATTAAATAAACCTTAACAGCATAGTGATTTGGGGAAAAGGAAGAAAGGAAAGATAACCAGTTACAAGTGCTGCTTTGGGGGTGAGTATATCCCAAATCGGAACAAAAAATTCTTAGCTGTTCATTCTACCTGTAATTAAAGTATCAGAGAAGACAGAACAAAAAAAAATGTAATTCTGTTTCAAACTTCATACCTCTAGAAACTGGTGAAATACTGGAAAAAGTGACCATGTTTTTCCTAAAAGAAGGCCCAACATACACTTGGCAGTATTGATATCTAGGCTGCGCTGGTCCTTTTCCTGCATAAAAAGATCAAAAGGGGAAAAAAAAAGACCATGATTTCAGGATTTGTCACTTCGCCACTGGCTGTACTAAGCGCACCCATACATATAATAAGTTAACAAATAAATAATAAATATCAGTATCTAGCAGTGGTTTTTACTAAAACACAACTTCCTAGTAAGAATGCCTTACTCACAGCTAACGGCTTGCTACATAGAGATGCTGCTTTTTATAGACGTTCTGAAAAAGCCTTCACTGCTATTGCAGATGAGGCATACACTCCTGTTTGTGACTTCAGACCTTTCTGAGAAAGCAATGGCCATTAGATCCATACCCATGTTTGCCTGTATTCCTCTGCACAGCCATACGTCTCTCGAAATAGTATCCCTGCACACATTTCCCACAGTACTATTGCCACTACATGAACTGTCAGTAGATAGTTAAACAGCTATCAAGTAACACTGCCTATGCAAGAGTGAGCCAAGGAGGTTCTTTGTTCTGTCATCCTACTGATTGCATTAAATTCAGATTAAACAAAGTACCAAATGAGCAGAGGGAACATAACACAGTAGGACATGGAGACCCCTCGCAGAACTGTCCTAGTTTTAGTTCAATGTAGCAGTAGTATATTAAGGCTTAGGGGGTCAGATTTTTGTTTCTGCTAAGAAAAAGCATCATCTGTACCTAGCAGATTCATTACCTCTCACCAGTGGGAAAGTTAATAGATTTGATAAGAGAAGTTCTGCACACCTTAAAAGGAACATGCCTACATGAGATTCCATTTTGTTATTTTAAGCAGTTTATCCATCTACTTTTGTTTTCTTCAAACCAAACAGATTTTGGAGAGAAATAGGATGCAAAACCCCACCCTTTTATGCCTTGGTTACATCATTAAGCTACAAATTCAGAAATTAACGAGATCACAAAAAATAAAGTTCCACTTTGGCTACTGTAGACCTTGATCTCTCTTTAGGTACTCATGATTGCAGACTGCAAAATCTAAATTAAGAAAAAACAGGTATATAAGGATATCCAGGATACAGCGGGTACCTAACAGAACAGCGCAGGACAGCTAGACAAGACAAAGGGAATTGAGTCCTATGCCTCACCTGTACAAGTGCAGTTGTATGTATTACAGAATACACATCTTTATTAAAAAACCAAGCTCAAAACATAACTGAACTGTCTTCAATCATGTAGGAAGAATGTGATAAAGAGAGATCCCAATTCTCAGACAACAACTGAATGTGTTAGCCACAAGGTTATCCTCTCTTCTTAAAATCCACTTCATACAAAATATACCTCAATTCAAAAACTGTGTGGACAGAATTTAATGTAGATCTGTTTTTGGAAGGAAAGTGGGGAGTCCAGCAACTCTGAAAACATGTTTTACATTCTGCTCACTTAATACAAGAGGGACTTCTCTCAATCTGATCTAGAGGAAAAAAGTAAACTTCGGATGCACAACGCTTTTCAGTTAGCAATAAAGCTGAAAAACAAACCGGCAAAGGCATTTTTGTCTTAACAAAATTACAATTCTTTCAGTTATTTCAACATCAAATACTTCCAAAAAAACTAATCCTCTTTCCAAAGCCCATTTACACCTCTGTCACAGACACCGTTAAGCAGAAATCATACTTCTGGGAGAATACATTTTATTTTCCATACTGTTTATACTCCGAAGCCTTCCCACACGCTCAAGTGTTAATGAAATCAGGCTCTGTTGCCTTTACTTTGGCCATGCTGTTTTTACATGCCTTACATTTTTAAGTTTCTACATTCTCCCTCTCTGACTACTGTTCAGAACAAATATTCAGATAAGCTCTTTATACCCACCTCCAACTGCCTAATGGCACATCTGCCACGGCAGATGCTCCAATTTCATTCTTAACATACAATCCAGATACTTACATTCTCTTTCTTGGATACAGTGGAAAGAATATATTGGCAAACTCTGATAAATTTCAGTAGTTCTTCTACATTAATGATAGACAGTCTTTCTGAGATTTTTCCTCCCCAAATACTTCAGGTAAGAGACTTACTTAAGCCACGAAATACATCCATTTGTGTTTTCTCAAACTTTGCAATGAAAATAGCAAACTGGGAGCAAGGAATGTATTTGTGCTTAATACTAGCATATGGTGTTTTAAATTATTTCCTCAAATCCACGCATTCATTTTTTATGCATGCTGCATAAAAACTTGATAGTATTTGTTTTTATTGACAAACTAACTCTAAATACCAAATCACGATAGACACTTTCAAAAAATTCTCTTGTAAAACTTCAGAAGTTTAGACAAATGGTTTTTGCCATGGAGCACTTCCCTGAAATTATAACCCTCAGAATGGAAATTACACAGTCTTCTGAATCAAAACCCAGAACTGCTCCCATCAGCTTTTTCCTTTCAATCACTTCAATTATTCTGATAAAAATTATAGACAGATTCATATGGTGCACCTAGATAAATATATCAGCCTTCGTCTGCATTCATTTCTATTTTTCCTGGATGCCATTCTCCCTTAGACTACAGCTGGCTCCACAGTATTAAAAGTTCAGTAGTTCTATTAACCCAATATTGTTTTGACAATTACCCTGCTGATATACCTTTAACTTGCAGTTCTACAATCTGGGTTTTTTTTAAATCACATATAAAATCACAGCATCTGTGTCTCAATGTTCAAATTCTTTTTCAAGACCACTGTTTGTCACATTAATTTGATACCTCTTGGGTACTCCACCCACTATCCTCTTCTGAAGTTTCTTCACTTACTTTTGACAGGCAATCAGCTGGTGCAGATTAGCTACTATTAAAAAATGTTTTACTCTATTCCTAATATTTCATCAGTATCTTGAACCTCTTTGGTAATGTTCATTATTTCTAGCCTTTGCATTTTACATTGAGCGAAACTGGCAGAATAAATCTTCACATAGCAAAGGAGGAATTAAGTTGCTGATATGGCTTTTTCTCCTCTCATAAGAATACTGTGCATTCTGTCATATGCAGCTGCAGGTTTCCTTGGTTAAAAGTCAATTATCATGACTCTCTGCATGCTGACATGCAGAAAGCACTGATGTACCGCAAATCTGAGCTACTTACGACAGACTTAACTATCAGAATTGCTATAAGTTTGATTTCTTCTTTTTATTTTTCTTATTTTACTTTTTTTTGCTGCAAATTTTCTTGGTGCTTTTTGTTCTCCTGCACTGAAATCTGAGCTTCAGTTCAGTTTTGCCTGAAGTCATTTTAATGTTAAATCTTCTGTACAGTCCATCATGTTAGCAAGATGGATGTCCAAACTCTATGTCAAAATGTTTACTCAGAAAATTCAAGTTCTTTTGTTTCTTCCTTTAAGTAGGAATAGTCTTATGCATATTAAGGTTTCCAATACGAGGTACAATTATATCAACATATTTTTATAGTAAGAAGACTGATATCAGGATATTGTTTAATAAACACTGAGAACATTATTAACTACCTTTCAACAGTCTTCTGAAACGGTGTTTATATCGTATCCAGCTTTTACAATGTTATGTTATTTTTACCACCTGCAGAAATACCTGAAGTGCCTTCCTGTTTTAAATATGTTTATGCTTACAAAATTGAAACAGTAAGAAGAAAAAAAACAGGGTAATTAGAAAGCCAGTGGAAGTAAGTGGCAAAGCTCCAACATGCAACAGAAGAGGGTCTAAATTATTTCCTTGAGATAATAAAATAGCTTGAAGCAAAGAGGTTAACAAAACATGTCAAAACACTAAATCACTGAACATCAAGCATCCTATATACTTCTCAATTGCTGGCATTTTGCATATACTTTTTTAGAACACTGACAGTTCCAGTTGTTAAAAGCAATCTTGAGTAGTATCTTAAGAGAAATATACCTAGGAGTATACAGCTTTGCAATTATTACTTATGAAAGTAAAGTTTTAATTTCAGATGCTAGTCTTCCACAGTACTTACCCGTGCAAAGTCAAACGCATATCTATAAATAAGTTTAAAATTGGTAGGCTCATTTAATAAAGATCTCAAGTAATCCAGAGAATTTCTCAATTTTTCTGTAGTATCACATCTACAAAAAAAAGCACAAAGTGAATTTAGAGTCTGCATTCTTATACAGATATCTGATCTTTTAGAAAAGAATATCTAACATGTATCCCCATCTCTCTGTTCAAAATACATCACTTTGTACAAAGGCATGTTGATGAGTCTGTCTGCATAAAATGCCCACAGTGTGAAACAGATTTAGATAAAATAGCCAAATCTTACACTGGTACTCTGATAAAAATTTATTTGGCTTTGTAGAAAATGCACTCTCCAACAGATTCAACTAAGAGATTGCCTACACACGGCAACCAACCAGCAAACCACAGCAGTGAAACAATACCTCTATAATTTTGCTGAAACTATACAACTTCTAACACTGTTTCAGTGATCCTGTTCTGGAAGATAAGTCAAAACACAGTTCTTTCTCCAACTCTCTCTGAGATGTGATTATTCAACTACATTTATGTTCACTATGCCATGAAGATAAGCTCTTAACTGGAGAAAGCAACTCTTAGAAAGAACATGACAATGTGGAGTCAGAGAAAGGGTTTGTATTATTTAGCATTTTAAACTACACATGTTCTAACAACATAACAATATCCAATAGACAGGTCCAATCCAGTGACAAAGATAGATATCCTTGGGGACAGAAACAATGTCAAACCTCACGACATTCCTGTTTTCTTGAGACTGAAGACATTTTAATCCAACCTTATTTAAACATGCAGCTATCAGGTTTCAAATTGTCTCTAAGCGGCCATAACACCATAAACAGGACAAAAATGTATGGCTTCTACTCCACAGTAGAGCCCTCTGCTTTACATGTTATGAGTCAAAACATCAAAACATCATGGGTTTACCCTAACAAGAGGTTTTTCAAAGCACTTACTGTAGTGATGTCATTCCTTTTAACCATTCTTGTAATGTAAAGTAGCCCATGTTTTGTGCATCCAACTTCCACGCTAGTACAAGCATAACCACCTGTTTTAAAGAGAAAAAAAAAATTAAGACTGAAAAGAACTGAAGATCCACATTTTTTTCAAATAACTACTGTTTAGTAGTCTACAAATGCTTTACTTATATAAATGGGATGTTCAGATCTTTGCTACACTATTTTAAAAGTTATCAAACCTGAAAGCGACAAACCTGTACATAATCCAAAAATAAAGAAAATAACAGTGCAAAGATACAGAGTGAACATCCATCCAAGCTACCAGTAACCACCTTACTTCAAGGGAACTTGCACAGTTATCTAGCGCGCAGTGCAATGAAGAAGATGAGTTGCCACAAAACCTACAGAAAAAGTTTCCCAAAACAACTACAAAGTACCAATCTGACCACAAGTTACAACTGACATTTATTAAACTCTTGTCTAGACGAACATCAGTTGCAATCCATAAGCTCTGTGAAATCCAATTATTCTAAAGCTAATAATGATCCCACCTGAATTCAGCTACCCCAGGGTACCGTCAGTCTGCCTGATTTTGCAGGTCTGAACATGCAGCGTAATTGAAGTGGATGTTAAGTAAAGCTAGGTGAACTAACACTAACACACATCAAAACAGAGGCTGATACGTAAATACTTCAGTTTTGCCCAAAAGGATATAGAGTCCTTTCCAAATCTCACACAAAAGACGGACACAATAAAGAATTCAGATAAAGTGATACCATAAGAGAACTATCTTATTCAGGAACTTAAGGAACCACTTCTGATCTATACATGGGAAAACTTGCAGGACAACTGACCCTACTAAAGGCAAACAAAATAACCAAGTTATTTAAATTTGCAACTCGGCCATTAGCTAATGTTAGTGCAGCTCTGTATGGTTTTTAACATTAAATCAGAATACCTACTTATATACCCAAATGTCTGCATCACTTTCAGTTGTTTATTATACTAAAAAACTCCAGAATCAGCAAATTACATCTTACATTTCTAGTAAGCCTTTCAAAGCCACAATTCTCATTGTAGTTAGTCAGAGATAATGCTTTACAAATCCTGCAAAAGATGGGAGTTGCATATACATTTAAAGAGCAAAAATTAGGCACTAGGAAAAAGCCTGTGAAAGGCACAGCTATTTTTTTTTTAAATCTTATTTATTTTTATATATATATATGTATGAAATTGTTATGGTTTTGTGGGGAGGGGGTTGTCTGGTAGCAGTGAGGAGCCACAGTAACGGCTCCTGTCAGTAGCCAGTCGGCACCTCTGCCAATAACATATTGAAGAGGGGGCACGGAACAATGCATTTGGCGCGGCCGCGGGCAGGGCCCGGCTCGGGCGGACCAGCCTGGCTGCCCAGCCGCCTGCTCGGCTTCTGCAAACCGACCTGCCGTAGCCCAAGCCTCTGCCATGGCTCGCCCGAAAGCCAGTTTCCTCGGGAGCCAATGAAGACCTGCGGCTGAGAGAGAAGCGAGATTTTGAGATGAAAGGACTACACGACACTCTGGTCAGGGAAGGGAAGCAAGAAAGAGGGAGGTTTTCCCCTCGAATTCCCCCTGCAGCATGGCAAAGATTCATGGTGAAGCACGGTTTGTCCCTTGGTGCAGCCCATGAGAAGGTGCAAGCGTGGAGGACCCCATGTAGGAATTATGGAGAAGCCCACGCCAGAGCCGGGCAGTTGTTGGGGGACTGTGGCCCCGTGTGGAAAAGGACTCATGCTGGAGCAGTTTTTGAGAAGGACTCTCCTCTCCAGTTTTTGAGGAGCCCTCCCCTGAGGAGGAAGGAGCGGCGGACTGACTGCATCCCCCATTCCCTGCCCCCCTGTGCTGCTGGGGGGTGAAGGTACAGAACAAAGCCTTTGGGCTTTGGCAAGAAGGGAGGGGCAGGGGAGAAGTGCCTTTTTAAGATGTAGTTCTCTCTCTCAGTATCTTGCTTCTTGTTGTAAATAGTTAATAAATTCAATTATTTTTTTGTTCTTCCCAAGTCATGCTGGTTTCTTGCCCATGACCCTAAGTGGTGAGTGAAACCCTCCCTCTCCCTGCCTCAGCCCACCAGGTGTTTAACAAAAACTGTCCCCGTGGCTTTATAAACCACAACAGAAATATATATGTAATTATATATTCCTTTTGTGTTTCGAAATGGCATAAAGGAATGCTAAAATTGCTCACAATATTTGAAAACACTTTCTTGCCTAGTTAACCCAAAGAAAACATTACTTTGTAGTTTTGCAGTTTCCACATTAAGTGTTGTCTCTCTGTTTCAGAAAAGATAACCATCAGCGGTTGGTTTTTTTTGCCCTTTTTTTTTTAAATCTCTTGTGGGGGGGTGGGAAAGTGAAAGAAAAAGGGTGGCAGCAAAGACCAATTAGGTTGTTACAGGTTGACAGCTTGGGGCTTAAAATAAAGCCACATTGTTTCCAAATGTGTATATAAACCTCCCTGGTTTATATTTCTTTAATTTGTTTTAAAAACTGCCACGAATTTTTTATTTCTTGACAGAAAAATAAGAGACAAGACTGGCTTATGTACAACATAACATATCAGGCATCTTTTGAATGGATCTCAAACTTACATTTTCTGGTTCAACTCCAATGTCTTCACAAAATTTCTCCATACCTTCTGGCCCTACAATGTCATCAGTGCCTGCAAACAAAATGCATTTTACTTATCTATGAAAATTAAAACAGTCTGAGCTTTACAGCACAAGAGGAATGCAATCACACAGTACAACCTGAACTTCCATACAAGATTTTTTTGGTTTGTTTTGACATACAATCAGTATTTCTGCACTTTTATCAGACTTGAATACACTTAAATCTTTATATCACCTTTGGAAACAGAGACAGAAAAACTGTAAAATGACTTTTAATTCCCGACAACATCCTTTATTCTACCCATTTACTGAGATAATCTTGGAAGAGTAAATTAATAAGATTAAGAATGCACTTAAGACAGTTAAATGAGTGGACAATGGTTACTAAAAATCATTTCTTGGCTTGAATCTCTGTTGTAAGATCACATCACATAAAAATGTGATGCATAGCTACACAGGATACAAGACACTATAATTCCCAGAACCTCATTCCTTATTGTCTCATATACTATCGTTACATAATGTTATCTACAAAAAGAGCCTAAAATAAAAATCTTCTGCTCCTGTTTATTCATATTACCGTACCATGGCCACACATTATCTGAATGTTAGCAACTGCAGTGGGAAGGAAGACATGAATTACAGCTTTTTCATTGCCAACTTAAAAGGAAAAATAGATTCAAAATATAGAGGCTATTAAAATGCACTACTATTAAAACATGCTGTTAAATCAAGCCATTTGTAATTTCTACAATACTCTATTGAAAAAATTATACAGGCATTAAAACTGTACCGTGCAATTCTATTATTTTAAGTACATTTTAAGTATTTGGACTATTTTGTTAGAATTATTTTACTTATGTTTAAAAGGGCTCATTTGGGAAAACACATTAGAGGATGAAATGCCTACTTTCATCTAATATAAAGATCACATGTGCAAGAAAAAAAGATTTCATAAACAGAAGATCAAACTATGTTTTATTATTAAGTGACCTACTATTCTAGAAATAACAAGGCTAATTATATCTTTTCCCATCTTCTCATTATATCCTCTCACAGTTCTTTGAGCGTATATAAGTCTTTAAAAAGACTCATTCTGTAATGTAAAGACACACTAGGGAAAAAAAACCACAGCGTCAACTGTCTACAAATATAAAGAAGACTTACAAAGCAAGAACGCAAAAGAGATTATTCTTTGAAAATTTGTTTTTGAGAATGTTACTCAATACTGTAAATGGAATCATACTCTCCACTTCTCTGTGTTTTATCTTGGTGTATACATCCAATGGAAACCCAAAAGTTCTATCATATACAGCCTTCCTTTCATCCCTTCTTTCCATGAAAGTCTTGACAAAAATAAATCATGCCTGTTGCCAGAGTAAAAAAAAACATAAATCAAGCTGGTCAGAAAGGCAGATAATCTAACAGGTCAGATTTGGCTTGAATTTGTCTGAATCTCTTCTCATAGACTGCCACAGACAAGTGAGACCTCAAAGTATTTAATTTAGTTCATGTAATTTTATTAGAAGAAAAAAAATGTTTTATTACATCAAATTAAGTCACTCTTCATTATGCGTAAGTAGACAAAATAGAACAAGCTGTGAGCAATGTTATCCAAGACAGCATCAGGTAACTGCAAGATGACCTTATCTTCTTTGTCAATCACCTATTTAATTTCCTTTTTCTCTTTACATTCATGAGATCATTCTTCCCCATACTTCAAGTTCTCCCCTTCAGAAAACAAAAAATGCACACAACAACCAACTTCACTATTAAAGGATCATCTTTTGTGACTGCAGATCAGATTTGACAATACTAGAAGTAACATGCCTGAAGAAATTTCCCATACACAAGGGCAAGAATAAATAATTTTGTCTACCTTCCCCATACCTTGTGATGGAAAACTATATAAAGACAAGACAGGATACCTGAATTTATTCACTTCTCTGCTTGAAACCATAAACACCAGATTCATCAGGAACTTCAGCAGGAACAAAATGAATGTTACTAACTCCCCCAGCTTTTTTTTTTTTAATTTTTTTTAAATTCAAGACACTTCTCCTAAGTATAATCCTGTACTAACATGAAGATGACAGAACTTCGAAAGCCAGAGAGGTAATAACATTTTGGACAGAAGTACAGCTTTAACTATAGATTTGAATAGTAAAGCATACATGTTCCAAAATATTTGAAGTTACACACCGTCTATACTCTTTTTATATAATAGAGACAAAGACCCTTGAACTCTTCAACTGTATGCTACATAGAACATATGAAAAGCCTCTTTAAGACTTTCACAAATATTCAGTCTTGGAAAAAATCAGTTAATGCAATTTTTATATTCTAATGTAGAGTTAATTATTATTAGGAGGAAAGTTGCATTTCATCCTTACCTGCGTATTCATAGAACCATTCTAAGCATCTCTTACTTGAAAAGACTTCTTCCTCTGCTTTTATTCTAGTTGAATCATATTTTCTATACATACTTAAAAAAAAAGAAACAGAAACAATTAATTAATTTTTAAAAGCAACTTTTTTTTGTCAACAGGCACTGTAAGCAGCAACATTTTTCATTTCATAAACCAGTTTACTCAACATTCTGTCCTCATATCCAGTCATCTGGGACACTGCTTAACAGAGCCATAATCTCTAAACCTAAATACTGTGCTTGCCCAGTCTGTCGCCCTTCAACTGATTTGTAATAGTGCATGAACTTTCCCTACAACAAATACAGACTGGTTCAAATTCAACCCCAAAGTGCTTTGTGTAAGTTCAAGTAAAACTTGTGCACACCATTAGCTACCACAACGAAATGATGGGCTCTAACTCGGCTGTACGTCCAGACCCAGAGTAATTCCATGTCACAGTCAACATCAGACCTTCCTGCAGGCACACACATACTTCATGTGCTTTGACTTATTAACTAAGGAGAACTGTACATACTCTTTTTGCCTCCTCAAAAAATCCTATAAAAGGCATGAAGGCCAAAATGAACATGACCCACACTTAATTATTCTAAAGCCAGTAAGTTGGTAACACAAAAGAACCACTGAGAACAGACTACAAGTTCTCACCGACAATAACTCAAAGAACCCCATTCATTATAGGATAAATAGTTATCTGAAAAGCTGTATCAATAGCCCTCCTTTCCCCTAGAGAAGACTGGCAAGGTAATACTCTCCTTTGACAAGAAGCATAAGGAATTTGCAGGAAACAATACTGAAGTACCAGTCTCCTGAATTTAGTACCTGAAACACCTAAAGCATGAAAGGCAGAAGTTGATGTTTAGACTCCACTCTGTTCAGACTTTCCTATAACAGAGACAACACCATTTGTGCCAGCCGGTTAGAGACTCGGCAGTTCAAACAGCTGTTCACTGCTGCACATGCACTCTTTGATCCACTCCCACCACTCTGCTGTAGCTCAGGCTCCTAAAGGCTGAAAAGAGTTGTGCAACAAATGGCTCAGACTAGAGGAGGTAGCCAAGAATGGCTCTGTACCTGTCCCAAGCACGCAGCTCTTCCTCTTACAGTCTCAAACCCTGCTGGGGGAGGACAACAAAGCGGCTAATTGGTTCAAGGAGAATTCTGAAACAAGTTGATGAAATTAATTTGGAGCTGATTTCATCACCATTCTGTCCTTCCAGAAAGACGTGAAAGATGTCTATACTTCAGAGCTTGGAGTACACTGATCCCACTGTCTTCCACCTAGCCTGCCTAGGAGGAACAGTAGCTAGAAGTTAACAGGACACAGATCATTCTGACAGTAATTCAGAGAACTATTTCATGTTTATTGCCATAGTTCCTTTAAAGCAAAAGGAATACTAGTCAGAGCAAAATGAGAAATGGTTAATTAGAAGACAAATACCAATAAGGCTCTTAAGAACTTTCAAGACTGAAAGAAAATTAACACTGTACTGAAACACACTAACCTGCAACAAACTGAAACACTTCAGAAAAATGCCAGCCATACATGTCTCAGAAAAATATATATTCATATACCCACAATTTGTGGGTTTTTTTTCATTTTAATTTCAAAAATACTTGTTTCTATTTGAATTACCTGCTTTGTCTACACTTCACTGCAGTTGCAAAGGAACAGGCTGACACCGCTGCCCAATAAATAAACAACTAAGCCATTATGTATAAGTCAGAGTTGGAACAACTGTATTTTTTAAAACAGGTCTGGTAATTTAACATTTTCATACTTGGAGAATGAACTGTGATTATAAAAGACATATTCAATATTTTTTGGCTATTCTGAATTCAGAGGAATCAAAAAAAATGTCTTGAGGCAAAGAAAGGAGGCATTCTGCCACTTTAGCAAAAGTCTAATTATTCAGTATCCCCGTTTTTGTAGCAAATGAATGTGACAAACTGGAATACCAAGTTGAAAACTGACTGTAGCAGGACGTAGTCAGCATCTCCTATTCTATTCTATTCCATTCCATTCCATTTATTCAAGAAGTCCGTAAGAGCACTGCTGGGACTGAGGACATGCAAAGCTAATGCGGTTCCCAAAGAAAGGCATTCATCACAAGACTCAATGTTTCTTCTTACAAAGGGAGAATAACCCAGTGACTTGCCCTGCTTGTTCACGTAACTCATCAACACATCAGCCATCAGCATGTGAACAGTGGATTTGGGAAGGAACCCTCAAGAAACAAATTTATTGACAGAGCTCTAGGTGATCCAGGCATTCCAGAAAACTAATTCCTGCATCTACAAGTGGCAGAGCTAAACACTGTAGCCTGAACCAAGACACCAATGGTAAGAGTACGTGTAAGAGGAATGGTGAACAAGAACAGAAAAACCAGCCCTTTTTATACATTCACTGCATCCATGCACAGCAAGTTTTCATAGGATGGATATGAGACTGAAAGTCATTTGGTGTGCTTAAGGCTAAGGTCATTGTCCTGGTTTCAGCTGAGACAGAGTTAACTTTCTTCATGGCAGCTACTGTGAGGCTGTGTTTTGGATTTGTGCTGAGAAGAAAGCTGATCACATACTGATGTTTATAGTTGCTGCCAGGACAGTCAAGGACTTTCCAGGTTCTCTGCTGTGCCAGTGTCCGCAGGTACAGGAGAAGCTGGGAGGAAGCACAGCCCCAGTGACCAGCCTAGGATTTGACCTTCGGCTTAGGACTGAGACCCAAACTGGCTAATGATAGTCCATATCATGCCCAGTAGATAGATGAGGCTCTGTCCAGAAGTTCTCTCTCACTCCAGGTCGTGTCACTTGGGGTTTCCCCTCTCTTAGTGCCGTTTCAGTCTCTCAGACACTTGGGCTCTTATCTCTGTTCCAGGATTGCCGTTTCAGGACTCTTCCTGCTCCGGGATTGTTAGGCAGGAAAAGCTTGAGCCTTGGTCAACAGGCAGTGAGCAGTTTCACTGTGTATCACTCATTTGTATAATTGTATATATTACTGTTATTATCACTATTATTTTCAATATTGTTGTGGTTTAATTATTCAATGGCTTTTATCTCAACCCATGCATCTCTTCTCCCTTTCCCCTTTAATTCTCTCCCACATCCCCAGGAGTGAGAAGGGTGATCCAGTGGTTATTGTGGCGTTTGGCTGCTAACTAGGGGTGTAGAACTACAACAGCCATTGTTTAGGAACTGCAGGAACAACATTCATTAGTAAGTTCATGTCCCCAGCATAGTACCTCCAAACAAAATGCTCTGGCCTCAAACTTATCATCATTCAAAAAGCTCAATATCTGACCACTGGAGTTTGATTTTTGAAAAACCAGAACTGATTACAGATCTTCCAACCTGTGCTGGTAAGAGAAATTACTTCACAAATTCAGAAAATAAAATCAGAAAGGATATAATCTTAAGCTATGACAGTCTCTGCTACAAGCTAACTAGCCAGACATCTATTAAAAGAGCAGGTGACACCGTAACACATTTGTAATGAAAACAGACTATGCATGGCCACAGGTATAAAGCCATGCAACAAAAACGGCTGGAAGCTGCCTTCCTCCTAACCTAAAGGAACTAATAGCACATCACATATTCTGCAAGACAAGGACCACTTGAAAAGTATATGAGGGAAACAAGTAACACCAATGCAGACCTTGCATTAGTGATCTCTCATGTTTAAAGATGAAGCCTATTCTCTCCCTGCTAATTCCAAACACCAAATGAGTTTCTCCCCCCAGTCTAGCCAAATCAGCTATCAGCAAGAGACTCCAAAGTGCTTGGTGAAGCAAGATGGGCAGGGAGATACAAGCAAGTAAGTAGACAAGTATCTGAGATTATAGCCTAGGACAACTTGGTTCAACTGTCACAGCAAGCCCAGCCCGGTAGCACAGGGTAAAGGTGATTCCAAAGATTGCGTCCTCTGAGCTATCACTAATACAGATTTGATTGTCTCAAGAACCATATGTGCAAAGGAGAGAAACACAAACTGCCAGAAATGTCTGGCATCCATTTTGTATCTCAGAATATTTCTCATATCTTCGCAATTTCGCTGTACATACTGCAAGATGATGTGCTTTGTCTTTGTGCGAAGGAGACTGTCTCTTGTTACGCTGACAAACTGCCAGAATGTACAAGGTAGATATCTGAATACTTTGGGAGCACCAAACATCTACTGAACAGATTTGAGTTTCAAACAACAAGTCCTCAGGATGACCAGCGCCAGATGGACAGATGCACAACCATTACACTGACCATATTACAGTTCAGTAATTTGCTTATGCATTGATGGTCCATAATAGGAACCTGCAGAGTTTCAGTCACACACCAGAAGTTAAAGAACACCCTGCTCAGAGTCGGGGGGGGGGCACGGTTGGACTGAGGAAAGTAAAAACTGCACAGACATCTCCCATACTTCTGGTGCCAGAATATGTGCCACTGTCAGAGAATGCTGACACTAGAACAGGATTGCTAAAGGGTGTTTTCTCCATCATCAGAGCTAGAAAGGTGCATGAAGAACTTTCTCCCAGAGTGTCTGCAATACCCAACACTACTGGACAACAGCAAACTCCGAGCCTTCGCCTTTAGAATTACCCTTCTATTTCTGACCTTGGCATGCTGCCCATCAGAAACAGCAACAAAAAAAATTACATATGGGCAAAGAGTATACATTTGTCTCTCAGATGAGACACACATGTAGGTACAATGCCTCAGAAAAATCTTTGCTTGAAAAATAATAAGTTTTATTAGTTAGCATGACACTGTCAGTGTCAGGACAGTGACAGCAGATTTCAAAAAAATGCTTCGTTATATTATAACCAAAATCTCCTTAAGAAGCATTTAACTTTTTATTTTTTATTATCTAACAGCTACTTTACCAACCAGAGAGAAGAAAGAATTTGGGACAGGGCAGGGAAAGCAACATAAGATTAGCCTACCCAAATTTTATAAAAGTGGTATCAACTACTTAACCACATTTAAATGAAGTTATTTTCTCATAAATGCTTGCATCTCTATCATGACGTAATAGCTAACTCATAACATCCATTTTTAAATTTATATTTGAAATATTCTTAGGAGCTAGGGAATTGTAATATCCCTGCAATAAAGATGAGACCACGTAGTTTATAACTGGAAGTGCTATAGGCAGATGTAAACAAACTAATTAAAAAAAAACGAGCGACTAGGCCTTTCACATTTCTTTAAATACATGATCAGCCGTATCTTTTCCAGAGTATTTTCCTGCATTCGTAACTGATCTGTTAGGAAAGCAAAAGCATGAAAATTCCATCCAGCTACTATTGGGTGACTAGGCAAGTCATTGTAACAGTACATAGTTGCTGCCAGCAAAAAGAACAAGGTCAGGGTAATTCTCTTCAATCTACTTCAGTCTTCAAAGTTGAGAGTCGACTCCTGCTCTGAGCATGCTTCAGCTGTACTGGAATTTGTCAGAGCTCCACCTACTGCAGCAGCAACTCTGGGCTGAATGGCTCCAGAATATTCAAAATGAGATCAGTGAAAGCATGGCATTTAGGTCACACAAAACATTCTCTTGATTATGGAAGCTGGTAATAGCTCATTTAAAGGAAAAAAAAATTTAAAAAAGAGAAAAAAGGTACAGTTCATTATGGTAAGTCAAAAGTTAACCTCCCATGAAGATTTACAGTCCGCTCATTTCAGATGGTGTTTGCTGAATGAAAACATTAACAAATTTACCAACAGTAGCCTTGTTTCTATGCAACCAGAAATTATTCAAAACTTTGACCTATTTTGTTTGAGTTTTGAACCTAATAACTAATTGCTTTCACATTATCTATATTTTGAAAGATACAAACTTTGGACTGAGAATATGCCCCCTACTACTGCCACTAATTTTAATGAATTAATTTAAAATTTTGGCTGAGAACCTTCAGTGCAGCACAATGAAAGTATTTTTACAAAGCCTTACCTATTCATTCAGAATTATGTTTTTAGCAATAGTTTCTTTAACACCGTAGTAGAAACAAGTAGGGGGAGATGGGAAAGAGAGATGGTTTACAATTCGCAAGGCATGACCAGGACTTTCTGAAGTAACCCTCAGGACAAATTCACTTGACTGGTAAGGTTTATGAATGATTATGTCTTATCTCTCCCTATTTAAAGACTTAGAATAATCTCTAAACTTTTGAATTAATGTTTTGAACTTCATCAGGCTTATTTAAGGAGCACTATGTGTAACAGCATACATGCTAATAGTCACATGTCCAGTTTAAATTTCATCAGAGCTATGAAGTGAAGTTCACTGAAAAGGTGTAGAAAAAAAAGGAAAAATTATACCTCTGTGTACTTGAAAAATCTCTGCTTCAAGGAATAAGGTCTAGACATCCGTGACAGCTGGTAACACAGGCTGTCTGCATGGGTCAGGACCAAACCAGTTAGTAAATAACAGAACAAAGAAGCTCTCAACACTAAAGGTTTCGAAAACTTCCAAGTTTAGCACACTCTCATTTTACTTTCCCATGTTAATAAAGATGTGTTGACTGTGTTTTCAAAGCTTGTGTTTTTCCACTATAGAATATGAAGCTTATTACTCAATAATCTATTTTTCATGTTAATAGGCCCTTATGTGGTCCATACACACAGTCAGGATAAATTGGACTCTTACATAAACTGCTTGAAAACATAACTTTCAGGGAAGCAGATAAATATTCCTAGTTTTCATCCTTCTAAGGTCCAAATAATCCATTACTGTAAGATTTTTGCCGTCAGCATGATTCTAGAATAAGAGAATTCTTTCTCAAGTGAGACTATCAGAAAGAAGAGAAACTCATTTCTCCCCTAAGGAAAAAGCCAATACTTGGCTAGAGATTGTGTAACAAATACTCAGCATTACATAATTACAGTGAGGACTATATTCCCACCTAGCACGTATCTTTACATGGAACTTGCTTTACCTGTCCTAAAGTCCTTAACACAGTGATGGGAGGGCAATGTACAAAAATTATATTTTTAACTCCAATCTGAGAGTACCCTGTACTCTGAGTTGTAAGTAAAATGAAGTCAAGATTGTGTGATAGTGAGAGGAAAAGACAAACTAAGTCTGCAAATCGTTATGTTCTGGTGAGTGTGTGTTACCTGTCTACTTCCAATAGCTATTCTTTAGTACAGCATAAATCTTACTGTGATCCAGAAATCAATACACCAAGTTCTTTTCATTATAGATCATCTGGCATAAAAAAAAATCCCACTGAAACACTGCATTCATGGTTCATGGTGACATTATGAACATTAACTACCAGAATTCAAGTTCTTATTATATAAGGGTGGGATGCTAAAGAACATGTTTAGAATCTTTGTTTTCCATGATCAGTCTATGCATGAGATCAGCATTTCCAAATAACTTCAACAACAACTAGGTTTGTTCCTATAAATGTTTTTCCTCAATAGCCAGTGTCATTATTCCACTAATACTTACAAAATGAGGCTGTAACTCTGTAACAGCCTGGAACTGAGGGTGAAGGCTATTACAAGCTCCCTGGTACTAGATATGCTTAAGTTTATGAGTTTCAGAGCCTTTAGAAATCATATTCTCTTTCAGCACAGAGCCCTGGTGAAATAAGCTTTCTGGAAAGAATACATATCTCAAAAATATTGCTATCATAGTTGAAAAGATTGTAAGAACACACCACAGACAGTGAAGACTAAAAATATTACCCAACAAAACTATCAAAAACTATTAAAAAAATAAATTTCCTTTGTAAGGACAAATCAGGAGGAATCATCAATATTTGGTCTCAGTTGTGGTAACACCAGTAATGATGACACTTCTTTGATAATCTTTGGAACACTACCTAACATTTACACACTGAAAGCAAACAAGAGTCTAAAAATTACCGAATTTATTTGTTAATGTTGCCCCTATAAGTTTGCCACTATAACTGAGAAGCATACAAAACTTACATCATTCCATAACAATTTGAAGTGACAAATCATCTCTGTTAGGAAATATTGAGTCTCCTCTGGAGAGCACACATCATGAAAGCAGACATTCAAGAACAGACACCAACCACCTTTTTTGCTTAATACAGAATCCAGACAGGCTAATGTCCCTTGAAGGCTTATCCTGAGTTACCAGTATGCAACTTCTAGGAAGTCTGCCTCTGAAATGGAAACAAACTGGGCCTAGAAGCCCCTTATTCCGTAAACTAGCATTGCACCACCAATACTGTTTTTACTGTATATAGAATGTAAGAGGAAATGGCTTTGCAAAGGACTAGGTCTGCTACAGTACACTGCTGTAGAGGTTCCTGATTTCAGACTGGTTTCTGCTTGACAAACTGAGATGTCTGATCTCCAAAGACCAAACATAACAGGCATGAGTTCTGCCTGACAAGCAAGCATGGAAGCAGGAGACAGCCGGCTCTTTGCCTAACGTGTTCACAGGAGGTTACAGGGGCATTCGCCAAATATGACAAAATCCTTTCTTGAAAGAAAACAGAGCTCCAAGACTGAGCTGAATGTTCAGCAAATTATTTCATATTGCCAGTCATGCTGAAACAAAAACTGTTTTCTTGAAGACCGAAACAAAAGAAACTTATACACTGGGAAGCAGAGAAAGCTTTACAAGTGTAAGAAGCAAGACAGATAAAAACTGGAACCATATCACAGAAGGATATACCCCTGTAGCCCATGACTGGGCAGATCGGGGTACACCTCCACTTCTAAAAGCAGGCTGAGGTCTTCCTTTTAATAAAGCCTTACACGGCAGCAGAATGAGGACTAGATCTATTCATTATAAACTGAAAGACATAAAAAAAAAACCTCCTTCAAATTATGCTTTCAAAAAGCTCTTTAAAATTATATATACCACTGATAGAGTAAGAAATCAGATTCTCATTATCTTATTCGAATTACACAAATCAGGCTCTCTTACTTACAGACAACCTTACTTTCTAGGGGTTTTGGGTTGTTTTGTTTCACCATCAGTGTCTTGGCAAAGGGAGGGAGAGTTAAGTTTTGTGAACCTCTCTACTCAGATTCTAGAAACATTCTGTCCTTGTTTTGCTACCATATCTTATGCCTATCTTTGAATAAGCTGTAATGTCCTCTATCAACTAGTTGGCTTTTCTATTTTATTCTTTCTGAAAAGCAACAAAAAATATTAAGAACACATGCCACTTTTTTTCCTTACTAGTGTTACATATGCAAAGCAATAAAAGGGAGAGTTGAAATCTTTCTTCTGCACCAACAGATCACTTAATAAATTCCAGTGCAGCTACAGTTGTGCAACCCTATTAAACACAATGGAGTTACAGAGGCATACCCAGAGGCTTAATTTGGCTACCAGCATTTTTCTTACTCATGCTAGAGAATAAAAGGAAAAGCACCCAGACGGATTTCAGGCTGACAGTTAGGAGAGAAATGCATCTTTTTACCTTCCTGAAGATACTTGTTCCGGAAGCATGTGTTTTCTGCGTCACTAGTAACATATTAATATAACAGAGCTCAAATTCTACTCACTGACACAGTGGCAACCAAACTTTCTGTCTGCATATATCACTTTTCAACATCAGGACAGTCCTGCACCTATCATGAAGGAGTGCACAGTCCTGTACTGCCAGAAGTTCTGAATTTAATGCGCATACGTAGCAACTATTTTGCACAAAAAGAGCACACTCAATGGTCTCTGAATGACTGAGGCTGACTGAACACACACAGAAAATCCAACACTTGCAAGTCTCAGCTACGTGACACCTATGTCAAAAGAACACACTGACCGTGCACACAGTTCTAACCCACTTGTGTGTCTTTTTACTTTATTTACTGTGAGGGTGGCAAGACACTGGAATAGGTTGCCCAGAGAAGCTGTGGATGCCCCATCAAGGCCAGGATGGATGAGGCTTTGAGCAACCTGGTCTAGTGGAAGGTGTCCTTGCACATAGCAGGGGGGTTGGAACTCATATCTTCAAGGTCCCTTCCAACCCAAACCATTCCATGATTCTGTTGCCCAGAGGGAAGCTTAGCAGCAACACCTCAAATCATCATTCCATGCTATCACCTTGCCAGGGCAATCTTCACCTTTCCCTTACATGATCAGCATCAAATCACAACATGACAGGGAGAGACCAGCAGGACTTCAAGAGCTGAGTGGGATACAACCACATTCCCTTTTCTGACAGGCTGCAGATTGAGAATGTCCAATCCAGATCTTATGCATGTATACAGGAAGATAGTACAGCATCTCTTAGAAATTGTTTTTGAACAAACAAGTATGTCTATTTTGACAGATGGCCAACTAGAGCAAGGAGAAGTTCCCTACAAGCTTGTTGTATGACTAGGAAAAGGTGAGATGCAAACTGAACCTAGATGTGCTTATCAATATCCCACAGTTCAGTCATAGGCTATGGTTCCACACCAAGAAACCAAGCAAATTTGAATACCATTGCCATTAGTATTTAAAACCACGATCATATCAGCTATTCAATTTTAGATATTCCATCAGTCTTAGCTCATGGTAAGATGACATACCCATCATGTCTACTTTTCTTAGCAGATAAATCATCTCCTGCTGCAGGTCTCCTCTTTTTCCTTGGAGGCATCACTTTACTAAAGCAGTCTGATGAACTGCAAGACCGGACACTTCCTACAGAGGGAATTAAAAACACCAGTACAAGAAATGAAACTGTTGCAGACCAGTTAACTGTGTCCACTAGTAGGCATATTACAAAGGGAAGGGAGGATGTTAATGATTTAAAAATTACAAAAGAAACGGTCTCCTTTCAATAGCAAAATCCATCTCACTTTTACGTGGTGTTCTACAACCATATTTCAGTTAAGATCAAAAGTACTATACCAAAATGTACAGTAGTTCTCGTGCTACTTCAGTATAACAAAAGACAAGAACTAAGACTAAGTATGTAAGTCCTCAAAAAGGCATCCTTAGTCATGTATTCAAATCAGAACTAAGAGATTTTAATTACTTCTTGAAATACAGATGTGACTCAAAAACATCAACCTCTGGAAAAGAGAACTTTTTGGTTTGTAAGCCTCAAGTTTTTTGTGACACTGAGAGAAAGGGGTAGGAAAGGTTTTGTTTGTTTGTTCTTTGGTTTTGGGGTTTTTGTCTTTTTTTTTTTCAGGGGTGGGGCAGAGGTGAAGAAACATTCAGCAACCACTGGGGAAAAAAATAAGTGGCTGGCAGTATCATTTGGACTGGATAGTTCTGAAAGAATTAAGGTCTCCAAGTAGGAAACAGCCAATTCCAGACACTGATGTCAATCAAGTGGCAGTCTTTCCCTCCCCTTCTCTCAGCTGCACACTCCTGTGCCTCTAATTTGTCAGCTCTGGTGACTCTTCAGTGTGCCAATCCAGCTCACCAAACCTGTAGATAATCAACCCAAGCAAAAAAGAATAACAACTTTCTGCACATTAGCACAAGAAAGAGCACAGGACCAACCCTTCGGACCACAGCAAGTTATTAAATTGCCTTTGCTGTTTCATGAAAAGAGTAGGCTAACACTCCAGGCAAAATTTTGTCCTACTTTCACATACCGAAGACCACATGGACACCTGAGAAAGGTGTGTGTAAGAGCAGATCAAAAAGCTACCAAAGCTCTAAGTGTTATGCAAGGAATTTTAAAAGGAAAGGAAGAGAAAGGTGAGCTGTAAAAATCCAGACACAAAGCGATGCCAAAGCAACTTGCAAGAAAATATGAAGAACTCCAGCATGCCTAAACTACCTTCACTTAGCTTCAACGGCATCCAAGTTTAGCTATCATCTACTAAGATGCCCACAAAATCTTTTATTTTAAGTTACAGCACAGAAGCAAGCAATAAAACTTTTGACTACTTTTTGACACCAAGGGAGCATACTGATATTAGAGGCCCAGTTCCCAACAAGTACTAATGGCAATCTTTTGCTTACCTATTCTTCGTATCTTTGAAAGTCTCTCTCCTGTTATAGGAGAAACACATGTAAGGAACCTTACAGCCTCACAGGCTTTGCTACATGTACTTTACTTTAAACATGCACTGAAACTATAATGCATATGGAAGTATGGATTTTTCTAGTGTTAGGCAAGATGTTCAAACCACTTTTCACACCAAGATAAACTAATTTGGTTTCAACTAATAAAGCTTTTGCACTTAGTGTGCCTTCTTTTGTCTTATCTTTATATTCAATTCTATTAAGTAGAAAATTAACCTCCCTCTCTAGTTCAAGAAATACTCTTTCCAATTCAAAAATTCTTCCTATATATATTTTTTTAAATTTTTTTTACCCTTAAGCTGCCTCACCCCAGCATTTCCTCACAAAAGTATGGCCATACCTGTACTATCTTTTAGAAATAAAGTTTTAAGAGTATTGTAAATTTGAATTATAATTTAACTAGCTAGCAAAAAACTTCTAAGCATTATACTCCATAAACTACTATCACATGAAAAAATCAAAATGGCTATGTCAGAAGAATATACTTCTAGAAACACTGTCCAGTCCAGGTTACAAAAAGGAAACTAAAAATAATATTATTTATGTTCTTCTCACCAATATCAGATCTCTTTGAAACAGGTAAGCCAGAGACCATCAAAAACACATAGTATGCCTGATGCATTTTACTGTTCAGATCAAAGAAATTAAGGAACCTGACCTGTCAAAAGTCATTTGTTCCATCTGATTATGCCTGCAAATTAATGATACTGCAAAATCGTATTCCCATAATCCATTGAAAGTGTGAGGCTTTATGGCTTTTTAGATCAAGTTTCTAAAGACACTGCCAGTAAGTATTTTTTGAAAACCTACACAAACTAAAAACACTTAAGATGACAGCAGAACTTAAGAGATGGCTAGAGACAGCCAACAGACTCAGACACACACTGAACTTAACAAATGAAAATGTGTGCTAATGAACACTTTGTTTTGGAAAATATGTACTTGAGTACAACCTGTAGCTATCTCATTCTTAGGAGAGCAATTAGATTGTTTTTAAATGCCCTTCTATTAAAAAAAAAATACATTTATGATGGCCACAGGCATTGGATGCTAGTAAAAATGCAAGAAAAACCACCAATCCCCCCCACAGGGTTTGTCCAGTTTACTGGTTATTTGTCTGGAAAAACAAATATGCAAGACCTCTGTGAAAAGAAAAGCATACAAAAATATGAAAATAAAATAAATAAAAATAAATAAAAGTAAAAATAAAACAGTTATAGAAGAATAAATAATTTTGTCAGATCTGCAACCCCATACAAACCAAAGAACTTAACCCATTAATTCCTGCTTGAAGTCTTGTCCTCATTAAATGATAGAACATTTTTAGGAAGATCGCTGAACTTCTTTTAAAGGCTTAAACTAATAATAGAATTCACTATAACCCAATTTCTCCAACTTATACCCTTTCTTGGTTTGAATGTATCTAGTTGCAGCTCTCGAACTGACAGAAAAGAGACAGCTTAGAAATTGGTAAGCAGCTATTAAATGGACTCCCCTCACACACAAACACACACACAGATACCAGGTGGACAAACACACTGCACATGTTTTCAGAGATTTAACATCTTCATAACTGAGGTTTGGACCAAGTCTTCACTATGTTTCAACTCTAGAATGATCTCTAAACTACCAAAAACCACTATACAAAAATGTTAATTTAAAAGTATTTCTTTTTATTACTAGAATCAGCGTATTGAATTTGAAGAGCAGTCACAACTTCTCTTTAACAAACTCTGAAAGTTAAATCACAAGAATATTTCTATCTTTTATTTCAATCTAAAGCTAAAAGCCACCAGAGTTTGCGTTCTTTTGTTTAAATTCTTGCAATTCCTTTATTTTACAGTACAGCTCACTAAGTACCATCAATATTAACCTTTCCTATACAGAACTTTCTAATCTAAATGTAATTTCTAGGCCTAGCCTTTCACAACTAATTTCACTTCTCAAAGGTCTGATCATCTGCAAATTAACATGCAGCTCCCTAGAACTTCATGCAAAGTTTGACAGGAACTTTACTTACCGACTGCAGCTTCTCTGATGTGATTATCTTCAAAGTTTCTTACTCCTGGGTCTCAACTCAAGATTGGCAGAACCCTCCTAGTTCTCACTGTTTTTTTTGACACTTGAAGCTAGCATTTGCAAGGTAGGGCCCTCCAAATAGCTGCTGTATAGGCCACCATCAACCAAAAGCCTGCCGAGTATAAATGTTGTTTGCCAAACGTTCTATTCAGTACTCCCAAATTTGCAGGAGAGAAATCTACCAAAGGGAAATATCAACTTAAGAGCTAAAATTCACCCTAATAAATTTAAAACAGTATGCAAGATAATCACCACATGGGAAGGACACTCCTAAAATAGCAACAAAACCAGAACAAACAAAAAGGGAAAAACAGAGGTCAATAAATAAGAATTCTACAAGCAGTGTCCCTACAGAAGTGATTTACAGACACGTAATTTTCACCTTCTGTCTAGATAATGCCTGTGAATAATCCTGCTCTTCTGATGCTTAAGTAGAGGGATGTTTCGAAAGGAAAAATAATTAGAAACTGTGAATGCTGAAGTAATTGGAAAGATATAGCTGCTCACGTAATAATGCCACAAGACCATCACAAGCACAGTTAACAATCATCATTTTTCAGATGCAAGATGAGAAAACTAAGGCACTCATCAAAACATCACACAATTTGCAATCTTGTTGTAAAAGGAAAAAGCATCTTTATCTTGCATTCCATACTATAGGATTGGACTCCAGAGGGTTTTCTTCTCTAAAACAACAAAAAAAAATAGTAGAGGAAAAAATTTTTTTCCCCCCCACAAGCTTTAATGAAGCCTTGTTTTTGTTGAAGACATTAACTTGTCACTTCAAACATGCTAGGTGACAACAGGAAGTGTACTTTTAAAACATTTCAGTCTGGACAGGTAGTCACATTTAGTAACCAAACTTTTAAGTTGTTAAAAAGTTGCTGGATTTGTAGTCATGACATAAAAACAACTATTATTTCAAATTCTAGAGAGAGAGTTTTCCAAGTTCATGCTCATACATACTAGAAGAAAAATAAAAATTGTTTACAGAATCTGAATGGCTGCTTTTCTTAGCTGAAAAGGCAAAGGGCCCATGACACATTTAGAGTGTACCTTATTTTTCAGGTACATATACACAACTAAATGCTAACACATTTTATGAGACTGCAATCATTATAGGTGACTGCAATTTTGAAGTGAGCTCCACCTTAGTTCCCAAATCACTGAAGGAATTTTTAAACTGTTACCCTTTAATTCTTAGATATTTAAGATGTGGTTCCAGAAAATAAATATGTTTAATACTTAGAAAAGATACAATTTGCCTAAAGTAATTTAAATGTCCAGTACATTTATTGTTAGCTTGAAAACAATTGATTTGAAAAAAAAAATGTAATATGCACTAAAAGTCCATTATAAATATTAAACTAAACGTGAAATTTAAAATTGCAAAACCAAAAAATCATCTTTAGATGGGTTTGGCAACACTGAAAGAATGTTTTGCAACAGAGTTATTAATGTGACTTTCAAATGAGTTCTGGACATAGAATCTCAAATTCATAGCATCTATGCAGTTCTATATGCTTCATAACAGAAAGAATAGGTGTTGACTTCTTACTATGCAGTCAGTAACACTGGAAAATAGAAGTGCCAAAAACTTAGGTACATCAAAATCAAGCCATTTGCAAAAGTAATTCTTTCTAGATTTACATAAGGCTCTCCAGTAGGATGTTTCAGAGGTCTCAAGTCTCATACAAATTTGACACGCGAGACTTCACTGTACTATGTTCACAATGGCCAAAATAGCTCCTCACATGTACATTTGTCCTCACACGAGGAAAACTAAGAACTCATTTTGACTGAATTAAACTGGAAATTATGCAGACATTGGGACTTTACCTTTTTCTTCAAGGAGACATGAAACAGGGCAGAAGTATAAGAAATATTGGAATTAAATCTGAAGATGAGAAACCTGTCAGTAGCAACCTCTACTTCTGGTTCTCATTTCATACTTGTTCCTGGTTTGAAAGGTTCTTTTACAGCTATTGTAAAAAGATCACCGCTGGGATTTTGTGTCCAAACTCACTCAATGGGCATCTTTAAGCTTTTGAAACAGCTTAATTCAAACTACACAATACAAGCAATAGGATAACCATGAGTTAGAGTATAGAGCAGTTCATCAAAACCAACGTGTTCAAACACCTTCCAATAGAGATAATGAGAGCTCCGAGGGTAATTTCTTATACTGACCTTTATGACAGAAGTTCTAGGCAAGAGAGAAGACAAATTCTAAATACCTTAAGAACACCTACTCTCATTGATTGATTAGTGAGAGAAGACAACCACTTCAATGCTTCACAACACCTTTTTGTGATCAGAAGCAAACAAAGGTCACAGAATCTATCTCATACATGAAATGAGTATGTATGTGTGTTTAGTTTAAGCACCTGGATCACAAAGGGGAAAATTCCAAGTTTCCATCAGAAGATGGGAGAGGACATCGGTTCTAACATACGGACAAGAAAACCTGACTATCTTGAACTACCTGCCTCAACCTCTCTTGCAGAGGTTTTTCATTTACATGATCAGCTAATTTCAAGTATCAAATCACTAACCACACTGAAAGAAAATATTTGACAAAAGCCGTTTGCGGCTAGGGTAAGACAGTTCAACTATGAAACAAAGTCACCTGTCACAGTATGGAGGAGGGTATATAAGCCCTAAGTGAGCTCTGTCCAATCCCAGACAATGCAGTCCTATGCATCCCTTCCTATTGCTCTCGGCTAAGAGTGTGCTAGATTATCAGTGTGTCCCAGAAACCTCCAGGAAGAGCTGACAGCTCTCTCTACTCTCTGAAGCACTCAAAGTAACATCAGCAAACATAGCCAGCACCTCAGGATAGAGAAAAACTTTGAGACAGATGGTAGGACAGATATGGTCAGTTTTAAAGAACAGTTCTGCTGAGTGATATGGGCTTGAAGCCAGTAAGTTATTTTCCTTCCTCCTTAGGTATGGTGCCTGAAACACAGAAAGGAAGGAAGAAAAATAAATCAAGGAAGGTGCCAGCTTGTAAGTAACAAGCACAAAAGAAGGTAACAAATATTACAAGTCACAAAGCACAAATGCTGATGAATCAAGAATGGTAGCAAGTTAGCACCAGGCATCTGAGATGAAGGCCTCCAAAAATGATGATATTTTACTGAACAGAAAACAGATTTGGACTAATAAATAGCCTTTAGACACTGACTGAAAACCTTCACAACAGGAACAACTTGCATCAAAACCACTCAAGAAAAAAGATGGGGTGTTTGAAGCACAGCATTTACACTCGGTCACAGGCATTGCAATAGCCACAAAGAGGTCTTGCTTCTGCTCTGTTCTCACTAATGTTCTTTCAAGAGTCAAAACACTGTAAGAACACAAATATTCTGTTAGTCTAATGGGTTGAGTCCAAGGAGTGAGAGAAATTTTTCATGAAGTCTTCTAAAGTACTTACACTAAGAAATAGTAAAATGACAGATAGTGCTGAAACCTGTGTGAGTCCTTCACAACTGGATAAATTAAAAGCATAAACATCTATTTTGAATAAAACTTTTAAAAATCCTGGCACTTGTTTTCTAAAACTCCTTTAGCTTTCTAAAATATAACTTTCAATTATGTTAGAGAGACTTGTTTGATGAAGTGTGCTTAAATTGTTTCAATCTATTTCTACTACATCTCTATTAAATACCTGTCTGGTGATCGTCTTGACCAACGTCCTCTGTCAGATTCTGGAAGAGAGTAGGAATGATACAGTTAAACACGACAGTGATCCTCATTGTTCAGTAACATTTTTAACCTTTACTTGATATAAATATTAATTTTAATTACTTAAGGAGCATGTAGCTTTTTGTTTTCAGTTCATACTTATCTAAAAATTTACCCCTGCAAATTTATCAAAGTAGTTCAACAATAATCTTTAAATCATTTGAAAAATATTTTTGAATTATTTTTATCAAAAAAGTATCAAGCTATGTTGGAAGAGTGGAAATAACTATCCACCGGATGGGGAATTTTGCACTATTGTATGGAACAATTCCATTAATAAATGCATCATTAGAAAGACTGAATTTACAATTTACCACAGAAATGTCTTTGATTAAGTATAAATACAGATATATGTTCTAAAGAAAACTGATTTAAAAACCACCTGAAATCTTGGAAACAAGTTACCCCCTTTTTTTAGGTAGTGTCTTTTCCACCAAATTTGCAGTGTACAAACAGAAGCCATATCGGCATTTCCAGCTATGTCTACAATAATACAAATGCACAGCAACTAAGCAGGGACAGTCTTTAAAAAAAAAAACATAGTTTCACTCTTTGCATGGTTGTAAGAGGACAGCTTGCTTATCCAATGTGTTTTCCACAAGAACTGTACGAAATTGGATAGCTATGATGATTACCATTATTTGATATATCTAGGAAAGCTTATTCTATGGAGACAACATCTAAATCAAGTGTTGCAGTGAACAGCACCCAAACTCCACTCCAACCCTTGGAATATCATCTTTCAGTTTTTACTAATACTGCTTATCTCTTAGAAGATTCAAAACCAACAGTCTCTCATACAAAAGGCAGTAATCGTCTTAAAAACTAGAATCACTTAATGATTTCAATCACAAAACATTCTGGACTAAAGCCCTAGCTACTCTGCTGAGAAAAAATGGCAAGTCATTACCAGCCTATTGAGGGTGTGGTAAATCTTGTGAATATTTGCCAGCGTTGATAGGTGAGAATTCAGTTGAAAATCTAGAGAAAGGGGAAAAAAAGAAAGTTTTAAACTCCATGTAGCAATCGAGATCTTGGTATTTTCTGGTCGTTTAATAAAACCATCATACAACTATAAAATAAAAGCCATCTCAACACTTTTTTAGCATCAACATTTTCAACACCAAGTAAAATCAGTAAGTGAAATCTGCAAAAGATATCCTACATAGGCATTTTTCCCCAAGGCACAGATGACCCCTAGCAAAATAGAGCTATAGCTAACAATAGCTAAATACAAAACTATACTTAAAAAAAAAACAAAACATATTTATCACATTTTTCCTTTACACTGGGAATTATTATAGCTACCATGCTACCCAGTCCTTCTGTTCCATCTATTCCCAAACCAACTGAAGTACTATGCAACATTCTGAAATAATTACTAAAAATGTTATTTTTTTAAAAAGTTTTATTAATACACATGTATGTACTTTTATACTAATTTCCTTGCAAAACTAAGTGACTGGAATACACCCACATAGCTGACACACGACTTCTGTATCATGAGCCATGATACAGGAGCTGTTAACATCGAAGCCAATAAAACTGAAAACAAAATACTCTGACACTTCATGAAAGAAGCAATAGCATAGATGTTCACGTTGCTTCCATGTTCCGATAATAAAACACTCGAGTTTGCTTCAGTTGCAAAAAAAGTGACGAACTGTTTTTTCCCTATTATTTTAAATCCTGGTTTTGGTAGAAACGTGTTGAGGACAAAACTGGGAAATAAGTAATTTACAAAAAAGATCAACTGTGATCCAGACAGACAGCATGCAAACCAACGAGAATCTCAGAAGCTGGACACAGACCAGCTGACGGGGATCAACGACAGTCAACTACTATACAATATTTTAATTTAAACTAAAAGTAAACTAGCTACCCCACTAGAACTCATGTGCAGAACCACTCTAATTAGAGACAGGTACTATACAACAAGCAAAGTATTTCAAGCACAACTCTTACATACATGAAAAGCTGCATGTACCTAGTGTTACCAGCCAGTTAATGCATTACAGCATTTCTACTGGGAGACATTTAATCTGGCTTTGCCCAGTAGCTGATACAAGATGCAAGTAAGGTCAAAAACATAACTGCCATATTTCCATCCCTAGCATTTCAAGCAAATGCTTTCAAAATATACTGAAGATGACCCAGAGTTTAAGGATAAACAAAGTTATCATCAAATATCAGATCCCCAGGTCAGTGAACCACACTGCTACAACGTTAAAAAGTGGACCTAAATGAACTGCCTGCTGTAAGCATACTTGTCACACACATTGTTAAGGAATTCTCTTGTCATAGCGAATAAAAAAAAAAATTAAAAAGATACCTTTAGGAATTGTATGGCTCATTTATTGTATCAGCTGGAGAGTATGATTTCACTAATTGCTACTTATTTTCTAATGTATTGTCCCCAATCCACCACCACAGCAATACAATTTCTGCAAGACAGAAGTTCCAACTTTAGCTATACTTATCTATAAGAAGTCAAAGACAATCCATATCTTATTACCAAGATATGACAGGAAGATCTTGCATCTTGAACAGGGTGCTAATTTTTTTCCTGCATTCAGTGCTCAATAAAGTTCCATTTTTGCTAGTCAAACAATACTAAGCAGAATCATTCTGGAAAAAAAAAAAAACAAACCAGCCTCAAGTTTCTTAGTCAATCTTTAATTCAACATAAAGGAATTTTTTAAAAAAAGGGAGTGGCAGGGGGGCAGAAAATAAAAGCCATTCTGAGAAAGGCAAGATTAAAATATAAGATTTATCTTTTAACTTCCAGACCAGACTAAGCTTTCTGGAACATGAATTTCTCTTGTTGTTTAGCCTAAAAATTTACAACGAATGAGAGTCTTCAGAGAAACCAGTTATACCTGGAGGTAACAAGCAGAGAACACTGAGCAAACATTTTATTCTAAATTAATATTAAACAATAATTTTAGATAGTACTCTTAAAAACAATAGAAAATAACTTTAAAATTAGGATTATATATATTAGGTATTGCCTTTGAAATAGAACATTCACAGGCACTTCAAAACACATAATTCATACCAGTATGTTTCACACAACCATGGGAAATATCCTTACTATTTTAGGCTGTTACTTCAAAAATAGGTGATGATTATGATGAATTATGATGGACTTAGAGAGGGTTAAACAAATATATTTTACAGCTCTCATACAATAAGCATCACACCTTACTTCCACAAAGACTGGTTTATCCATGTAAATACAGAGGACCAGAGTCCAAAGTTTTCTCTCTTCCACAGGGGAAGCTTGCAAAACAAGGATATTATCCAAAACCGAAAAAAGGCTTCTTCTACAGTAACTGTTATAAAAGCAAATACGAGCAGCAGCCAATGAATTACAGATGTTAAGTCACAGCTCAGGTCACCTTCTGAACTGGTCAGTGTTTACTGTATCTATATTGAAAAGAAGATACACGAAGTATCCTATGCCACTGAAAATGCGTATTTTGAAAAAACAGAATCCAAAGAATAGTACCTCCCACACTCAAACAACACCATCTTGAAAAGAAGCAAAGGTACAATGGTACAGTCAACACAACAAGCAAAGAGATTCAGCTGTTGGCTGGAGTTGTATACTTCAGGAACACGCCTTTTTCCCCAGACCTGCAACTTCAACACTTGCTAATATTGTGCCTGCCTGACCACCTTGGTCAGCCCACTACTTCAGGGATTTTATCTGCAAAAAATATAAACAAACAAACAACAAGCTCTACCACTTCTGAATCAGATCACCAAAGAGATGTAACACAAGATAAGCAGAGTGAGAAAAAGGAAAGGTCCTCCTAAGTGGGAGCAAGATAGCCTCCTGTGGCAGCAGCAGTATTAAATTACGGAGTGATACATCACAGAAGCTACATACTCAACAGCTGGTTGTATGAGCTTTACATGAAGAAAGCCACCACGTGTGAAGCATTTTTCACTTGAATACAAGAGTTTCAATGCACATTAAGTCTGAAAATATTTTGGGTTTTTTTCCTGCAGAAAAAAAATATTTTATAGCAAAGTACCACAGTTTATTGATCTAGGATCAGAAAAAGAAAACTGCTTTCTTCGTGAATACTGAAAGGAGATGTGCTGGAACGTTTGCTAAGACTTTAAGATGTGTATGTCACACAAGCATACATATTTTGTTGATTAAATTATTTTTCATGCAGATGTCAGCTTATCTTTATCAAGGACTGAAGCAACGGAAATCGCAAATGGCATTAAATACTCTGCCATAACTCAGAATGTAACAGGCAAAGAAATAAAAATTCTGAGTAAAATAAATGCAAACCCAGCATCCGGAAAGCAAAGTAATGCGTGAGCCACACTAATATAATGGAATTTAAACCTTGTCTGACATTTACCATTAACATTTAACATTAAGTGTTAAAGTCTGGGTTAGTCAATTATTCACAATCATATACAATTTTAATGTAAAAAGCAAACAGGTTAAAAATAACTTTCAAAACACTGTTGATCAAGGTTTACACTATGAACCTCACAGTTATGGAGAGGCAAAAGAAGCAACAGCTATCCCGGCTTGCTTCCATAACTAACTAGACAAAAACCATTCTACACCCCCTCACTAAGATAAAAATATTAAATACAATGAACTAACAAAAACCTCAACATATGTTAAATATGAGCAAATTATACAGATGACTGTATCTTGAATACCTACTTCCCTACCTGAAATGAAAAAAACTGAAAGGTCAAATTTTTTATTGGAGGGAACAATGTGTTGCCAAGCCATTCAAATGAAAACCTAAAATAAAGCATTTCTGCCTATGCACCTACTCACACATAGACATGTACCTGCCTGAAAACTTTAACTTAGACAAAACACAGTTACAGTGTGCACTACAATCTACTAAAAACCTAACAAAAATTAGCAATAGTACTAAATCAGGTCAGCAGCTGACTCCAAGTTTCCTTTAAAAGCTTCTGAACAAACAGAAAATCCTACAGTAACAGTAGGTCTAAAAATGTTTATCTTAGACAGACATGCCACATAAAATCTATAGATACAACTTTGCATTAGAAATTAAGTCTGGAAGTAGTCATAGTAGTAATATTTATTACTGCTAAATTATATCTGACTCAGTACAAATACTGTAGCTAATTTTCTGTAACTTTCTCAGAAAACAAACAAACAAACAAACAAACAAACCACAAACAGATACCAGTCAGTCTTATTCCTGAAAATTAAAATGGAATGTTTATGCTTTTATTTTTAGGTAATTGGTTTTCTTGGTTTCAAATAATAAAACTAGAGAAAACTTGTAGCAGTACTGGAAATAACAGCTCAAAGTACTGTCTTCTTAATTAGTTTTAAGTAAACTTTACTTATACAAAAAAAATAATTTTTTCTTCTATGAACTACACCATGTCATGCTCTGTAGTCTACTTATAGAATTATCCTAACATTAAGACAATTTCTATTGATTAATGAACTTAGAAGTTCAGATCCAAAACCGACATTTGGTGAAAGCCTTCAACACTTATGTTCAGGAAGCAAAATTTCTATATTCATTATTAAATACAGAAAACAAAAGAAAAATGCTCATCAGTTTTATTTTCATTTATACAAAAACATCACAACACACCTAAACACTGAGATTCCACAACTGCAGTACAGAGCAGCTAGGAGCTGACTCTGCATTCCTGTCAAAGACAGGATTAAGAATTCATTTCCAATGTGTCTGTAGCTGAATCTGCACAGGCAGTGACACCCTTTGGCAGGGCAAGCCTGCAGAAGAGCCCTCTCTCCCAGTCCCTGATGCGAGGGCAAGCATGCAGGCAAGGGGAGGCATAGAAGAACAGTCTTGAAAAGTAGGGTCTCCCTTGATTTGGTGCAGTTGAACATCAGGCACGATTCAGAAAGTAAGGAAAATAGAAGTGAATTCCAGTCTGGACAGAGAGAATATGCAATTAAATGGAAAGAGAAGAGGGATGATCCATTCTAGCTTGAGAAGCAACAGGAGCTAGGCATTAGAGCTAAAGACACAGTGCTGCAAGATGTTTCCACTGCATGCCTGCATACAGAGCTGCACCAAGCTCAGAGCTACTGATGGTGCCAGCAGCATCCAAACCCACAGCTGCAAATTTGTGTACATTTTCCAAACACAAAAGCCTAAAATGTTCTGAAGCAAAACAGAATGATTTAAGCTAGCAAAAAAAGAAAACCTAGGAAAAAAACTCAAACAACAACATGCAGTTGAAAGGAGAACACACTAAAAAAAATTAAGGTAAACATTCACATTCAACTCTAACTTGCTATTACCACGTCATCACTCATTTAATATGCAACAAAATATTTTAAAATTACTGCATGCTGCATAGATAAACATTAACCTTTTTTTCCCACAAGAACAAAACCTTATTCTACCTAAGTATTTAAAAAGTACCCTGATCCAAAGGCTTGTTTACAAAACCAGCTACTCCAGTTTAAAGTTCACTGAGAATTTTAGAGCAATTTAAGCTACTCAAAAGTTGTGTAACTGTTACTCTAGCCCGAGTGCATTTCCATTTACCGGAAATTGACTCTGAACAAATAAGCTATGCTAACATATGCCATAGGAACATACAGCATGAAAACCCCTCCACACTCGCTCATGGGGGCTTTTGGTTTGAGGTGGGGGGGGTCGTTTTGGTTGGGTGTTTTCTTTTTTTACAGTAAAAGACCTAACACTAAGTGTATTTCTGGTGCAAAACATCTGTTTCTGTTGCTGCAATTACCACTTGCGTACCCACTAAATGTATTTGATAATAATTCCTAATATTGCCAGAATATAATAAAGCTGGAGCGACCAGCCACAGTTGGAAAAGAAAGAGTAAAAGCAGTGGATAATTACAGTTAATTTAAATCTATTTCTAAAGTATGTATAACCAAATCAAACAACATTTCAGTGATTTCATGTTTACTCGGACTGTGAACAGACATTCTTTCAATCTACAATGCAAGAACGTAGGAACTTGAGCTACAAAGCATTTAATACAGAACTAATTTTACACCCATTTGATGCAAAGCGTTCATCCAGTCTAACTCTACTATCAAATTAATTCAAAAAAGTGTCAGTGAGTTAATTTTGCACCATCAGCTGCTATGGCCTTAGAGTTGTTTGCCAGCATTACTCTCATCTTCATGCCAGATTAGGTGTCATCTGTCATCCTACAAAGGGCATAAAGCTAATAAAAACTTTGTATCTCATGCTCTAGCTAATTCAGCAGAAATGCAACCCTGTCAAGTACACACTGCTAGGGTATCCAGCACCATGCAGATCTGGTATACATCACGAAGGGTCTGCAACAGCCTAGGAACAGCTCTGCTATTCAAAAGCATTACTGCCCCAGCTGTTTGCTTCTTCCTCTCTGCCAAAAATTAGACCCCATAGCTCTGCCAGCAGCACAGGTCATGGGCGCATTCCCTAATCTACTTCAGGCAAAAAAATCAACCCTATCAGTTTAGACAATTTAAGTAAGTGGCAAGAGCTAACCCAGATACATTTGACTGAGTGGATTAAAGAGTGTTCCTATAAACCATTTTACCAGTAGAGCAAGGGAAGCAGTAATCTACAGCTAATGGGCAGTTATGAGCAGCTGGAGCAGACAAAGTCCCACAGTCTCTGCAGCCACACATCTGCATCAAGTGACACAGAAGCATGTGTCACACTAGCTGGTTCTCAAGGGCAAGCTAAAACCTTATAGCTCTAACTATATACATGTATATATATATATACACGCACACAGAGAGAACTATAGATATATATATACAAAACTCTGAGCAAACTGGTAGTTATTTCTATCTCTTTATGAGCCAAAAGTAGAAATTCTGTTTAACCTCAGACCCATGATTTTAAATAAAGTAATGTAATTGGACAGTATAAGAAAAATGCTGGCACATTTAAAAACAAGGGTTCTGCTAGAAGTCCTTGTTAGTAGTCTTACTTACTGCAGAAGAAATAACCACACCATTAAATTCTCCAATACTTAAATCAGATGCAAGAGTTGTACATTTTCATGGGATGTACTATACTTACTAGTGCAATGCTTTTTGGCAAGCACAGGACAGACAAATTAAGCAAGTGTTTCTCTTCTGCTTGAATACAAACAAAACTAGGAAATAATGCCTCGAAAAAACACAAAGTCTTTGTTCTGAATACCTCCAAAGCAATGGGAAAAAAGTAAAGAAAATACACCACTAATAATAATTCATTTAAAGTTAGCACAAAAACTACGCAGGCAAAAAAAATTTAAATCAAGTGCTGCAATTACACAAATGAAATCTCATCCTGACACAAAAGAATGAAGAGAAGCAGTGAGAGGAAGACTGTTTACCTGCCTAACTCAATATAGTGCACGGCCTTGCACAGAGAAGACATTTCAAATTATGGTTATTGGAGTTGCAAGAAACTTTCAAGAAACATTTGCAACATAAAAAAGGAAAGTTGATGTTTCTCACACAACGTGAAAGGTGGATATTCAGTGTCAGAAAGTAAAACTGAGACTGATCAAAAATGTGTCAATGGAGTTTATATCGTAAGAATAGATAAAAATCTAAAAGTATCAAAAAGAAGGCTCAAAAGAAATGTCCAGTCAAGAAACAATCGTAAGCCAACTTCTGTATGTGTACAGATACACTATGAACACTTCTTGTTTCAAGCATTTAAATTTATGAGGGAAAAAAACAACTACTATGAAGCTACAGATAATGATGTTAATTTAGGAAAACATTCCTATTTAAAATAACATGTATACAAGACCATGAACTGCCAAAAAAAAAAAAAACAAACAAGTATTGAGGAGGAAGATTCAGTCATTCCAAGGGACATTTTTATACAGAAGCCAGCAACAGCTGAAAGCTGAGAAAAAGTACTCTTGTTTTCTGCAGGGAAATTAAAAAAAAATAAAATCACTATATAGTCTCCTACAATGAAGTCCTCTACATGAGGGAACATTGGAATACTTGTAACTGTAGCTTACATGTGTTTAATGAGGACCTGCACCTTTTTTTGGACAGGGCACACGACAAAGAGACTGAACAAAAGACATTTTCTAGAATAATTATCCTTCCATTTCCAACATGAAGCAGTTATTTGTCCTTTAATGGCAGCCTTAACCACCAACATATAACGATCCATAAATATAAAGGTAAAAAACAAACAGAGCCACTAACAAAATTATATAAACTTATGAATTACAGCTTTACCAGTCTGCCCCATCCAATTTCTCATTTGGAGAAACACAGCAGGATTCAAGAAAACCCAGGCCTTATGCAGCCCTTCTTCCCATAATTGCTTTCAGGACTTTGTCCAAAAGTCAGACCATCATTCATTAACGTATGATCAAAGCTTCAATTTTAATTATCTTTCCCATAAGCAAGTTCTGCAGTAATAAAGTATCTCAGAGCTGCAACTCCTTGCACAGTGAGAGCACGTTCTTGGGAGATTTCACAGGAATCGGGAACACCATTCTGCCGAGACAGCTTTGTGCTCGCGATGACAGCCTCACCTCTCCAGCAGACGGGGATGGAGCCTACTCCTGAACCCCACAGCCACCCCACAACCACGCAGCTGTGTAATCCCCCCACGCCAGACAACCTGCCTACAGCACAGCTCCCGCCTGCTCTGAAACCAGAGCCAGAAGCTACACTGCGGAGACAAAGCCCTTCCTACGCTCCTCCAAAACAGCCGCCGCGATCACCCCTTAGTCCTGCCCCTTCCCCGCTCCGCCCCGCAGCCAAACGGCCTCGCTCCAGGACGCGTCCCGCCCCGCGGCGCGGGCAAGGCCCAGCGGGTCCCCGGCCCTCCCGGGGGCTCCGCGCCGACCGTGGGCTACCGGGCTGCAACTCGCAGCCTCGCGCGGGGGCGGGGGCAGCGTGCCGCGCCGCCGCGGTGCCTGCTGGGAGTTGTAGTCCCGCCACCACCTCCCACCACCAACCCCGCCGCGCACGGCAGCCTCAGGAGAGACTTCACCTCCCACAATGCGCCGCGGCCCCATTCCCCTTCACAGACCGTTTCTCCTGCACCGGCCCGGCGGAATCCGCTAAATTAACCGCCACCCGCCTCCACCCTAGACGCACCTCTCCCACGCAGCGAGGCCGCCGGGCAAGCTCCGTAGCCCGCGCCCGGCCTCCCCGGCAGCCCCGGCTCCCTCGCAGCCAGCCACGAGGGCTGGCCGCGGCCTCGCCTGCTCGCAAGTCGGGTCGGGGAAACTGCGTCACACCCTCCGGGCGCCCCCAGCCCCCTCCGCCGTTGCTCCCCTCACCCGCTACAGCGCGACCCGTCCCCGCCCAACGTCGGCCCCTCCCGCCCCCCGGGGGAGCCCGCCGTCCCCGCGGGCCTCCGCCTCCTCTCCCCATCGGCTCCGCGCCCGCAGGCCCGACGCCTTCCCCCGTCACCGGGAGCCCCAGCGGCGCGTTCGGCCGAGCCTCCTCAGTGAGGGGCAGGAGAAGCCGCCCCCACCCGGGCGGCGGCGCCCGCCGGCGGGAACACCATGCCAGTGGCGCCGGGTGCCACCGGTGGGCGGGAGCGCGCGGCCCGGCCCCGCCGCTACTCACTGACAGCAGCGGCATCCGAGTGCATTTTCGTGCGGCGCACACCCTGCCCTGCCCGGCCCGGCTCCCTCTGCCCCTCTCCCAATCACAGAGCCCAAGCACGGACACCTCCCGCTCCACCCACCAACGGCACCCATTGGCTGGGGCTGCTCTCAGAGGATGCACGTCCTGTGCTCCTACTGCATGAAGCTCCTGCCATTCTCCCTCCGCCTGCCCCGCACCGCCTTCCCCGCCCGCTCTCGACCTCCTATTGGGCTCAAGGCTGAGCCGACCCCGCCCTTCTTCACTCTGACTGGGCTTTGCCGGTGCCAGTTTTTCCTGGCATTGAAAGCGCGTGCAAACACCACTTTGTGTCACCTGTGGCTCTGATTGGCTACGGAGGCCAAGGGCCGCGCCTACAACCTGATACGATTGGGTGAGCGGGGCAGAGGGCGGGGTCGCCGAGGTTGACCCGCCCAGCAGAGGGCCACCGACAGGCGGTTGGGCAGCGCCAAGGTGCCGGGGGTAGGTCCGTCGGCCGCAGCCCTGTGGTTCGCCGCCCCGTCCGCAGCCTGCCCGCCGTTACACAGCGCGGACACCGGCAGCAGCGCGCTCTTCCCCGCTTAGCCTTGAAGGCGTTCCGGCGGAAGCCCGGGGGCCTGCGGGGTCGGTTGGCAGCCTCGGCCCCAGCGCCTCCGGGACACCTCCCTGGCCCCCATCCGTCGGGACAAGGGCAGGGCTGCGTGTGCCCGAAGGCTCGCACTCCTCGTCCTGGCCCTGCTCGGATGAACGAGTGCTTGCACACGTACGTCATGCTGGGGCCGTGTCGTCACAGCTGGCGCAGGTAGCTGGTGCTGGAAAAGGGAGATCTCTGACAACGGCCACCTCACTTGGCCCCGTGATACCCCGCTTCAGTGTAGGGAGTCTAGAAAGATTCCCTTGTTTCCCCCATCTCCCTGTTCCTAAGGAGAACGATGGCAGCCCTCCAGCACCCTCTCAACCCAGGGAGGTGCCTGGGCGGTGTTCAGCAGCAGCAGTAGGCTCACCCGTGGGGAGGAGTGGGGCCCAACAGCCGCTCCTTGCAGGCAGGTGAGACTGCCTCACTCCCCATAGTTCCTGTTCCTGCTCCTAAACATGTGGCGCATAGACTCGCCCTCCTTCCCTCCCTCTTGCAGTACAGAGGGCAAGAGCTCCTTGTTCCTGAGCCAGAGGAGGAAGACACCTTGCAGGTCATGGCTGCTTAGCGTGTGAGCTCAGCATCTTGCGTCCTTTTAGGGATAACAGCCTTCCCTTGCCCTGCTCAGTACTGAAACACTGATGAGGAAAGACTGCTACAGCACTGCCTGCGCACAATGGAGGACTATTATGACAGAAATTACCAGTAAAAAAAAAAAAGTTAAAGTCAAGGACTCAGAACTGAAGAAGTACCAGATTTAAGGTAACTGTCTCTTTGGAGCAGTGCATTAGCAAACAGTCCTGAATTAACTGATCACACACCTGCTTTCGGGTTTTTTATGACCCTTGCCTTATTCAGTGAACCAGTCAGAACATCCAGGTGCACACAATTTATTTTACAGAGCAACATCTTATGTTTTCAACTGTCTGTTTTACAGAGAAGATGGAGTCCATAAGAAAATGAATTCTCTCTTCAAAAGTCACATACTAAGACCATGCCATAGCAATGCATTATCCTTCCATTATTTGAAATTCTTACTTGTTCACTAACTCCTTGAAAGTATTTCTGTAGAGCTTCCTGCCTCTACATCTGATATTTTCCTATTTGCACTATCTTTTCTTTATCTTTGCAATTGTGCATTTTACAGTACCACCTTTAAAAAAATAATAATCTATATCATACAGTAAAGCAGTACAAGCTAGGTTTCACTTCTCTGGTAGTTCCAACATCCCACATGCCAGAGATTCACATCTGTGCGTGTCATCCCCAGCTCTTATACCCAAATGGGACACCATTGAGTTGCAATTCATCTGATCTGTTCTAATTCTGGATTGAGAGGAACAATTCCTTTAGGGTGCCTGCTTGTTCACACTGATCATCAAAATCACATAGGCTGCTGGTCAGAATAAAAATGTATTCAGAAAGAAATCTCCTTCCATGCCTTACATAGCTGTAAACTGATACAGATCTAAAGAAAGATAGCACAGAAGAACATTGTCTGGTTGTATCTTAAGTCAGAAAAGTTTGTACTTTTTTTTTCCCCATTTATATTAGTCTAAAATGAAAGATACTACTTGGCTTTACAAATTTTTCCTTAGACTATAACTTCCGTAACTACTGCAATCCCTAACTGTAAAGGAAATAATACTGTAAGTTTGACAAACAATAGTTCAAAGTATTTTTGAATAGTTGAATGCACAAGTATAATCTCTGATCCTTAAAAACTAGATCTGCAAAGAAATCTCCATAGGGAAGCACAAAAGAGACTTTGTTTTCTGCTTCTGCCTGCTAAACAAGGGAATGTGTGCTTCAGCCAGAAAAGGCCTGTCCCATGAGAACCAGGCCCATTACAACATGCACCTTCATTCCAACCTCAAGAAGGTATAAATATTCCCTTTGTTACCACTACCTGTAAACTACTATGCAAGTCTCCAGGCTGGCAGATGCTATGTAACCCTGCCTGTATTTTCTTTCTGAAGCCTGAGTTTATAAAATACAGAAATACTTAATTTTACATAGAGCAGATCAGTCAGGTCAGGGTTGATCAAGCATTGTCTCAAGGACAGAATTTAAGCAGTTCCAAGATTAGCTTCTTAATCCTAGACCTCCTGGCATCCTTTCTTTTGTGTCAATGGAACCATTTGGACAGCTAGACAGTAAGGTAGATGAAAGACTGCCCCTGAAAAGCAAAAAAACCCCAAACAAAACAAAACCAAACCTCAGAGTTTCCTTTGGTTTTGTTAATTTGTTTTATTTTCCAAGCCAGATGAATATCCTGATCTGGCTCACTACACATATGTGCAAATGCTCCCATCAACACACAGGAGAGGAATAATAAACCAAGAACTGGAGAGGGGTAGGAAATGCATCAGCCACTTTACACACTGCTAGATCAAACTCAAAACTTCAGACATTTTTTTTAAGGAGAAGGACTGTTATTGTTTCCCTTTTTATGACTGTGTTGCTTTTTTTTAGTTGATAGCTAAAATGGCAACCACATAAAAACACACCATAGACTGTGAAAAATACTGGCTAACATGAGAAAGAGGAGCCATTTACTTAGTTTTATCTTCTTCACTATCAGAAACATAGTGCAGAAGGGTCTTTGAGAAAGGGGATCCCCTCTGTTTCCAAACGGTATCAGACTCCAAATTCCTGAAGTCACTGCCTCTCTCAAATACCTCTGTTCATCTTGTTTTTCTTAGAAATGAGCTTGAAAGTTAATTTTAGGCACCAAAATCACAAACCACTGTGTGTTTTACAAGCCAGAGGGGGAAGAGAATTGTATTAAAAACATTAACAAACCAGAATTTGCTGAATGTTAACAAAGCAGATAAAGTAACAACAAAGCACAATACAGGGCACTGTAAGAAAAGAAGCAAATTGTCTGCCAGAAGCCCAGCAATCACAGTTCTAAATCATTTGCAGATGTGAAAAAATAACTGATACCCACATCCATACAAACAATTTTATGTAATGCTTCTGAAATTATTTTTCACCTTCAGAACTGCAGTGAAACACCTCAACTGTCCATTATTGCATGGGATCAGCAGAACTGTACTGATCAGGGATAAGAGGACCTCAGGTGGCAGAAAGTAGCAGCTGCAGATAATATAATTGCTTTCAAACCACTCCTCGTTAAGTAATTCAGCTCATTTTAATTGCCCTATGCCATGGACTCATACCATGCTCCTTGTTTAAGTAAAAAGGTTTGTTCTGTTACACTTGCTCCACAGATGAATGACTTTAACCCTGAGGGTCCTTTTGTAACAGCCTGCAAATGTAATTTTACATACATGAGAAAAAAACATGTTCCAGGCTCATATTTAAATCCTTATAGTTTTTTTTTAGATTCAGTTTCAATTTTTAAAAAATTCTGCTTAATTCATAATTAGAAAGCTCTAAGCAGGCAAGCTTAAGAGAGCAGCTCAGATGTGCCCAGCTTTTCTTTAATAAGCTTGTATCTGTGACACCCTTTTTGGAAACAGGAAATAAAAATTTCAGGCCCTTCTTAGACCAAGAGCTTTAAACTATAGCTCCCAGGTCTGAGAGCACTCTGTGACAACACCAGAGCCACTGCTCCCGAAGCTAAGCTTACAATACACATAGAAATGCTTAAGCCAAGGCCACAAAGCAGGAATATAGAATCATGGAATGGTTTGTGTTGGAAAGGACCTTAAAGATCATCAAGTTCCAACCCCCCTGCCATGGGCAGGGACACCCTCCACTAGCCCAGGTTGCTCAAAGCCTCATCCAGCCTGGCCTTGAACACCTCCAGGGATGGGGCATCCACAACCTCCCTGGGCAACCTGTTCCAGTGTCTCACCACCCTCACAGTGAAAAATTTCTTCCTAATGTCTAGTCTAAATTTACCCTCTTTCAGCTTATAACCGTTACCCCTTGTCCTCTCACTACACTCCCTGATGCAGAGTGCCTCCCCATCTCTCCTGTAGCCCCCTTCAGGTACTGGAAGGCTGCTATTAAGTCTCCTCGGAGCCTTCTCTTCTCCAGGCTGAACAACCCCAACTCTCTCAGCCTGTCCTCATAGGGGAGGTGCTTCAGCCCTCTGATTGATTTTGTGGCTCTCCTCTGGACTCTCTCCAACAGGTCCAGGTCTTTTTTATGTTGGGGGCCCCACATCTGAACACAGTACTCCAGGTGGGGTCTCACGAGAGCAGAGTAGAGGGGGAGAATCACCTCCCTTGACCTGCTGCTAATGCTTCTTTTGATGCAGCCCAGGACACACAAGGTTGGCTTTCTGGGCTGCCAGCGCACACTGCCGGCTCATGTTCAGCTTCTCATCCACCAATACCCCCAAGTCCTTCTCCTCAGAGCTGCTCTCTATCCATTCTCTGCCCAGCCTGTATTTGTGCTTGGGATTGCCTCGACCCACGTCCAGGACCTTGCACTTGGCCTTGTTAAATTTCATGAGGTTTGCATGGGCCCACCTCTCCAGCCTGTCAAGGTCCCTCTGGATGGCATCCCTTCCCTCCAGCGTGTCCACCACACCACACAGCTTGGTGTCATGGGCAAACTTGCTGAGGGTGCACTCGATATATGTACGAAGAGACTCGAGTCTCCACCCTGCTGAAGAATCCAGTACAATTGCTCTCAGAAGTTGCTCTCTTACATGTTACTTAGAGTCCTTCTTTCTTACTCTGAGATACACTGGTAGGCTCCTGATGTACTGCTGGCTCTTTTTGTATATTCCTAGAAACTTTAACTGACCTGCACAGAATGTCAGAGAGGATCGAATTAGGAGTACAACAGCATACATATTATTTAGAAGCCAGATACATATAATCTAGACCTTTTACTGCCAGGAAAAGTTCAAACCTTTAGAAAATAAAACATGTTTATTTTATACATTTTATCTTTTCGTGCTGTCTCTGAATGTATAGATAAAGATATCCACAAACATTTTCTTTCATAACATACCATTTTATGAAAGCTGAGATGAAGAGAGTATGATCAGGAAACAGCAAGATTAGTCACACGCCCTGCAGCAGGACCTGTTCTAGCACATTTCTTTCATAGTTTGAAACAGTGATTGCGACCGAGACATACACTGCACATTTTCTAAACCAGTCAGATAGCGATTAGATCAATGTGCAGGTTCAAGGACAAAGTGTAGTTTTAGGTTCCCAATTCTAACCACAGTAGTAGAAGCAGTGTAAAAACAGTTCATGGTTATAGTTTTTTCTTAGTCATCTTGGTAAAATAATGCAAATGCCTACAAATACTTGCTACTCATTGCATTGGCATACAATGTTTTCTGATATTAAGCATTATGAGGCACGGATCCACCAACATTAAATTACACAAGCTACTCTGAAGAACAGAATATTCAAACTTCAGATTTTGTCAATGTCTATGTGAATGTTTCTAATGGGGTGAACACAGAATTCTAAACGCTGTGAAAATCCATCCAAATACGCTCACAGACTTTGAAGATTACACATGGAGATGACATACAGTCTAATCTGTTACACAAATCATGCTTTGGTGTCTGACTTCTTGAAAAATCCCAATTCTATTTTTAATTGTTAAAAAAATAAGGGTTTTGCAAGCTTTTTATGTTATCATTTCCTGCATTTCACATGAATAAACTGGTCACACTACAAGGTATTTGCACACTCAGCTTGTGGAGAATGTTAAGTAATGTGGCAAGATAATGTTATGTTTTGTACAGGCTATGGAAAGGCAAACCTGTGGCTGGATGTGCATCAGAGTTAGCATGAGAACATGCTGCAAAGAAGCAAGGAGACTCAGAGCCACTGTGCAATGTAGGTGCCAATGCCAGCTGCCTTTGCAGGCGGTGAGAAGGGAGAGACAGGGCTACTGCTGTTTGCAGAAGAAAACTGCTGAAAGTGCAAGAAAGTCATTCTCTGAAACCCAATTTATCCTGTCCTGCTGGAGAGTCACACAGAGAACAAGTTCAGAGGATTTCAAATCCTTCCTAAAGGACATATAAGCTGGAATGTTTAGACTTCCTTGGGCTTGTAAAGACAAACACAGCCTCTAGGTGAGAAGTAAATTAGTTCAACAATGGATGGTTAATTAAAACTAACAAAGTGAGGCTTTCTACTACCATCTGATATGAAGCTGTGATGGCTATGTATTCCTCAAGCGTCTTTCAAAGTTTCACTCTCCTAAAAACAAGGGAGAAACAGGGTAAAGTGACAAGCTTGGTGATGGCAGCAGTTACCTGACTCCATAGAACAAGAAACCCTGGGTAAAGACACATCCTGTATTTGCTTACATAGAGAAACAATAAAATTGAGCTGTTCTCCAAAGCACATGGTGGAGAATGAGGAGAAAAAACCCCAGCCTCTTTCCTGCAATGTGTCCTATTCCTTTCAGTTACAGTATGTTTAGGTATTACTGAAAAAAACCCACAATACTAACATCACAAATGTGGTTTCCAAGTTGAGAGCATCATTTAAACAAACCATCTAACATGTTTCTCACAAGCACAAAACTTTCTTTGGCAAACACTGATGAAACCCTCATTGTTTAAGGGAAGCTCTGCACATACACTGAAGGATCAGGAGTTAAATACAAAAGACGTTGCCAAGAGACCCCCAGAAAACACATTTTACATTGTGTTACCTGTGTGATACATAGTAGGTAGTTCACTGCCTGGGCCAAAAAAAAGCCCCACTTCTATTTAGTCCCACTAAAAAGTACAGTGCTAGGAAAGGAACAATGCTCTTTTGTTGTTGTTTATTGCAGTTCATTTTAAATAAAAAACACAATCAACTTTTCTCCCTTCTCTGAACCCTTGTCATGTTGAGCATGATTTTTTCTAATTCTTCTGCAGTGTGTTCACTTGTCTCATAACAATAACTAATCAGAGGTACTTACTCTTCCCTTTGTAAAAGCATTGCAGTGTCTAATGTCTTGTTAAAAAAAAAGTCGGTGAAAGTCACAGCCTTTTCTCCAATATCACGAACAACCATCATCTGCAAATTGCTCTAACAAAGTTCTTTTAAGAATAAAATGTGGAATAGCAGCAGATGCAAATACTGTTTCAGTGAGTAAAAAAAGGGCACACTTCAAACACATAGTTACTGCCTACCTCCGTATAAAGAAACACACTAGTCGCATTCCTATTTTGAAAAACCTAAGGCCAATCTTTTTATTGCAACAGCATCAAGGCTACAAAGTGCAGCATATATCAACAGGCTACCTACACTACCGCATTTTTTTTCTTTGCCTCAGACATCAAAATTGTGAAAGTGAGCTGAAACTCCTTGCTCGTGATTGTTCCAGTGAGCTCCTAGGAGAGGAAAGCGGTCATACCTGGATGCTAGAGAAAATGTGGATAGATATATCCAACTCTGAAACAGCACAAAAAATAGGATACCTTCCAAAAAGTTGAAGAAGTTATCGCCAAAGCAAGTTCCCACCCTTGCTTTGCTGCATACAAAGCAGGTATCTGGGCTAGGCAGACACTCATTTATCAAAATGCATGCGTCTTCCCTCACTCACAGTGATGACAACTCATTGAAGAAGAGAGTCACCAGCTATTACACAGACATTTACAGTGTTATGCAGTATGGGAGTTGCTCATCCTTGCTGGCTGCCAATTCAGTTTCAAGCAACAAACCTTTCTTGTTGGTCCCAATGATATGTTATTTTCTCATTCTAATTTGTCTGTTTAAAATATTTAGGAGTGCTCATATGAAAGTGATGAATATGCTCATAATTATGTCCATCCTTATAAGATCCAAACCTAAGAAAATATTCAACAAAGCAAAACCATTACAACACGATTTAACCCATGCAATTAAACCAGATGCTTACTACAGTGTAATTAACAGTTCTTAATGTTTTAGATAGCTGATTTCAGAAACAGGCCACAACCCGTCTTACACATAAATCATAACCCATGTACACTATCTAACTAGAACTCTTTGAATATAATGGAGACATTTAATTACACTGATTGGATTAATGCCATAGGCACTCTATAAATGGACCTCCAGCTGACAACGGTGAGCAGTGCATTTATCTCATAAAATCCTATGCTCTTAGTTTTTTCTACTTACTTCAGTGGAGATAGAATTTAACTCCCCATGGTACATGTTGCACACCTTTACTTTGAAAATTATGGTGAAAATTGTAATTTTTCATGCCATATTTGAATCTGAAAATTTTTACTAGTGACTATTATGGAAGATAGATTTGCAGAAGTAAAATGTAGCATTTATTCAAAATATCAGTGCTAAAGAGCATTTAAAAGCAGTGCCATTGTACTTCCAAAGAACTATAGTTAATTGGAAAAAGTTAAACTTATTCCTAAAGGGTATAATTTTTTTTTCTGTTTATAAACACACATAAAAGAAATTGGGACATGAAAAATACTCTGCGCTGAAATCAACTGATAAAAATCAGAATGTGAATACTAACTTTAAGCAAGTTTCATCATGTGGAAAAGACTGGGCAAACACCTGCTGAGACAGGAAGACAGTGACTGAGTGCTAAATGAAAAGTGAGTAAACTCAACTGTTAGGTGTACAGAAGAAATTAATATATTCTGTATTATACAAGTATGCTGGAAATTGTCCCTCTGTAGCAACATCTATCTCAAACTTCATGATTCTTCCACTGCTATTCAATGTAAAATAAATACCTTTCTCCATATTTCTCTTCCTTAAGCAATGCCCATGGAAAAAATGACCGCATTAAAGAAATAACTTTTTATGTTAAAATCTAGTCCTTTTTTCTTCTTGGCATACATAACATACTGCCTCAGGCATTCTCCTTTAATTTTTGCTCCAGTTACATAGTATGTTTTAAAATGCTTATGCAAAGAGTATTTAATGTATACATTGTATTTTGTGTTCTAAATAATAGTACATTAAGGCCCTTATCCTCAAAAGTGCTGAGAAACATGAGAAATGTCTCATCTTCTACAAAATGAGTCACCACACCACTTGGCAAATATCCCTATGACACAATCTCAGAAATTAATCACCTGGGTGAAATAAGTATTACCGTCAGACTGATTTTCCCAAGGCACATGCCAAATCAGTGGAAAAAACAGAATTACAAATCATTTCTTCCCTTCTCATCTTCTGCTCAGTTTGGTGCTGACCAGTGCCTCCCACTTTATGAACAATTTTGTTCCTAGACTTCTCTTTTACAAGATGTCATGTACATCATCCCCTTAATTTCTTATGACATACACTGACCTGGGATTGAAATGGATGTCCTCAGGAACTTGGCTGGGATCAGTGACAATTCTATCATTATCAACATAGCTATCCAAGTCATCTGGGATCCTAAATTTGGCCAGCTGGACTTCTGAGTCACTTAAACCAGCATGAGATATGCGGGCATAGCCCAACCTATCAGACAAAAGAAGAGTTTGAAGAAATAACTCAAGGCAATTTCACCACATTCTTAATCCATGTCTCTTTTTTCCAAGAATTATTATTTAACCTATCAACACAACTTTCAATTTCTGTGAATCTCACCTTTAAAAACCTTAAAGGCATGCTATAAACATGAGCATCATAACACAATGTCACAAGCAGAAAAACTGAGAAGGAGTGTTTGACAACAAAAATAAGTTCTAGATCTAGAAATTTACCTTTTAAATTACAGTTTTAGAATATGCATACAGGTATAGGCTCACCAACTTTTTTTTTCACTGAAAAGATTTTGAAATTCAAGAAAGGAACTCAAGCATCAATGGAATGAGTAATGAGAAAAATTAGATTGTAAATGGGAGTTTTGTTGGGTTTTTTGTGGCTTTTTTTAACTCAATACTGTTACTTAAGACAACTATCTAGTTTACTGGCTTTACTCCTATGAACACTGCAGAATTGCAGTTTATTCAGAATAAGCTGAATTCCATTCTGGCACATACATCACCAAGGGAATGATTTACAAGCAACTTGGTATTATAAGATATAGAGTGCATAGGTCCCAGCAGAGGAAAGGGCTCCACTACGGGCTTACATAGTTCAAATTTCCACTAAATCCAGCACAAAGCTTGGCTGGATTAAATCAGCATTTTACTACAACAAACCCTACAATTATAGTTGTAAATTTGTATCTTCTGTGTCACATACAAATTAGGGCTTAGCCTTCACATTTTAGAAAGAAGCTGCAAAGCCAGAGCTTTGGAAAAAAGTAGTTTTGTGTTACCAAAGCAGATGAGATCTGAAAGCTTTTGACACAGAAGAATGAAACCTGTAATATTGTCATTGTAAATTATATTCAGAAACACACCAATTCATCCTGATATTGATGTTTCACATTACTTCATGATATATCTAACTGTCCATACATAATTGTTTAAGGATATAGACTCTTCCACAATTACCTACAGAAGAGTGCAAAACTGATTGTCATGAAGATATTTAAAACCAATTAATAAACGATCCACTTTAACATACCTTATTACTCCACGATACATAATATAGCTACACCATCTGTCATGATCTGTGCTGTCAATATCCTATAAGTGAAAGGGGAAAAAAAGTCAAATAAATAAGGCAGGCTTTCCTTATGGGTAGGCTTTAAATCAGTAACAGAACCAATGTGTAAACTGCTGCAGAAAAATATTTTGCCTAAAGTGCTGTAATAAGGTAGAAAGGTAAAAACCCACTGTTAAACAAATCAGACAACTTTTTGACATCTCCTGACAGAAAACCAAACCGCAGAAGAAGAGAATCAGAGAATGAGAGGTTGGAAGGGGTACCTGTAGGTCACCCACTCCGAAACCCATGGTCAATGTAACTTCAAGCAGGTTGCTCAGGGCCTTATGCAACCAACTTCTGAATATCTCCAAGGATGGAGATTTCACAGCTTCTCTTTGTCCCTGTTTTAATGCTTAACAATGCAAACTGTGATTGGTTTTTTTTTTTCTTCTACTATCTAATTTTCTTCTACTATCTAATTGATATTTCCCTTGTGGCAACTGCTTTTCATTGCCTCTTGTCCTTTCACTGTGTAACCCCACCTTCTCTATAACATGTCATGAGGTAGCTGAAGATTGTATTTTAAAATGTGCATGTATTTTCTTACATGTCTATTTCTAAGTGACCAATTTGAAACATTGAACTGAATGTTTCAAATACATATTATCTCTAGCAGCTAAAAGAAGCAGTATTTTTACATTACCTGGACATTTCCATTTTTTATTAATTCAGTATAATCTCTGGATCCAGGAGCTGAAGTGATGTATCCTAGAAATACAACTTGTTTAGAGCTAGTCTTCAATAGGTTTGAAACAGCTATAGCCTGGAGTTTTCTGTCCAAGTCCTCTCTGAAAGAAATGGAAAAAACTTTGACATACATCTATTTTAGCTCAGAATCTTTTTGCTATAACACAGTAAACCACAAACTAATCTGACACCTTTTCTACTGCTCAGTATTAGAGAAGTTTACAGAAAGCTCACTAATTCAAAATTATCACTATGTTCAATAAAAGCCACATGGTCATGGTAGATGTAATTATGGTTCTCTTCCTAACTATTATAAGTACAACTTTTTCTGTTACTGTTTTGTTTTTAATACTGATCTCATCACTAGGAAATGTGAATGTAAGTTATCTGATGCTTTGTCTCTGCCTGCACTTGAAATTTAATTGGGTTAACACAGAGTGGTGCATAACAAAGAGCTCACTTGATAACAAAATCTTTATGATGGACAGTCATGGTAAATATAGTCTTAATATTTGCGTCACATAATTTATGAAATAGAATTTAAGAGTTATGTCATGCCATCAACACTACTTAATGACATTTGGCAGGCATTCTGTGTCTCTTCAACAAGATCTACACAACAGTTGCAACATGACCAAAAGTGATAGCATAAGTGGAGCCTGGTAAAATACTGCATTAGATCCCATTCCCCGTCCTTGGATTTGTCATAACGTAATGTAAAGACCGTTCTCTTTCTATGATTCTTCATGTTAATGACTTTTAAAAGTTCTACAAAGCATGCTTTGGTTAACTGAGCTAAATACCATTGAGACAGGGAGTTGATTTTGTAATCGGTAATCCCAGTAGAAGACAAGAATTTAAATGCTTCCTAAATAGCAGTACTTCCAACTGAAGCAAATGCATTAGGGAGAAAGAGCACAAAAACAGGACACAAAAAAACCCCAACCATTTAAACAGAAGCCTGACCTAAGTATAGGTGAAGTTGCCTGCTCAGCTAGCTGCTCTTTCCAGAATTTCCCCTCTCCAGAATATGGGCTCTTTCAAATGACATAAGCATTGCTATATTCCCACATTTTAAAAACAATCTTTAAAAAAAACCCTAGTTAACCACTGTTTTATAGTTTACATCATCCTAAGAAGCAGATCAGAAAAGATTAAAAACAAGCAGTTGCGTGTGCTATTTAATTACACATTTCATTCATCTCAAAACACAGTCTAATGTGTCTCCTCCTATTTTCTCCTTCATCTTTATCTCCCTGTGAAGAGGGAATACAGTGCTATTTTCTTCTACTTTAACAAACAGTTTCTCAGAGACACAAGTCTAATCACCTGTGTGAGCCACAAAATGAAATTCCTTTGTAGAGTTCAGACCGGGAGTGGTTTCTAACAGCTATATATGTGTTTGGTAAAAGGGAAATCTATAAACAATTTGCATGCTTGGCACACCACCTCTACAGAGGGGAAGGAAATGGGGAAGCTCAGTATGTGATAATTAGAATTCCTACTGCTTTCTGAACAGCTTCTTTTTGTATTGTATTCTGCACCCAATCCATAAATTTGTCTCCCCACAAATTATAACAAATACAAAAAAAAGTCCAAATCTTACTACATAACCACAAACATAATACTAGATACTGCAGCAAATGAAACAGAAAATACAGCTATGTGGAGCATCACAAAGCTATTCCTTTTTAATATTCATTACACACAAGTAATCAAGACAAATAATAAACACCAATTGTCCACTAATGCTATCTGTGAGTGTAACTATCTGCACTCATCATGGAATATAACAGATCTATTCCACACGCAGAAAGTCACATCCTGCACTGAGATGTATCCGTAGCCCTATTACTTGTGGTTTTGCAGAACTGTATCTTTATATCTCTAGTAACTCAGACATTAGGCTGAGCTGTTTTGTGTGTGTGGCGGGTTGGCCCTTGGCTGGGGGCCAAACCACACACACCCGCTCACACAGTCCCTGCCCCCACCCAATCATAGGGAGAGAATTAAAGAGGTAAATGGCAAAGAGGACTCGTGGGTTGAGATAAGGACAATTTAATAACTAAACTACAATAATATTGGAAATAATACTATTTACAAAGATGCAATGTGATACACAGCGATACTGCCCCTTCCCACCTGATGACCAAAGGCCCAGCCCACTCCCGGCCAATGACCCCAGAGGAGGGAGGGAATGGGTGATACACAATGATACTGCCCCCCCCAAAAGGCTCAGCCTGTTGCCAGCTAATGATCCCCAGAAATCGCACTCACGATTCCCCCAAAAAAGGGGGGAAAAAGGGGGGGGGGGCGGTGCGCCGCTTCCAGAGGCACTCACGGAACAGAGATAACAGCCCAAGCGTCCCAAGCCGAGAGCTGGCCAAGGCAGGGGGAAAAAAAAAAACAAAACCAGCTAATGATCCCCCTGGAGAGGGAGGATTCTGCAACTCACAGAACAGAGATAACGAACGTCCCGGGCCAAAAGCTAACGGTGTCTGTGGGGGGGGGGAAAGGCCTTGGGAGAGTGAATGCAGGCACCTGAAGAAAGATGATCCGGAGCCCAAGGGAAGTGAAAGAGCGCGATCTCCCGGAAGGGTCCTCATCTATATACTGGGTATGACATGCATGGGATGGAATAATTGGTCAGTCTGCTTCTCAGTCTTAACCTAAAAGCAAATCCCAAGCTAGAAGCCGGACTGTCTCTCCCCTGCCCCGCTCTGTGGAGAGGAGAGAGGCTGAATGTATTTGTCCTTGAGAGTATCCTAGCAATAACTATAAACCTTCCTTATTATCAGTTTTCTTCTGAGCAGGACTCAAAAACATGGCTTCTTGGTAGCTATTTATGAAGAGAAGGGAAAAAAGAAATTAACTTTCTTCTACTTAACCCACAACAGTGTGACGTATTTGTCCCTTTTAAAAAATGCTTCAAAATTTTAAAACAGTAGCTATGTCATAGTATTTCCTCCAATGTGCTTTGTTAGAACCAGCATTACACCGGCAGATTTTACAGGGTAGAAAAGAAATCCCAAAAGTTCACAAATTACGTTACACGACTTTGCATGGCACAATGTGACAATAAATAAAATACACACTCTTCATTTCCAAAGTGGGCGACAACAAAATCAACCAGTTTCCCTGTGAAGTTGATAGTCATGGAGATGGCAGGTGCAATCTCTCCCTCTGGAGATGGAAGGAGGTGATGAGTAGATTTTACAATTGGATACCTGGATAGTGCCATGATCCTACATGAGAAAAGGGAAACAGTTACACTTTGTAGTTCACAAGCATCACAAGTGTGAACAAAGCAGACAAATGTGAGCAGAAGACTAACAGTCGCTGAACTCAAACCATCAGACCAGAACACAAATCATCGCTAGCAGATTTTTCTGAATTTAGAACATTTTCCTCCAAAATATTACTTAAATACATGTCTAAAAATGTATTATCAAATTCAGTCCTACACTATGAAATACCATTCTATATATATGACTTCTTACACTGACCCTTTCAAAATCTGCATCCTCAGACAAAATAAAATTTTATACTATCAGTAATTAAAATTTATTAGAAGTAGTACCAGGTAGAAATAAATCTTTGAAGCAGGAGATTTCTCGTTCTTTCAGCTTCTGTTTGAAATCAACCTTAAAACCATTTGGCATCAGGTTTTTCAAAATATTTCATGCCAAAAATTTCAGAGAATGACCTTTCTGCCACATGCTGCATCACTTAAAGACACAGTTATATATTCCAATTGCTGTCACATTTTTTAATCTGAAATCTAACATTTTCACAGCTCAAAGCAAAATAATGAGAAAAGCAAATCTCATATAGTACTTAGAATGCCGAAGTTCCAAATCTGTACATTAAGGGGCAGATACCATTCTCTGCATCACCAAAGCCAAAGTAGCTTACAGGGGCAGGTACCAAAAACTGATCACTCTCAACAATGAGAAAACTTCACCTGCATTGCATAGTAATGGTAGGGAATCAAAGCACGTCCTTAAAGACAAGCTCCAATGGCGATTAGAGTGATTATTATTCCAATTATTCTTTCCCAGTGTTCTAGTGGAATTAGTATTGGGTAGTGTATTTACATATTGTCATTGTGCATGTAAAGATGACTCACCCCCAAGTGTGATCTCTTGTGCTTGGACCAAAATCTGTGTAAAATCCTAGTCTTTCTCCTAGCCACATTGTTGGATCATTGTTCCCAATGAATGGTTTAGAGGCATCACTCTCTATAATACTGATAAAATCTGCACCTAAAAAGGGGAAAAAAAAAAAAGAAAATATTTTGAAATTTAGAACTGTGATCTACAAATGTGATTTATAAATGACAATATAATGTCATAATTTCTCTTTGGATTACACAGGGATTGACACAAGCCCTTCAGGAATCAATAAGCGCAAATTTTAACGCTGGCAAAAAAGTCATGCCCCAACTTTCAGTCACTGTAGGCTACACAGCCTCTGATGGAGAGATTCTTAGTGTCTGGATGCTGCAGCTTTTCACTGGTGCATAACCAGGCACATGAGACTGCACAGTACAGCTGGCCTGCACATATCTAGTGCAGACCATTTCAAAAGCATCAGACATAACATGCCTACACAGTAGTGAGTCTACTGCTTTCAGCTTGATGAACAAGCACTATACAGCACATCTGCACTTACCTGCATCTGCCAAATCCTATTCTGTTCCAAAAGGTCCAGCGCAAGAGGGAGCAGATTGCTGCTGCAGAAACAAGTAATCAGCCCATAGCAACCTAGCATCATCCTGCAGGCATGGTAACAAAAGGGTTCCCAGCTCTAGTGAATTGTTAACCACACAGCCACCTCACTTTCTCAGGGCACTGTGGTCCCTCCCTGCATACATAGCGAGGTGTGTTTTTGTCAGGGGAACATGACGGGTTCCCCTATATTTTAGCTGCAGGATACAGGAAGAGCTATGTGGTCCCTGAAGGAACTGGCAGCTAGGAAAGACCTGCCCATGCCTGAAGGAAGGTGGGAGTCTGCAAGCTGGCCACAGGCTGGCTGAACCATCCAGGCTCAGCTTGAGTAGCAAGTCGGTGCAGCAGCAGCAAGTGCTCCCTTCTTGATGTGATTATGCCCCGCTTGGAGCATCTAGAAGGCAGATCAAGTCACCCCTTCATCCATAGCTCTTCTATGAGGAATTAAGACTGCTCCACCCACCAGCACTCTTGCCACAGAAGATTTTTTGCTTTTGAAATGTCTTCTTTAGCACTACGAAAGCAACGTTAGCAGGGAAAATGGTAGCTCAGAATACTTTTAAGCCAATTCCCAGATTTTTGTTTCTACATCGTTAGCATATATGCTGGCCACAGAAAAAATGACTGAAACCATTGAGAGCAGTTGATGTTGGTTCCCTTCAGGGCAGACAGGAGTTCCAGTTACAAAAGCAGTTAGATGTTGCATCTTTGCTATTCCAACAGAGAGAAGACGAGGCCAAGGAATGCACACCACCACACCTTTAAATATAACCCCTATGCTGAAGAAGTTAGGCACTCTTTTTTCTGTGGCTCTCAAAATCAGCTGCTCTTCTTCAGCAAACAAATTAAAGAATCTCCAGCTTAATTCTGAATGCATTAATACATTTCCTGGAAATGTTAATGTGATCTTTTCTATAATATACATGTAATATAAAAATTCAGAATACTGTTTTTAGCAATAAGGAATTAAGATTTATTTATTTACATTTTGGAATTTGCTGACTTTTTGACTTACCAATTGCTTCCTTTAGAAGTGATACTTCATTACCACAAATAAATGCTCAATGGACATACAAATCACTTTTTCTAATATTCATGGATTTAAACTATAGGTACCAGAAATAAATCCATTCATTACAATTCATAAATAAATATTAAAAGATTAAATAAATACCCAGACACAAGCCACAAGCTATGGAATCACATATGTCAAGAATGCCCCAAATGTAAATTCATCAAATGTCCCAGTTGTTTTCTTCTATCACTGGACAGCCTACAGAGCTCAGCCCTCTGAAACTTTGGTCACGGGACAACCGAGTGAACGATGCACAAATCAGCCTTTTCCCTCTTCACTAACTCCTGAGCATCTCTGCCACAAAACCAAGGCTTACACAGCAGCACCTGGGCCAGTGCCTTCCCACTGCTTGGGTCTGTCAAGCCTGAGCTGCTCGGGAAAGCTGCAGTGGTGTGTTCACACCACAGGAGGAAAAGAGAACAAAAAATGCTGTAATGGCAGCATGGATGCTTCCTAATCTCCTGAGCTGCTTTACATCTTAAACTGGCAGCTTCCAGTCTTCCCTGTTTCATGGGTATCACAGAAAACAAGTAACACCTACAAGCACCACTGGTCAATTCCTTTCCATGCACCCCGCAGCAGCACCGATCTCTGGTCCAAATTCTGCATTTTTTGTAGCCAATTTTCCAACCAAAACCCTGTTCATGAGCAACAGGTTAGAGACCCTTCTTTACAGCAAAATCATGACAACTCAACCAAGCTACAATAACTATTTTTCTTTTATACATTGTTCTGGCTCCGTGATGGAAACAGACTTGTCTGTTTCTCCTCTGTACACCTTGTTTAGGGCATTTTAATTTCAGACCTAATTTTAGGAAGTATATAATGCTTCACATCCACAAAAAATACAGAGAAGTTACAAAACATTAAATTTGATCTAAAAAGATATTTATCATTATTTCCTTTACGCAAACAATTTCTCTATAGACAACTAATTCATCGATAACATGAGAAAAAAATTCAAACAATAAACAAAGTGTTTCTCCTCCAACCAGAAGCCTCTTCAAAAATACATTTAAAAAACTGATCACCTCTGCAAATGGATTTTTAACAGAAATAATTGTATTGGACCAGCTCACAAATGCAGAAGAAAGCCACTAGACACAGGTTCTTGTGTTAATGCAAGAAAGGACAGTTATCCAGCAGGTGTTTTTGCTTCTGTCTCTTCAGATGAACTCTCTCAAATATAAATGAAGTGGAAAAAAAGGTTACCTGTCTGATTAAGCAAATTAGCTGATCCTTCCAAATTAGACCATCCTTCATTGTCATATGCAAATCTAAAAGGCCAGATCATAGCAGAGAAGTCTCTTTTTGGAACCTCAGAAAAAGTGGAAAAGTACAATTTGACTTTTATGTATTATATCTTTGCAGTCAACAACATCAGATACATGGTGCCATAAAAGACACACAAGAAGAGATGTTTTAACCAATGTATTTGCCTAATGAAGCTATTAAGATTACAAAAGATTTTAGGTATTTTTTCAGAAAAATCTACTATTAACAAGAGGAGAAAAGTCATCATAGTTAAAATTAATGAGCATGAAAGCAAATACAATTTTTTTCATCTTTCTAGGAGGAACTACCCACTTTTTTCCACATTATAAGGTACTACAAACCTGGATGGGTTCTAAAAAGAAAGCCAACTGTATGTGTCTGTGTGCATGTGTGAATATGCATGTGCGCGCACACACACACACAATTTCTGCTTGGCTCTCATCACCTGTTCTGTATCTTTTCCTGCAATTGTCACCAGTGATTTCTCTAACAAAAAAATAATTACCAAAGGTATACATGTCAAGAGCAAGTTTCAAAGGACCATTTCTGAACTGCCACCAAAAGAAAAAAGTCTAATTCATAACTGCAACCATGTGCATCAATAATTCAATTCTATATTAGTAATCTATTAAATCACAGAATGGAAACATGTTAATTTATATCTGATCAAAACAGCTTTAATTTTGAATTAAAATCACTAACTATGCAAGCAAGATACTTGGGCATCTTGTAAGTAATCTAAATGCTGAACTTTGCAATCATTAAACATCTTAATTGTTACTACCATTGCAATACCTATTTTTTTGCCAAATAGAAAACTGGAATCTTACAATTTTTATCCAATTTCCATAACTAGTCTAAGTCTAATCTAAGTCAATCAATTTATGAAAGAGGTTCAATTCAGAGTTATGCATATAAATCCAGAAGCACAGAATACCTTCAGCTGGAATAAACCTCAGGAGGTTATCTGTCCAAGCTTCCCTGATCTAAGATCAGGCTGCTAACAGCATTGTTCAGTCAAGTTTTGAATACAATTCAAATAAACTGATTTTTAAAAGTAACTTTCAAACTGAATGTATGAGGCAAGCACCTCTCAGGTTTTCAGAATATTTTTTCCTTCATAACAGCCCTATAAATCTCCAAAGACCCAGACATTTTCTGCATTCAACATGAATTTATAAAATTAACTTTTTGCATCTTCATTTCTGCATTATTGTTGCTGAATACTTGGATACTGGTAAAAAGACTTTTTTCAGCACCAACCAACACACCTAGGATACCACATACGCATGTTAGTGTATATTGCAAAGTTACCATGTTCAAAACATACTACTCACCCCTTGGCCCAGCTTCTTCTGGTAACTTCTATAACGTAGACTCAATCCTAGCAAACCAATACCAACAAACAGCCACAATACTTGGAACAGAGAAACACAGAAAAGTTGTGTTTAAAGCAAGAGAAAATAATATTATTGCAATTAAACAGAACTGGGTACACTGTTGTTCTACGGTGTGCTATTCATAGAATGGGGAACGCATTTCCACATATGTCAGTGATAACACTATTCCAAAGCAGTGTACTTAAAGAGTACCTACATGTGTGCAGAACATCTATACATGTGCAGATACACTTACATTCTCCAAATCACAACGGGCTGAGCAGATACAACACACCAAAACTCCTTGGAATATTTATCTAAAAATTATACCTACTGAAGAATTAATTATAGGAGACGAGTAAGAGCATCATGTAAACCTTCCAGTGTTTTCTCCTCTGTGTTCCAGGTGTGCATTTGTAGTATACAATTTTCATCTTGTATTAATACAATGTATGGAAGAAAATGTAGTTTACTTCACAAGCCTTTCGCGTCAGAAAGATATGATCCCTGCCAGACCTCCAGAGCAGTCCTTTAACACACTCTTGGAAAGGCACTGTGGCTTCACAGAATGAAAATTCAGGGCTCTCCCATTGCTCCTGCAGCCTTCCAAATAACCACAGTGGACACTTAAGAGCTATCAGGGTTTGGCACATTGTAATTTGATGATCAAACCTCTCTGCAGTAATTTCATTGACACAGTGGCATACGGCATCTACAAAGCAGAAAAGTCCTTGACTCTGTGTAAGCACTGCTCAGCAGTAACTAAAACATCCCTGAGTTACCAAGACTGTTTCCAGCACAAATCCAAAACATAGCCCTATACCAGCTACTATGAAGAAAATTAACTCTGTCCCAGCCAAAACCAACACAAAAAGTATTTCAGTAACTCCAGTTTTTTCTTTCATCAAATCTTTAAACAGATATGTAATTATTTGAATGCAAGTTTTCTGGAACAATTTTCCGTAAAATTTAAATATATTTTATCATGGGTGATGTCAGAAGAAAGGACATACTGTTTACATTACTAAACATCAAGCAATTTCATACTCTGCAAGATGCAAAGGTGCTTAAAGGGGAAGCTGAGAAACAACACAAGTCTGGGCATGATGAGGAAATATAAGAGTTACTGTTGTCACAAAACTAGCTGAGCAAGGGCTGTGCTTTATGATACATAATATTTTGAAGTATTTACTCACATTTGTGAAATGTTTTTGAGTAGTAATATTTAATCCACTTAGATTGGTGCTCACATTGCCAATTGACCAAAATTCTCCTGGACTCTGAGTATATGGGGTAAAGACCTTCATAAAGATTTCAGAAATAGCTCTGAAAACTGGTGAAGCACTTTCCAAACAGGCAAAATGAGGTACACAAATGATAAGTGATTGGATCCAAAGTCACAGAGGAAAAAAACGATGCAGGAATTTGAACCTTCAGCATCCTGATCTCTGTAGAGTTAATCTGCCCTAATGCCTAGCAATTTTTTCTTTACCAAATTTCACAATATTGACAGACTTTTTCCTTAGAAAAAGTAAGCTAACAATGAAAACAAATCTGAATCTCAAATGATTGCAAAGAAATACTTGAAAACATTATTTGGATGGATTTCAGAGGTTTAAAAGCCAAAAAGTGGTAAAACCTCAAACATTTTCACTTCTCTTCAAAACCTAAGGGAAAAAGTAGATGTCACACATATCATCTGGAAAGCTGGGATCTCTAGGCATTGTTCACAGGCAGGACATGACAAAGGTTTCCTGAGGATGGGTCAAGAGAGGTGTCACATCATACAGCAGCTCCTGTGCCAGCTGAGTCCCATCCCACTGCCAGCCAGTTCACACAGCCCTGTAAAGGGTGTCACACTGAACCACCTCAAAATCAACATCCCAAATGGGCTGATAAATCGTTCATATCTTTCGTATACACATGTAATAAATCCCAAGATCCAGAGAGGCCTCTTCTTCAACTGCCAAAATGAAATCACAAATGATGCCAAACCCATTTTTACATTTTCTTTTTTCCACAGTTCATTTTTTTTTCATCTTCATTTAACTCATTCCAGGAGGAATAGTCTCTCAACCATAACCATAGTGAAGCAGCTCCTCTTTAGTATATGTCATCATCAAAACTGGAACTAGGGCAGTACCAGCTACAAGTCTGTCTCTAAAACCAGCACCAAACAAGCATTTCTAAAACATTTGAGCAAAACACTCCATTGAGTTACTCTTTTTCCTCAGACAGTACTCCTAGAGCCGTGGAAGAAAGGAAGTAAAATTATACTTACATAGTTTAAAATAGTCTTTACTCTTTTTGAATAGTGGCTTTTCACTGCTTTTCATTTCAAAGATAGAGCTAAGGTCTTTCTTGGGTCCCATTAGAAAGTCTAACCCAATGCATAACATGATAAACCCTGTAAAAATACAAGTCATTAGTCTTTTCATAGGGCTTTAACATATTCAACATTTCTCATATATGCACCACTTATAAACTCCCAGCTCTTGTCTTACATTCAACCTTATGGCTTCAACAACAAAGACAAGTCGATGCACAAACACAGATAAATGCCACACCAAATGAAGTAATGCAGGCAATGTGAGATTTATTGATAGAGAAGATCCTACTTATCATTGTCATGTATTCACCTCACCTATGCCTGCAGGACTTCAAAAATTATTATTTACATTGTTGTACCTGTTGACATAAGCATTGCTTCCACCAAAATGAGCTAGGGACATTAAACATGCCACTAATTATAAACATTTTTTAAAAATATTTCAGAATAGTAGTATTGCAATAAGAATTCAAAGCTAGAAGATTATTTAAAATGCCACTGAACACCTGCTTCACATAAAAATAATGAAGTTAAAAATTATATTGTTTGTTGTTTTGTTTCAAACAAGCTGCTGCTAAGATTTAATACACCTCAAACACCTTTATTAAGCCTGCTTTGTGCTGATGACTGAAAAGCAGACCTAATAGTAAAAGTATCTAGCCAAAGACCCCTTCACATTATGAACTCTCCTCTGGACTACAGCGACCTCTAAAACACAGTCCACCTTTGGGTCTTTCAGGCTGAGTACAAGGGGGGCTACTGACACTAATGCAATTTACAGCTGTTCTTGCTCCTCCCTTGCAACCCAGCAGCCTGAGGATCATGATATTATCAGACAACTTTGTGGTCCCCAGAATTAGGCTGCATTGGGTGCTAACAGCAATTCTCAGAACCCGTCTCATTATTCACTATGAAAACGCAGAGATGTTTTAACTCTGCTGGCATTACTGTGTCCCAGTACTGCACATGTTATCAGGTTTCTTCTGCTACTGAAATATTTGTTTAAAGCCACGTTTTCCCCTCCTCCATTCAGGTACCAATTGGGAGAACAATAAAGACAAAAATATTTTAATCCTTTGATCTTGGGTAAAGTAGTGAATCTTTCAGAAGACCTCTCCACCTTTGTGTATCCTAATATCAGCTTCCACAGAATCTCAAGCACACTCAGCCAGCACTCTCAAGCAAAGACTGATTTGCAATACAGTAGATACATCATGTAAAAATGCTTCCAGGCCCCTGTTGATGCCTACAACTCTGAGCTCAGCCCGCTGCTTTCAAAGTTTACTAGAATTAATCTGGACAAGAGCAATTAAGTTACACCTACATGTTACAGAACCTTGAAATAACAGCTTGATGAAAAAATACATTGTTGATTGATGATGTAGATGTCTACTACCTTTGCAAATGAACTGCTCTGTCACCAAGATACAAGTAACACATTTTTATATAGAAACTACAAAAGCAATTCCTCAACAGTTTGTTCTAAAAAGTGTAAGCAGATTGCAGTAGATTGGGAGGCCAGTGTAACACGGCAGCATCTTGTATTCTTTTGCTCTAGAGCCAATAAAAGCAGCTGTGCTTTTTAAGAATAGAAAATAAAACATGCTTATAGATATATTTTAAAAGTTAGTAAGTGACTTCAGTGCACTGACTGTTGCAAAGCACTGTGATGGTATCTTTTTCTTGGGTAGTTCAGACTAATAAAGCTCTTGTCCCATCCCTGATGAGCTAAAGGATCCAATTACCTGCAATGAAAACGTGAGCATAATGAATTGGATAAGAGCTCTGCTGGAGAAGGTGTATGTCCTTAATGTCTTTGTGGTATAGTTAATTAACTATAGAAGTCACGTTTTATTTCAGAGTTACAGCTGAAGACAAAATAACCGTTACTCAGTATTTTCTTGTTGCCCTTACTTGTTACATTAGTTGTAGTGAAAGTTGGTGAACAAGGAAGCCAGGCCCAGTGCAATGAAGAAAGGGGCACAAATAAAATTTTTCTCAAAGGGAGACTGATTCAAAGCCATGAAAGTTGATGGAGGACCAGGGACCCAACCCCTCAGCTTTATTTAACACCACAGTGAAGCAGCACAGAAGTTCTGAATATAATGATCTTACTTTCATTGTCACTTTTCCCGGTGAAGTTCCCTACCCAGACTGTGACAAGAGACAGGCAGGATTTTGAACAGGAGGAGAAAGCAAGAAATAGCACTTGCACCTGAAAGAAACCAGAAGAAAACAAGCAGTTTGCCAGAAAGCCAAGCTGTAAGGGAAGAAGCATGGCAACAAACACACAATCTCATGGTATAATTTGCAAATTTTTGATAAGCATCAAAAAGACAGAAACTGGATTCTCAGACACAATATAAACCCACGTAGTGTTACCAGCTGAGGTGGGTTCAGTTCACGGTTTTCTTTTAACCAAAGAGAAATTTAGGGCCATCTCTGTGTTACTATCCAGTGATCATGCCAGGTGAATTAATCACGTTTGTATTTCAAAGGAAGTGACAGAGAGGGATTTTATATAACAGCTTTTCTTTTGTCAAAGCTTTACTCAAGAAAGCCTTTGACATTTCTGTACCGCATGCATTTTCCATATAACTTCTAAAAATAAAGTTAACTGAGATAACTGTTTCTAAGGACCCCCAGAGTGCTTTCAGATCAAAGAAAACTGCAATAAATCTAATGGAACTCTCCACAAAATACAACAAACTGAAACCCTGCATTTGATTGCTGTAATATATGAAACACATACGGAGACTAAGAAACTAAAAAAGGCAGAAAGTGGTTGCAAAGACAGTTATGAAGTCTAAAACCATTGGAACCGTAAGTCAAGCACAGCATTCATTAATCCTTTTCAAGCAAAATACAGGATAATGCATCGTATTTAAAATGTGCCACACAGCCCAAGAAAATGTTTGGCATTGTTTAAATATAATTAGTGAAATATGCTATTGAAACACACTGGTACCTAATAAGAAAATAATTCTGGAGAGAAAACCAGAAAGGGTTGGTTTCATTTCTAACTCCCCACCTTCATCAAGGGATCATTTTGTTAAAATCTTCTTATTTGCTAACCTCAATTTTTCCACATTGGCAAATACCTGATAACTTCTTTTCTTTTCCTGTTTGCATGTTTCTGACACTGCAGGCTTGCTTATTGACATTCCTCCAAACATGCTGATGTGCTCACAAAGCATAAGGTAGGGCCACATGGAAAGGAAGCTCGGGTCTCAAACACAGAGGAACCATACTGCTGTCTTAGGTAGCTAGCATACAGGTGCATTCAAACCCTAGATTGCAGCCATATTTTTAGGGTGACTGATTAACAGATCTCTTCCTCAGTTGTGTACTAAATTATCAGACTTTTTTTCCACTTTCTCATTTTTCCTCAACTGAATTCCATTTTCTGTCCACAATTTAAACTATTTCTAACAGTGAAGAAATAAGTAGATTTTTTTTCTGCATGTTTCACTGATTTTTTCATAGAAAAAAAAATTTTTTTTCAAGTTTTTGACACTGTCCCGCACAACATCCTGGTGGCCAAATTAGAAAAATATGGATTTGATGATGAACCACCCGCTGGATAAGGAATTGGCTGGATGGTCGCACTCAGAGAGTTGCAGTCAACAGCTTAATGTCCGAATGGAGACCGGTGACAAGTGGTGTTCTGCAGGGAGCAGTACTGGCACCGGTGCTATTTAACTTCTTTATTGGTGACATGGACAGTGGGATCAAGTGCACCCTCAGCAAGTTTGCCGACGACACCAAGCTGTGTGGTGTGGTGGACACGCTGGAGGGAAGGGATGCCATCCAGAGGGACCTTGACAGGCTTGAGAGGTGGGCCTGTGCAAACCTCATGAAGTTTAACAAAGCCAAGTGCAAGGTCCTGCACGTGGGTCGAGGCAATCCCAAGAACAAATACAGGCTGGGTGGAGAATGGCTTGAGTGCAGCTCTGAGGAGAAGGATTTGGGGGTGTTGGTAGATGAAAAACTCAACATGAGCCACCAGTGTGCGCTCACGGCCCAGAAGGCCAACTGGATCCTGGGCTGCATCAAGAGAAGTGTGACCAGCAGGTCAAGGGAGGTGACTCTGCCCCTCTACTCTGCTCTCGTGAGGCTGCACTTGGAATACTGCGTCCAGGTCTGGGCCCCCCAGCACAAGAAGGACGTCAAGCTGTTGGAGTGGATCCAGAGGAGGGCCACGAAGATGGTCAGAGGGCTGGAACACCTCCTCTATGAGGACATGATAAGAGTTGGGCTTGTTCAGCCTGGAGAAGAGAAGGCTCTGGGGGGACCTTATAGCAGTCTTCCAGTACCTGAAGGGGGCCTACAGGAAAGCTGTGGAGGGACTTTTTACAAGGGCATGCAGTGACAGGACGAAGGATAATGGATTTAAATTGGAAGAGGGCAGATTTTAGACTAGATATTAGAAATTATTTACTGTGAGGGTGGTGA
>WKFP01014797.1:211745-268399 GCA_011057875.1 Pterocles orientalis | reverse complement strand
GGATTTGATGATGAACCACCCGCTGGATAAGGAATTGGCTGGATGGTCGCACTCAGAGAGTTGCAGTCAACAGCTTAATGTCCGAATGGAGACCGGTGACAAGTGGTGTTCTGCAGGGAGCAGTACTGGCACCGGTGCTATTTAACTTCTTTATTGGTGACATGGACAGTGGGATCAAGTGCACCCTCAGCAAGTTTGCCGACGACACCAAGCTGTGTGGTGCAGTTGATGTGCTAGAGGGAAGGGATGCCATCCAGAGGGACCTTGACAGGCTGGAGAGGTGGGCCTGTGCAAACCTCATGAAATTTAACAAGGCCAAGTGCAAGGTCCTGCACGTGGGTCGAGGCAATCCCAAGAACAAATAAAAGCTGGACAGAGAATGGCTTGAGTGCAGCTCTGAGGAGAAGGATTTGGGGGTGTTGGTAGATGAAAAACTGAACATGAGCCACCAGTGTGCGCTCACAGCCCAGAAGGCCAACTGGATCCTGGGCTGCATCAAGAGAAGTGTGACCAGCAGGTCAAGGGAGGTGACTCTGCCCCTCTACTCTGCTCTCGTGAGGCTGCACTTGGAATACTGCGTCCAGGTCTGGGCCCCCCAACACAAGAAGGACGTCAAGCTGTTGGAGTGGATCCAGAGGAGGGCCACGAAGATGGTCATAGGGCTGGAACACCTCCTCTATGAGGACATGATAAGAGTTGGGCTTGTTCAGCCTGGAGAAGAGAAGGCTCTGGGGGGATCTTATAGCAGTCTTCCAGTACCTGAAGGGGGCCCACAGGAAAGCTGTGGAGGGACTTTTTACAAGGGCATGCAGTGACAGGACGAAGGATAATGGATTTAAATTGGAAGAGGGCAGATTTTAGACTAGATATTAGAAATTATTTACTGTGAGGGTGGTGAGACACTGGAACAGGTTGCCCAAGGAAGTTGTGGATGTCCCATCCCTGAGGCCAGGCTGGATGAGGCTCTGAGCAACCTGGTCTAGTGGGAGGTTTCCCTGTCCATGGCAGGGGGGTTGGAACTCGATGATCTCTAAGGTCCTTTCCAACCCAAACCATTCTGTGATTCTATGATTTTAAATAAAACAGCAGCTGAGCATTTGAAAAGACTATTTATACACTAGATATATTTTAAACATCTGGTTAAGGCTAAAGCAAGCATATTTGTATTTGTTCATAGTCATAAATGTACCTAAAAGAAGATGGGAGCTTTCTCTAGCATAAATTCCTCCAGGTACGAATTTATAAGCTGTACACCACACACAGAAGAATAATTCAAGAACATAGGCAAACATGGCTGTACTCATGGCTTTCCCAGGATGCAGACAGCTAACAAAGCGTCCAGACAGCTGAGGCCACACACACATAGTAAAGACAGCAAGAATGTTGCCTGCAACAGCAGCGCTCCAGGTGTGTAAATAAAGGAGACCAGCCGAAGACGCTAAACCTGTGAAGGGATAAAAAATAATAGACTAAGTCACAGTCAGGTACATTATCTGACACTTTTTTTTCCTAGACATAGTAGGAGAAAGAAAGAGAGCCTGGGAAATATGACTGTGCTTTGCAGCCATAAGAACTGCATCACTAGAAGGACAGTTATTCGCAATAGCCAAAGACAGACTCTTCCCAACATCTCATTTTCTTAAAGACTGCCTATTCAGCTGAAAACAGTGCAGCAAAAATACAGCAGAGGAGTGTCATAAAGAGCTAAAACCGAACAGTTTTTCTTACTTAGAGCTCTCTCAGCACAATAGAGGGATGATACAGTTTTTAAGAGATTAACAGGTCTGCCTGTTATGAACCTCCTTTAACATAGAAAAAAAATCAAATAGTTGAATGTGAAGAGAAAATATACCATTCTCTGATCTTCTCTCACTTTTGATAACCATATGAGGGTGAAGAAAACAACTATTAATCTTTTACTAACTTCAAGATCCTTGATTTATCACACTGGTTTTGACTGTGATGGGATTTGACTGCAAACAGAACAGTAACAATCACAGAAACTCTCTGTAACGGCATGACTCCATTTTAAAACTTTACTGTAGGTAAGAAAACGTTTACTTTCATATAATCATAGCAAATGTATAGAACATTTTTAATATTTTACTCCTATACGTCAAGGTTCTGAGCATTTTAGAATACAATGCTTGAATCAGCTAAAGAATCGTTCTGTACTTAATATAGCAATGCGTGTACATCAAAAATCAAATGCTCATACTCACAGATTTCTTAAAACTAACACCTGCACCTAAAGGTAAATTATTTGGGCAGCTGACGGTTTAAGCATTGCCAACTCTTGTGCCTTTATTGTGACTTTCCTAGTCACAATATTTAGTATTTTATTTTGGTTCCTGAGTAGGAGAAGCTAGGTTTACATTAAATTTCTTGTCTTCAAGGTTGTGGAAAATAACTTGAAAGTGTTGGCTCTTAAGTGCTCCAAAAGAGAAGTAAAAGAGAAAAAAGCAAAACATAACTAATAATTTCCTTTCATCTCTGTATTTTGATATGTCCCAATTTATTATTAACGTTTGTAGGAAGTAATGCTTTGTCTTCTTGATATAAACATCTACAAACAATTAGCTGAGGCCAAAAAAGAAGCACATTTATGGATTTTTTAAACAGTATTTATACCATTAAATTTCACTCAGATGGGCCCACAAATTTAAGCAAGCTGCATCCATCCATTCCTGCTGAAAAGATATGGAAAACACACTTCTCCACAGCTCAAGAGCAGAATTACTTCCATCTCCTCCTACTTGCTTCATGCATAGCTCGCTCCACAGCATATCTATACCATCCTCCTGAAAATGGGTGTTCAGATCCAGCACTTGAATCTTTCTTCCCACCCCCCAAGACCCACTATATGCAGACTAATTCACAAATTTATTGCTCCAGCAGAACTGTTTCGATGTTCATACTATTTTACTGCCTAGAGATCTTGGGAATTAAGGAGACAGAAGGCAAGCTTGCCTCCAGGTGAACTGCTCATTAAATTACAAGTTATTGTGCCTCCTGCAGAATCGAGAGTCTTGTGTCATCTCAGCCCCATAATCCTAGCTGTAGCCTTACACAACGCAGTCGATGATAACTGAGATGCTACTCATGGGAACAGAACCTCACAGGGGCTTCTGAAGAAAACAATGCTGCTCTGCAATGGCCTAGAGATTCAGCCTGTAACCCTTAGTCAACTAGTCAGGGACAGAGCGAAAGAGGCTTTGATTAGCAACTGACTTTTCTGAGATGTGGTGTAGGGTCAGAGGGCCTGAGTAAAGGGAATAAAGTAATAGGAATAAAATTCTGATCAGGATTCGCACCTACCTACAAGAAACCAGGCAAAACTGGTGACACAAGACCAGCTCCAAAATGATAGCATCAGTCCATGAGCCAGGCCCAACAGAACTGCACCTCTAATACGACAATAAGGAAAAAGAAATTATATAGTAATATGATTTTATAAACACCTGGTGTTGGAAAAGAAACTTCTAGACATACAGACAAGGATACCTGGTAATATTTTATAATCCTTTTATTTTAAACAGAGCTCAATTTGAGTACAAAATATCTTTATCTCACACCCTGCTACATTTTCTCCCCATTACTGTACATAAAAAACATCCAGTTGAAAATAATGGCAGTTTATCATAATACACAAGCGAGCTATGTTCAGCAGCAGAAGCACTCCAGTGAAATACTGGGCACAAAAGGCAAGAAGAACTCCGAGAAAATGAAAGGGAGGAATCCACCCCAAACAGAAGTATTTTCTTCACGTCAAACAGGGGAACCTACAGCATGCAACGCTGCTATCAGACTGAGGTAGCTCTTGTGTGTACTAATTCCAAATTATTAACTACCTCACGTGCCACTACACGTAGTCGACTCAGAATAACTGATCTGGTCTCTTTATAGATTCTGGAACCTGGGTGAGCAACTTCTACAGGAGTGTATCTTTTAATATTGCACACAGTTTACATTTTTATCTGCATGCATCTCTGACATACACCATTTCCTACCATCTCCTCTCTGAAGTCAGCTGCTAGATTAATTTACTGCACGTTATAGATGCACTTCATTCATAAGTTCTTGGACCTCAGTCCTAATTTAAAAATTGTTTTGCAGTGTGGCAAATCAAGTTTTTTATTGCTGAAATAATCATTCTGTATTAGAAAATTTTAAGATTTATTGGTATAGACACAATGCTCAAAGGTATCTGAAAGCAAGAATGAATTCACAAGTCCTCTGTGTGAAATACCTTGCACCCATTTTATTCTATGTAAGTTCTTATACCATTGTCTGGTTGAGTTCTAATTTGTCACCCACTGCAGCACCGGCTTTTGATTACTGTGTTGTTTAAATACTACTACTAATAATAATAATAATAACACTTACCCATATGGATTAGGCTCTGGACCTGTATGTGGATGTCCACTTACTGCCCATCTAGAAATTAACGACACCTCCCCAAATATCCACAGGGTGAGGAACATGAGGCTGCCAAAAGAAATCCCTGACAAAAGCCAATGGGGGTGGGAAGCAGTCTTTCTAACTGCATTACCAGTTTTGTTTGCTTCTTGTTTCCTCTTGCCTACATCTAGAATAAAAATAGAAATATAGCTAAGCAAACTGTAAAATCCTATTAGAAAAGGTTACTGAGAAAAAGAAATAGCCAAGATCACAAAATTACCAGAATAAACTACTGTCTCAGACACAAAAGCTAACTTATCTGATCATTTGTGGAAATCAACAAGAGAAAAAGTCTCTAATAACATCCCTAAATCTGTCAGGAAAAGCTTCTCCCCTTAAGTGTGCAAAAATGGCAACCTGCCCATATGATTATTCTTCATACTACTGGAATTGGCTTTGAAAATCAGCAGAAAAGTTATTAGAATTTGTTCAGAGGATTCTGTTCTCTGAAACCCTAAACTCTGATAAGAACAAAACACAACACTTCCAGAGAAGCCACAAATTAACTCCCTTCCCTCTCTTGTTTTTCCATGCACTTTAGATCCACTCTCCTTGCTTTGTCACCTAGGAAGAAGACAGATTCCCTTCCTAATTTCCTGCAGTAGATTCCCTTTCTAAATTATGATGAAAGCTCAGGCTTAATGTATGTCATGTAATGTAAGTCTACAAAAAAATACACAATACCAGTTTATACCCGCTTACTCATAGATAGGGTCTTATCTATCAGTTAATTCATTCAGGTTATATTAAGAAGTAAGGAACTTCTGAGGATTTAACACGAGCTGCCTTAACCAACCAAGCCAATCTTGCCGTCTTCTCTGGCAATGCTATCTTCACAGTTTTCAAGTGTGCTCAGCCTATGACAGCCCCTCCTGGTGCGTACTCTGTCCAGACACTCCAAGAACTCAGGCAAATTTTGACCAGGACAACTTGTCCACTCTTCCAACTCCTTCTGTTTAGTTTGCCACACCAGCTGTTCCCTGGCTTTGTCCTGTCTCCCCTTCTCTGTCAAAGGATATGCGCTGGCAGAGAAACTCAAAGAGCAGACTGAATTAAGAAAATAACAGAAATACCACAGATATTTCATGTTGGAAATTAGGATAACCCATTCTGGTTTTACTGGCCTAGGTTATGCTTTGTTTGCGTTACTGTCACATTGTTGATACTGCAATTAATTGTGATATTGACTCTGCCATGTTATGGGCAGATGGAAGTACACCATGGTTTCTAAAGTCCGCAATGCTCATGTATCAAGTCTGAAAACAGACTGTAACAGGGAAAAAGAAAAATAGAATAAAAACCCAGTCACACATAGTTAGGTGTACTTTAGGATGTTTTCGTAACTGCCATCTTTGCTGTAATATGCTTACCTGAATAAATTCGCTCCACTGCTGCTATAAAACCAATTGTTAATATGACAGTATTGGCAGCTCGTGAGCTCCAGACTGGGTTTAGTGATGTATACCAGATACGAAGAACAAGAAGCATTATCTTGCCCAGCATGAAGCCCCATATCCTGATGAACCTGTAAGAATCAGTTTTTGAAATAGTGATGCATTTGAAAAAAAAATCTTCATGAAAAAAAAAAAAAGAAAACACCTTTTAATATAAAGAAATGTCAATTACAAACCCATTAGTATAAGAAAATACCTTTGTAAACTATTTCCTGACCACCATGTTACTGTTTGAACCAGCAATGAGGAGGAAACACCTGCAGCCAAGATGAATAGTCTAATTGAAGCATTCGGTGCCTGGTATGATGCCAAGCTTCCTACAAACAAACACACACATACGGAGGTTGCTTTAATGGGCAACAGAGATCAGGTAATAAGGATTTACTGTGCATTAGTTCAACCTTGTCTGGAATTTGAATGGCTACACCATTCATCTGAAACACGCAGCACTACACATTTTTAAACAAACCAAAGAAATGTAGTTATGGATAGAAACTGGATATATATGACATCATAGCAGTTATTTTCAGGAGAAAAAAATAACATGAAACAATTATCCAAGACTGCAGTGATTGCCTTAATTTAAGTACTTACAGTCATTGATTCCATAAGTAGGATATATGGATAAAATATCTAAGCAAATAGATATTCCCGAACAGTGCACTTCCATAACTCAAAAGCCATAAAACTTTAAGCATGGCGATTACTCCTTTCTAAAAGTGTATTTTTTTTGCCACAGCGCACTTGCGTAACTCAAAAGACATAAAAGTAAATTCACTGTGGCAAAAACCATATCCCTTTCAGAAAGGAGTAGTAACCATACATTGCACAAGGATTAGTAGGCAATTGTCTTAACACCTGTGAACAAGGCCTTCTCTAACCTGGTATCTGGTCTCAGAATGGTCATTAGCAGCCTGTGTCGTCTTGTTCCTGGAAATTGTCACCCCCCGTCACTGCAACAGACTGTGCACGTGCATCTCTGCCATTTCCTGGAGCACAGTGACCTCACCTTTATCAGCAGTTTTAAACCCTGCTAGCAGGTTTACAATTCAAGTGACCATGGGTCACACACATTCTCACAATTTCAGTCAGTGTGCTAAATTCTAATTTAATGTGGTAATCGCTAAGTGCGCATGAGTCAACCTTGAAGAGACATTAAGCAAGGAAGGCCAGAAATGGAGCTGGTGATTCTGGCAATGCATGCTAGGAATCCTCCAACTGTCTATTTTCTCATTTTGCTCAGAGTAAAAGGTGCATGGGGTAGATTGTTCCACCTGATTTTGTTCAACAAGCCCCAGGGGAAGGCTATGGTCTTTCTGATATAGGAAAAAGATGAAAAAGAGAAAGAAGGAAGAAGTGTCAGATATGAAGAAGGAAAGAAAGCAGGAAGAACTGAGGAACAGGAGAAACAGCAGCACAGTATGACAGGACAGAAATAATTTAAAAGACAATGAAGTGATGAGAACCAAGTAATAAGATACATATGGAAAGTCCTAAAGCCCAGTGCTGCCTGTGCAAGGGCATCTATATAACTTAACGTGGTTTGAGAACCTGCAGTAGGGAGGCAAGAAAAGAGTGAGAGTTACCACTGGCTGCTACACTCTTTGCTGGAGACAAAGAGGGTGAGGAACATGCTCTTACATCTTCCCCAAATTCACTGTGCAGCAACAGGTAAGGGGAATCAGAGTAAGTACGTTATAGCTGGGAGATAATATGATGTGGACTTGCCAAGGGCTGGACAGTATTAGGAGCATTTGGGACATGGAAACAGCAGGGGGATAGGTCACCATGCAAACAGTTCCTGTTCAGGCAGGAAAGAAGGGGAGGTCGTATCTGCATACTCCAATGCTCAGGTTAGCCCAAAAGTGAAGATGCATACAGCTTTAGTCTCTCCGTGCTCTGGAGTTCTTCTATGACCACCTCCACTGACATATCCTTTTCCCAGATTACTACTGAAGGTGCTAGCTTTTTGTTTGTAGCTAATATCTTCAGGAGCTTGTGATTCATGTGAAAAAACAGGCATACAACAACAGACTTTACACACTGTTATAGGCCTGTCACTGCTCTTTTCTTAGCAGAACAAAAATTACACAGATTTAAGCAATTCTCTTTTGGCAAAGTGAACTAGTAAACATAACAAGATGATCTGAAGGACTAATATTAAATAGATTTTGTGTTAGTGTGATATCTGAAGGAAGGAATGCAGGCTGCAATCTGAAATGCTTACACTCTACTACCTTCTAAATTAGCACTGAGCCCTGGTGCAGAAAGCTGAAGTGGAAGACTCTGCTCACTGAAAAGCTTATTAAAAAACAACAAAAAAGTATTAGGATGGATATGACAGAAAGAGTAGAAAAAGAAGAGAACATAGTAAAAGTATGCTTCATCTAAACTGATGAAACTAATAAGCTGTGTTCAGTTCTAATATCTTTTTAGAGATAATGAACAAGGATTCTTTTTAAAACTGAAGTCATGCAGAGAAAGTAAATAAGATGATCCTGTTTTGTCTTCTACCAGTAAAAGGATGGAATTATATGGAAAGTGATTCTCTGATTATCATCTTATATTGATAAATGAAGAGCCAGAAATTGCTGCTTCTGAAAGACACCAGTTAGCAGCAGCATTTTTCCTATACGCAGGATGAAGACCTTTGTCTCCTCGGAGTTCACCCAGGCATTGCAAACTCATTAGCAATAACTTGCTTCTGAATGTGGCTGTAGCTGCCAAACCTTCCCCCAGCAAATTTTCAGAAAAAATTAACATGAGCTAAGACTTCCATCAGTCAGTTGAGGACCAAACAGGGGATCTCAGCAAACCTCAGTTTAGGGAAGAGCATGTGGGACGGGCACTGAGGCAGTTTTATCTTTAATATAAAATCAAATTTTCTTCCTGTGCAGCTGACAATAGGAGAGTCATCTCACGCTCAGGATGAGCCTATAATCCCATCAATATGCTACAGGCATATATAATCATAGAATCATTAAGGTTGGAAAAGACCTCACATTTAGCAAAGAAAAAACCCCCATATTCTTTAACAAAAAAAAAAACAACAAACCCAAACCTTGCTTCAGAAAGTCTACTAAAAAGAACATTTCACTCACAGCAGATTATTTTCATAACAGTCCCAAGCTACTATGAAATAATAACATTTCTTCCCTACCCATTGTCAGAGACACAGAACTGCTGTATAAAAGACACATGTTCTGCCGATCTCTGTGCAATACTGAAAACTTTTTTTCCTATTGGGCAAGACTTGTATGAGTTTAAAAGCTTGTAGAAATAAAGATAAAATTAGATTTGTCTTGAATTATGCCAGACTGGTCTCAAAACCTACACAATGGATGCAAACAATATTCCTTTGGCCATACCTAGAAGCTTGACACAAAAAGAAAAGTGTGAGTCTGGGAGAGCAAGAACTTCTTATTCTTGTCTCCTTTCAGAATCATCTGAATTTTGAGGCAATTTGGAATGTTTATTCTTATGCCTTGATAACAAGATGGAATTTGTAACTCACTGCAGTACATACTTACCAACCATAGTCAGTCTCAGAACAGCTAGGACGTACTTATTGTTAGACAGACTCCAAAAAGGCCCAATTATCAAGAATACTGGAGAAAAGAAGGCAACAGCAAAAGCTTCTAGACCTGTGAGTGCCAGTGTCTGAAGGGGGAAGTAATAGATCATTGGTGGCAGTGCATGGTAAAGAGACCAAGAAATGTAGCCTAAAAAACAAAACAAAACAAAACAAAACACTGTAATATATCTTCTACAGCATGGTTTCCTGGAAATTACCTAAAAATAGACCATTTAATACTTCCAAATGTACAATATAAAATGTATTTGAAAGTAGATCAAGCAACAACAGTCATTTTCTGTGAAGAAATATTTGCTATTTCAAGTTAAATAAGCACATTTTCCCAGGAAATGGAACCATGAGAAGAAAACGGCTCTTCCCCCACTCCGAGAGTAGTTCCTGCTCTGATCTCAGTGAAGGAGTGCTCTACCTAGGAGCGGGTCAGTGTTCAGGGAGAGCAACGCCAGCGGTCCACCCGCTGTCTCAGGGCTCCTCAAAGACAGATCGGTGGCTAAGGGAACTATGCCAGCAAACCGGAATTATGCCAGCTAAGGGAATTATGCCAGCAAACCGGCGCGCTGCTCTCTGCTGAAGACAACTTACCTGGGCACATGAGCACGTGCTGGGGTTTTTCATGCGTTCCGCAGGAGCTGCACGGAGCTGCACACACCGACCGGCTCTGCACACACACACCGACCGGCTCCGCACACACACACCGACCGGCGCTGCACACACACCGACCGGCTCTGCACACACACACACCGACCGGCTCTGCACACACACACCGACCGGCTCTGCACACACACACACCGACCGGCTCTGCACACACACACCGACCGGCTCTGCACACACACACCGACCGGCTCTGCACACACACACCGACCGGCTCCGCACACACACACCGACCGGCTCCGCACACACACCGACCGGCTCCGCACACACACACCGACCGGCTCCGCACACACACACCGGCGCTGCACACACCTGCACGAACACTCGTCTGAGGGCACGCCGCACACCCGAGGCTGACCCTAGTGATAAAAGACACTCCGGCACGAGAAGGAAAAACTAACCCCTAGCAGAGCAGGCAGCAGTAACCGTTCTCCGCTCATTTACAGCCGAGCAGCTTCCCGTCGGCAACCCCTCCCCACGGGCGGTGAGCCCCTCGACACCCTGCCGGGGCTGCTCCGCTACAGCCACCGGACGTTCCCGCTAGAGACCCCGCTGCTGTCCTGTCACAGACCGCCCGGGGCCGCCAGCCGCCCCCCGGCCCTCCCCGGGCACCACAGCCCCTCACAGCCCACCGGCCCCAGCCCCGCCGGACGGCACTGGCGGCACCTACCCAGGAAGCTCTCCGAAAGAACGACCCTCCACAGGGGGAACATGGCCCCGCGACGCGGCCGGTCCCAGCGAGGACTTCGCCCGTCCCGCCCGCAGCCGAGCCGCCCGTGCCGGGAGGGAGCGGCGCCGCCGCCCGCCCCGCCTCACGGAGCCCGCCAGGCACGCGGCCGGGGGCGAGCGGGCGCCATAGCGCCGCCTGCCGGAGCACACGCCGCCCTGCGCAGAGAGCTCTGGCCGTGACGGGGCGTCAGGGGAGTGCCTCTGCCCCGGGACAGGGGTGGTGCGGCCCCCAGCCCTGCCGCCGCGCAGCCGTCAGCAAGGGCAGGGAGGAAAGCCACCGAATGGGGGTGACGGCGCGGTGCCGGCCCAGGGGGTTACGGCTGAGCGAGAGGAATGTCTCTAAGCCGCACCGGCTTCGGCCCGTGCGCCGTCAGGGGCAGAAATGGCAGCTCACGTAGGCCTCCGGCTCCTGGGGGCCGAGTTTCCCTTTCACTCCTGAGCCCTGGCCAGCGAGGAAGAGGAGTGACCCCCTGCCCGAGCCCGCAGGGCTGGTGAGGAGCAGGCTGGGCCCCAGCGAAGCCCCACAGACCCAGCAGCGGTACGGTCACAGGGGCCTGTGGTGGCACAGCCCACGCTGAGGTGGCACTGCAGCTAGAGAGAATGATGCAGCGTGAGGTGACTGTGAAGAGATGTGCAGTTAAACCAGGGATTTCTTCATGGAGGTCAGCCTGGAGGGCCAGAGTTTGTTCTTCACAACCCTGTGACAAGGAATGGTGAGTAGATCTCGCCCCTTCACTACTGTTGTACCACAGGAGCGTTTGTCCCTTGGACAGTCACACCAGCTAGTAACAAAACAAGCAAAGGACTGTCATCACACAGGCTGATGGGCAGAACACAAGTGGACTCACTTGCTAGTCACATACATGCGTGGTTGATTAACTGTGATTACCTGCCTTTTTGGGGAGGAGGGGAAGGGTGTTCAGATTGTTGCTGTGCTCAATTAAATGTGCATTGCTTTATAACAGACTAAGGACTTCTGATAAGCAATCCTGTCTGTACAAAGCACCAAAAGAAGCACTTAGTTTGCTGATGTTTCTGGGTTGAGGCTTCAGCCACTCTATCGGTTTTAGAAGAAACCCTGACCTGTATGAACTCGGGCACAATCACAGCTGCCAAGTTCTGGCAAAAGGATTACATAAGCAAAATCTGAATTTTAGAACTTCATTTTTGGCATGAAAAGTAATTTTGTAACTGTGAACTAAGAACTAAAAAGCCCTTTTGCTGTTGGAATATGTCATCTTTTCAAGCGTTCTTAACCTTCATGCAGTACCCTGTGAAAACTGACAGCTATATTTTCTCATTTGTGTTAAAATTGCTATCCCATTCTAAACAAGGCTTACGACATGCTTCTTTCTCTTGCACCTGTGAATATCCAAATCCACAGGAGTAAACTATAAACCCCTGACAGCTGTTAAACAGACCTATTACTAGCAATAAATTTCTGTCGAAACATTTGGGGGGGCTGACTACTAAGAAAAAGTTTGTCCCAGTAGTCTCACAACCAAGTAATTTATTTACCCTGCAGTAAAATGGGGTTTGGCTACCTACAGAATCTCCATTAAATTTTGGTTGGTATCTGAAAACATGTATCTGTTTTAAATGTCCACAAGAGAATTGGAGTATTTTGATGAAAAAGTTGACCTCACTAGGGGAGGAAGAATGAGGCTTATAGGTTTAATTACCTTCTTTCTCCTTTCTCTTCTCCAAGTTCATTTAAGAAAGTCACCCCAGAATAGTCACCAAATTCACTTGTTGCTGGTTTAGGATTATGCAAGTGATGACACCTTTTCATCTTGCTGTGGCGTGACCCAAATGGAGTTTGTAAGACAAAGATTCTTGGCCAGAGTAAATGCAGAACATGGTTGCTTTTGTAGCTGCATAGCAAGAGAGTCTCACAGGATGTATTCATCCAGTAAATATTTGAAACAATTTTGCAACACCTTTTGTAATTACAGTATCTTGCTTCATGGTTCAGACATGGAGTTCCAGTAAAACTAGATTGAAATCATGAACCTGATGTGCTTGTGTTGCTTCCATTAAACTCATAATGCCATAAGAATAATGCAGTTCCTGACAAATTTAGCCATTGTATTCTGGGTATTCTCCCTCAGATTCTTAGTAACTATTAAGTTTGGCTTCAAACATAGCAAAGTTACATTCCAGTTCTCTCCGTAGGGTTGACAAACAGATAAGCATCTGAGCACAAGAGGAGGGAGTTTTCAGGTGTAATATGTTTTGAAATGTAAGCAGACATCTTAAATACAAAAGTCAGTGCTTACAAGGTGCTTCATTACTCATATATGTGTAGGAATGCCTTTCACTATTTTTTTTATTCTTGGAGTGCCACATGTATAGCTGATAAATACAATGATGGTAAACCAGCAAAACCAAGATAGTATACTGTAGTAGGAGTTTCCACTCACAGAAAAAGGAGCATCTTCACTTTAGAATAGTATTTAATATACCCTTAACCTAAGGCAGACATAAAAAAATTATCTGAATTTAACAGAAAATAAATTACAGCCTCACAATTATATTGCTATTGATAGGGGTAAACCTCTCTAAAGCTAGTGATTGTAAAAAAAAATGCTTTATTTGGGTTCAAACTATAATACAAGCATGTTTTGAAACCCAAAATAAACACATGGAATTTAAAAGAACTGTCCTTGCATATTGCCCAGTAGAGATGTGCCTGAATGGACGTGACTAAGAAGCAGAAGAAAGTTTCAGAGAAATAGAGGAAAAAAGCATAAAAGTATGAACACAAATTAGAATTAAGGAAGAGACTCTGGAAAAAAAGCTGGGGTGCTTGAGTTGACAGTTAGACGCCTGCTGCAGTCGCAGTGGAAACATGAAGACTTGCAGGTCACTACATGCCTGCTCTTTGTGCACAACAGTGTAAAGTTTCTTGACCTTTACACCTGTTATGCAAAACTCTATATCCATATTCATACTCAACATTAATTTAGTTGTTTTCTCAAGGTTACAGTATGTTGTCTACAAAACACTGTTCATTTGTTACAGCAGGGCTGAAGTGTAACCTCATCTCTTGTAAATTAACCCTAAAACACAAGAGTAACAAATATTGAGACTTGCTAAAGACCTGTTTCAGTAAAACGTTCTGTGAGACATGATACATGAGTAATTCCAGCAATGTACTCCGTATAATAGATTCTGATTCATTTCAATATGTATTAGAAATGGCAGGTACCATCAAGTCTGATTACAGGATCTAACCACCTATAACCCCATTGAGATCAGTTAGTATTGCAGGTCTTTACTGTAGGAAAGAAATTACACATATCGCCGTGCAGCCTAAGAGAAGAGAAAACTCTGTCACCATTTTATGGCCTTCTTCATCCTGAGAAGTGAAAATCATAAAACTTGAACTTCTAATAATTGTCAGCCATTTGTTTCTACTAAAAATAGGCTAGACCGAGTGTAAAGTAGAAATAAGTACATCCAAGAATCAGCCAGAACATAGAAAACTATTACAGAGTTTCTTGCACATAGTGAGAACAGTTTAATATTTTACTCAGAAGTATGGTGACTGTTTCCTGCTGTGACTTTTCATTCACCCTTAACTCCTACTCCTATTAGCATGAGAACAATGCCCTGCAGTGTAATTCTTATGCAGTTTTCCATTCTCTAAATGTTTTTACTAATTATACATTTTTGTAACCACACTGTTCTTCTGTTACTCCAGGTCTTTGTTTCTCAGGGAATTTTTAAGCAATTAACAGTCCATGATTTTGTAATGGACAAACCATATTTGTCACACTTGGTAATAGTTCCTCCTCCTGTCATGTGCTATATGCATATATGGAGTGTTTCTTTTAAATACACACACTGGAAAGGCTTTGCTTTTGGTGAATGTGGTGAACCTCGGGATCCTGGCAGTCTTGCAGCATTTTCTAATTCTTCACACAAGCAGTCAGAGCCTGTAAACCTTCCCCACGTTGGTGAAGTCTCAGCTCCTTGGCCAGTTGCTACTCTGACAGTAGAAAACTCCTCAGCCGATGATTCAATTCCTTATTGGTTGTTTTATTTTTGGTGTCTCGTGGTTTTTTCTCTTTGATGTGTAAGGCTGGTTTTGTTCTGGGAGGGCTAAGGATCTCTTTTGGTTTGTGTTTATTATTCTGAAGCACTAACACACTGGTTTCTGTCTATCAACTTCCCTGTTTTAATGGGTCTGAAGTACTCTCAGGTAACTCTCAAGAACAAAGAGTGTTTGAGGAACATATCCAGTTGGGATAACCAGCTTTACCTTTAAACTTCAAGCACCGAGACTTCTGGAAGCTGAAAGCTTTTTTAAACTTAAGAAAATGAACTATGACTTACGATATGTTTATTATGAAATAGAGATGCCAAGGTCATGCAAGAGGAGGAAGCATAATGGTCATCTCACAATCTATTCACTTCATGATAAGCACTGAAGTATCATATCACCATTTAGGATACTCTACTCAAAATTACTATGTCTCACTGTAAAAAAAAAAAAAAAACCTCCAAAAAACAAAAACAACAACAACAAAAACCAAACAAGACAGTTTTTATTAAAGATGAAACACAAAATAAAACTCAGGTTTACCTGCTTTGTTTTATGAAGCTTATTGTTAAAAGAAAATTATTGCATTTGTAATTTCAGAGAAAGAGGAACTATTTTTTCAGTATTCCTAGAGGAACAGTCCCCCCTCCCCCTGAACTGACATTTTCAGGATAACTTTTTCCTGCAAGATTATTTTTTATTTATGAAAGTATTTTTCTTATTTGTCTAATTTATTTCTTGTTAACATTAAAATGTATTGATTTACTTACATGAGCATCATAGTAGATAAGCAATGCTCTTCATTCCAAAATGGTCAAAATTGAATTTGTCACTTCTTTTTTAAAGAACAAGGTTTCATTAAGTTTCCACTAAATACTTTCCTTTCAGTTTGCAGGACACCCCCTGCAGCACCATATGTTCTGCACCGTTAGGTGACTGTTAATGAGAAAACTAAGGTTCTGAATTTCTTTTGGGAAATGCAAGAATGCAGAAGGGATGTTATTAGCGCGTTCACTATTTGTTTTTCTCCCGGAGCAGCCCATGGGTAGGCGGGAACTGCTAATGCAGTAACAGCTGCTGCCAGGAGCTGGGAGGCAGGGAACGAGGAGAGTTCGGCCCTTCGTCCCCTCAGCACCCCCCTGCCCGGCCGCTCCCCGCCTCTCAGCGGGCTGCGCCACCCGTCCCTGCCGCCGGCGGCCAGGAGGTGGCGGCTGTGCCTCTCGGCAGCGGCGCCACCGCGGGTGCCCGGCTTGGGTCCGGCCTCCGGGGCCTGAGCTGGGCGTAGGACGGGGCCGGTGTCCCGCCGGCCCGGCGCCCCGCGGGGGGTGAGCGCTGCTCGGGGACGCGCTCGCCACCAGCCACCTCGAACGCCGCGGGCCGGGGGAGCGTCAGCGTCCTCCTTTCCGTCCCGGAGGGGCTGAGCTCCGCGGTACCGGATTTCTCCGGTGTGGCGGCGGGAGGCCCGGGGCTGACGTGGCTCTCGGCGGCCGGCCCGGGGCAGGGGGCGGGCGGTGGCTCATAAGCAGCGCCCGGCACTTTGCCCTCTCCCCTTCAGCACAGTCCTTCGCCCTGGGGGCAACGGGGCCGGGTCAGAGGGGAAGGCTGCCCTAGGCCCGGTGGCAACCGCTCCTTCCTTCCCACGAAACCCAGACCTCCCAGTGTTCTGCACATCCCCAGATACGTGCCTACCCCTTCAAACGGGCAGCAAGCACAAAGCAATACGCTGTTCTCGCTGGGCGCACTGTGCTCTGGGTGGGTGACTGTCAGCAGACGGCTGAGCAGGTGCTGTGGAGGCACAGCTGGGCAAGCATGGGGCATTCGCCCACTTCTTGGTGTCCACCCAGTTGTTGGCAGGGAGCTTTTAATCGAAGACCCATTGCAGCTGCTCTGTTGGCTCTCTGTTGAAATAAGAGCCTGGATTGAAAATAAAGTGCCAGTTCAGAAGATAAGTTTGAAACATCATAGTGAGTCTTCCCGTCTTCCTCACAGTGGACACTCAGTCCTTGAAGGGCTTCTCTGAAGTCCTAATGAGTTGTCTCCATGATCATTGTACTTCAGTGGCACCTACCCTGGGCAAATGCAGAGAATCTCCACTGTAGATCATGGTCAGCTGCGTATACCAGTTAACACATGGAATTTTGGCTCCCAATTTCTCTCCCAAGTAATTTTAGAAATTATGTAGTCACCATTCCTATTTGGAAGGAGGCTTCTTTTTGGAAACGGAGTAAATGAAGTTGGCAATTCTCACATCTGAAAGTCTTCTCTCTCTTCTTGCATACTGCTTCTTTATCAGCCACTTAGAAGAATCAAAACCATGAGATTTTTCAGGAGCCTTTTTTTCTGTAAACTAGTAAATTATCCAGAACAGTTCTTGTAGAATAGGAAGATTTTTGAATATTTTATCCTTGCAAAACAGATTGATTTAATAATTTTATATAGGTATTTAAGTTAAACAGAAGAATAACATCATTGAGTAATTCTTCCCAAGGCAGCTAACAGAGAATATACAGTTAATTGTTACAGGTAGTTTTGGGAAAACAGCAATAAGTGTTACAGTAAAAATATGCAAGAAAGTTACATTTCTTCAATAAGTCAATGCAAATAGGTGGTTTTTTTGGGATGATAGTTGTCTTGCCAAGACAGTGCCCCAAAATACTGGAACACTTTTATCTTCCTCAGATAGGAGACAGCATTTGTGCCAACTACTAATATTAATAATTCAATTAAATAATGTTTTGATGACTTTGTCTCTTTGCATTATTCTTGCCAGTATAGATTTCAGCCTTTATCCCAGGTGGGAGAGGTACCAGGAAGCTGCTTGAAGGGCTACATATTTTGGGGATTCTTTGTTATGCTGAGGCAGAAGTGTAGCTGAATAACTTATAATTCTGGAGAAGTGTATGCTGTGGACAATACAGGAGGTTAGTGGCAAGCTGCAAATTTTTATAGCCTAATTTATACTCCTTATTTTTTTTCCATTTTATTTATTTTCTCCAGTGACTCAGCTTTTTTATCCTTATGAAAAAGATGAGCACTTAAAATCTGTTGCAGCAATTAGAAACCGTGTAAGTCAGTAGTACTTTCCAATGATGTTTTTTATGCAACTGTCTGCACAGGTAGGCTTCATGAGCAGATAACACTAAAAAAACAAGTAAGAATAAGATTTTTTTTTATGTGTCTTTGATTGACATAAACCTCTTTACAGTTTTATGTGGTTTTCCCATCTTTTATCTCCTTTTTTATATTAAGTGACAATAGACTGACAGAAAACTAATTTACTTTTAGTCAGGTGTCCTGGTTTCAGCTGAGACAGAGTTAACTCTCTTCATCATAAGAGGCTGTGTTTTGGATTTGTGCCTAGAAGAAGGCTGACAACAGCAATATTTACAGTTGTTGCCAGGACAGTCAAGGACTCTTCAGCTTTTCTGCTGTGCCATACAGGAGAAGCTGGGAGGGAACACCACTTCAATTACTAGCCTAGGATTTGACCTTAGGTTTAGGATTGAGACCCAAACTGACCAGTAAATCTATTCCGTGTCATGCACGTCATGCCCAGTATATAAATGAGGGTTCTCCGGAAGCTCACCCGTTGCTGCACATCCTGTTTTTGCTCCAGGTCAGCTCTCTTGCTCCGGGTAATCTCGCTCTGGGTGGTCCCCCTCCCAGGGTCATCTCCTTCCCTTGGTCAGCTCTTGGTCTGAGGCACTCCGTTTCTTATCTCTGCGCTGGTAGTCTGATTTTGGGATTCTCCCTGTTCCGGGATCCTTATCTGGGAGTGGGCTGAGCCTTGGTCATCAAGTGGTAAGCAGTTTCACTGTGTATCACTTATCTGCATATATTACTATTATTATAATCATTACTATTATTTTCAATATTATTGTAGTTTAGTTATTAAATTGTTCTTATCTCAACCCATGAGTCTTTTTTCCCTAATTCTCTCCACCATCCCTGGGAGGGGGGAGGGTATGAGAGAGGCTGTGTGGAGTTGCCTCCCAGCCAAGGGTAAACCCATCACATCAGGGTGAGGCAGACAGTGAACAAATGCAGGCTTTCTCAACGTTATGTGGATTTTCAAACTTAATTTTTTTCAAAGACAATGGTCATTATAATTTTTTTTTAGAGCAGCTGAGAATAAAGTAAAGCTGAGCAGTAAAAAAATTACCACTCCTACAGATTTGTGTGAATGCAATGCTTAAATGAGTCATTTTCACCAAGGGGGGAGAAGATTGTGTTGCTTCTGCTCCATCATTTAAAAAAGCATTGCTGTCTGAATATCCAGTGTGTGTGAAGCAGACATTGCTTGAACTTTATAGCTGTGTAACTGACCCCAAAATAAGTGCAGAAAGTGGTTTATACAGTAATATTATGAGTGCCAAAAACCATTCAGGTTATTAAATTGTTGCATATGTTTCCTGTTTAACTCCATCCTTCATAGTCACTTTAGCCTTGCTCAGTGCCACCATTCTCAGAAGATACTTTTTGAAAAGCAGCAGTGCCCTGTATATTGATAAATGAAGTGCCAGACAATGCAGCAAAGTGCTAGGTAAAAATCACAGTTTAGATGTTTGAATTACTCCATAAACAAATGGGATTCCTTCTTGCTTTTCCTTGGCAGTACAATTCTCAGGCATGGAAGACTGCAACTCTAAAACTCTTTGGAATCTGTTTATTCTTCATAGATTTTTTTTTTTAAGGCATACTTGTAACTGGATTGTGTTTGCTGGAAATGCAGATGTGGTTTGTGATAGGCTTGCACTGTGGGTACTGTGGAATCAAAACTTTGTATCATGGCAATGAAGACAGAAGTAGTGCAGTGATTCTGGACAGCACACTAAAGAAGCTAAATTTTTTTATCTGCAATACAGTAAAAATTAGAAACATTTTGGATTACTTGCTCATACTTGTTCTCATTTTGTTGTGATTGAGTGCTGTGCTAGATCATGATCCAGTTATCTAATTGTACTTACCAACTTCCCTGTTTGAGTTAGGCTACACACAATTCTGCATTGCTAATACGTGACACACTGTGCTGGAAAATTTATACAACCAGGTGACTGTCACGCAAGGAGTCAGAGTTAGCATGCACTTCACTAGCAAGAGAGAAGCAGCAGTATATTTTATTGATATAAAACAGTTAAAGTTCAAAGGTCAGTGCAACAATGATTAAACAACATTCGATGGCAAAGTGCACTTGATTATTTACTGCATATAGGACAGGATCAGACAAAACTGTCAGGGAGACCCTCCTGTTGAGTCACGAGGTTCAGAAAGGACCCCCTTTTTCTCTAAACTCCTTCTCAGAGAGGAATCTAGGTGCGTCTAGATACAGTCCTAGTCCCAGACTTGGTCAATGGTTTATGTCTAAAGGATTATATATGTGCAATCAGTCCTTTATATCACTTAGCTAAGTTTTCATAGTTTCGCATGCTGTTAGTCACTTACCAATAATCTGTTGTGGCAAGGAATCTCTCAACCTCGAGGAGTAACATTGAGAGGCGTCCCTACTCAAGTGGCAATCCTGGCGTGCAGCCCGCTGCCATGCAGGAATGCTCAAAGGGCCCTGGGCTGTCCACTATTTAAGGAGTAGATGATTGCCTTATGTTTGCATACTAGCTGTATTTTGGTTGGCACATGCTCAGCTAGCCCTCAGCTGTTGAGCAAAATGCACAAGGTGACTCCTGGCTATTGTGCTGTTATCTGTATCCCCCAAATTTGCTCTGAGCTGGATGCAGCCATCACAACCAGACGCATCCATTACAGCCACCACTGATGGTTATCACTTGAACAGGGCTGTGGGAGATAAAGGTCAGGTGTGGGGCAGAGAGAGCACACAGTGACTGAATGCTATCTGCTGTAGAATAAATAGACTCCTTTCAACTTCGTCATTACTGCTGATAGGTGAACACTGAGCTTATGGCATCAATATAATACTTTGGCTTTTTACCTTTGTACCTAGTAGAAAGAGAGGTAGCCAAGCATAAAACACATATTTTCGGCTGACCAAGATCAGCAGCAGAGTACAAGGAAAGAGACAATGTCTTCCGAAACAACCCAACAGGAAAGTCAGATGTCTCCACCGAAGCAAACTGGATGGGTAAGCTGGGTTTTCTCCCTTTTATTTTGATGCTATTGCTAGTGAATAACTGGGATTTTACATGGGTTGCTCTTACTGAAGAGAGAAACAGATGTCTGTTATCTTGAACATATAAAGGAAGAGAAGAAAGGGCTATATATTATTTTTCCTGATTCACTACCCTCAGAGGGACAGAAGCTTTTGAGTCTTAAGATAGTGGGCTCTGATTTATGCTATGCTTATGAAATTAGTTACAAAGTGGCAGAGCCCCAGTATCTGAGTACCAGTCCAGTATAACCTGTCCTCATCAAGTTGTGTGTGTGTGCATGTGCGTGTGTATGTATTGAGAGGAGAGAAGGGAACAGTACTGCACAAGAACCTGCCCTCCAGCTGTATGGCAGCTGAGAATTCTCCTCTATTGGAGAAATCCACTGTCCATGGGCGTTCAGATTTTACCATTTTATGCTATAAGCATGTAATTAACCACAAGGAATTTATAATTGGTATGACCTCGTTGCTAACCAGTCAATGCCAGAGAGCAGCAAAAGTGGGCTGATCTGCAATGAAAGGTGACCCACAAGCCACGAGTGACAGCAAGGTGAGCAGGGGTTATGACCTCAGGGATAAGGAGCACAGTCCCACAGTACCGCAAAAAGAGGACCAGAGCAGGTCCAGTGACATTAACCAGGGTAAGCCAACAGTCAGTCCAGTGATTGCCAGGCCAGTCCCCAGGCATTAGACAAGTCTGACAGTAAGCCAGGACATCAAGTCAGCGTGGCAAGGTAGGGATCATCATGGTAGAAGGCCAGGTACAGGCATACATACAACACAGTTAAGGTGAGGACCTAAGCTTAAATGCAGTTCCTGAGCTGAGGGGCAGAGGCCCTGGGCAAAGCATCTTGCAGCTCTTTCTCCCAGCTGTTTTCACAGCGGTCTAATTCAGTGTTACACAACTGTGCCACCTTAGAGCTGGCTTAGAGCCTACACAAATAAACCCTTGGCAGGGTGTGTATGGGCGCAGAAAGGTTGCAAAGCTTGTTGGTGCACTAAGGGCCCTGACACTCATTTCCTTGTCTTTCACTCAGGCTATTTGGATTTTATTGTTTTTGCTGTGACCTTGCTGTGAAACCAGTTTGGAGTGGTTCTCTAGGGTCTGGAGTGAAGTCAAGTTCTCTACTGTTTACCCAAGCAGCAACACCATAAACTTTAGTGGGAGCAGTGCTTCAAGAAGGATGAGGATATTAATGATCTAAAATGTGAAACGTGTGACTGCAGCAAATAAATGTATTTCGTTATTATGGTTACAAAATCATGGATCAATTGGGCATAAAATGAGGTAGAATCCTGTAATAGACCAATGTACTCTCTTTCCCAAGGCACTGCTTGTTCTGTGAAGTCTGGTTTTGCTCTCAGGAATAGGTATGTTTGTAGAGGTTGTGGTTTTATAGAAAAATGGTAAAATTTCAGCTAACGTTAACTGGACGACTCCTTCCTTCCCCCAGATTTTACTGCTGAGCACAACGTCATATGGTATGGGATGTCCTTTGGGTCAGTTGGGGTCAGCTGTCCCAGCTCTGTCTCCTCCCAACTTCTCATGCACCCCCAGCCTACTTGCTGGCGGGGCAGCCTGAGAAATAGCAAAGGCCTTGATGCTGTGCAAGCACTGCTCGGCAAGAACTGAAACATCTCTGTGTTATCAACACTGGTTTGGTCACAAATCTGAAACGCATCACCATACCAGCTACTATGAAGAAAATAACTTCTTTCCCAGCCAAGACTAGTACACCTGTATGTTTCAGATGTCCAACAGTGATATTACAAGTGCTAACACTGCTAACAGTAAAATTTTAAAGAAATAAGTGTACTTGTATTGACATGTCAATACCCTGGATAGTCGAATGCAAGAGAGAACACTCTCACTTTTTTCTCACAAACAAAATGGAAAAAAAAGGGCTACCATTAGCTTAAAAGAAACCTGTCAGCAAGCTAAGGTGAAGCCAGTATGGGTGAGTTCAGTTAATGCCACAAATATATTTAAACTGCTCAGAGAGACAGTTAGGGGAATCTGACTTGAATTTATGTTGACCCTCTTCTGAATACTTGCAAAATCTATTCTTACTGAACTTAAGTTGACTGCTGTATGGGGCAGAACTTCATTTTTAGAAACTACCACTCTGCCTTTATTTCCTGTCATTTATTTCCCAGAAAGATGATGTAGCCCATGAGAATACAATGGCTAATAGAAATCAAGCTATATACTTCCGGGGTAAGCAGCAGCTGAGTTATTTTAGGAAAGTACAGACCAACAGGATGAGTGGTTTTAACTTAAAACGTATGTAGTTCTTTCTGTTTCTCTATTGGGGTATCAAGTATCTCAACACACTGCTAACAGGAGTTTTGCTTGTTTGGTTGGTTTTTGCATTGTATTTTATTTGGTTTTTAAAGAATTTATTTTCTTTAATTGATTTTTTTTCTTTCTGTGAGATTAAATTCAATAAACTAACCCAGGTTTGTCCTTTCAGCCAATGTTCTATTGTCCCATCTCACAAACTCAAACTCACAATGCTGGAGAAATTGCAAGGATCCGTGAAGAATGCAAAAAGGAAAGTTTCTGGTACAGAGGTGAGTGATCTAAACTTGTTCTTATCACACTGAGAATAACTTCTTGATGTACATATGCAAAACCGGCTGGAAAATGCCATGCCATTTATTGTAATACATTGGGTTTTGTTGGAATATTATTGTGGGTTAACTCTATCACCTTATTTTAAGTTGAGGAATATGTTATTACAAGGTTAATAGAATTATTTGCATAATCATTGCAGGTAAAGGTGGTTGAATTAAGCTCCCGTTTAATATGACTTACTTTAACAATCATAGAGCTGGTTCTGTTCTTGAAGTCCATTATTGAAACAACCTTAGGAATGTTTTACTTTATTACATACTTATTCTTGCCTTTGAATGAAAGGCAGGTATGTCTATGTGTCTTGGGTTTGTGAAATTCTTTAGATGTTAGGACACTCAGTGTTTTAGTGCCTTTTAAGGCCACTGTGTCAGTCTGAATCTAAATGACACATTTTCTGAAAGGAGATTGAAAAGGGTTTCAGCATTTAATCAGAGTTGCTTTCATTACTAGTATTACCATACTGAGAAGAGATATTCAGATTACGGAAGCTATTATTTAATAAATATTTATAATGCATTAGCTCCAGATGCTACAGCATGCTTGATGCTTGTCTGGCACTGTGTGAACACATTCTTGCTTTGAAGAGATAGTAATCTGGATGAGCAGATGTGATAGGTGATTAAGACAGTGCCAAAGTTAATGTTTAGAAGATGAGTAATGTGTTTAACATTATAAACATGTAAAACATTTAACATATAAAAGAGTAATGTATTTAACAAACAGGTAACAAATTTTGGCTGACACTAGATACCTCCTCCTTTTTATTTTTACAGCTCTTCCTCTGTCTCTTGCAAGCATGCTTGTCACCCAGGGGCTAGTCTCAAAAGGTAAATATAAAAAATACATGATGATCGTAAGTTATTAAGTTGAGACTCTGGAATTACCACTGAAATGCAAGTTTCACTAAAGCCTGCTGATATTCAAGATCAATGTTCCTCTCACTTATCACCATAATTGTTGTAGTGCTGTGATCGTTATGTATGCATTGTCACAGTAATTAAATTGAACGAACGTGAACTGAAAAAATAATTAATGAATTCAAAGCCTGGTGGCTAGATTTGGTCACCATGGTCACGTGTATTTAAGTAGAGTCTTCACTGGGACTGTTTGTAGGGCAGAGCATCGTAGAACCTGAGCAGCGCCATCAGAATTGGGAACTGTAGCTCTAGCTGTTGTTTTATTTGAAAAATGCTGACAATGTTTTTACAGTATCCACATGTCAATATGAATACATCTCTGGTGCAAAGGGACAAGGAATACTGCTGAAGTGAGGAGACAGAGAGCTTTTTATAGCGATGGCTTGTGATCTGCAGGCTAACACAAGAGAGAACTCTATTCCATTGATGTGGTGGATGAGCCTGGTTCTACACATTGCACCTTGAGTTTTCTTCCTGGGGGTCTTGGCTAATAATAAGGTCGAGGTTAGCATTTTGTGAAGGGCATCTACCCTGAAGACTGCTAAGATGGGTTGTATCCCACAGGAGCAAATAAGAGTCCTTCAGCCTGCATTAGCAGCTGGTTACAGCAAGGGCAGATTGGAGAAGATAAAAATCACAGGGCTTAAAGCAAGAAGCAGAAAAGAATCCAGGGCTAGAAGAGATGGGTGGTGGGAGACAGCAAATAGAGGAGGTGGAAATGGCTCAGCCTTTTCTCATTGTGTGTTGTTGCAAGCCCCTTCTTATGTTCCAGACACTATTACCATGCTTCCTCCTCATCACATTATTTTTTTTACTAAGAAGATGATCAGGAGGGCTAGAGTAGAAAACCTAAAAGCTGTGCTATACCACAAGAGGCTGATGTGGGTTCCCTATCGTATCCTCGACCTATGAGCTTGTAGGCAGACGTGGAAGGAAGGAGCAAGGGGGAGGGAAGGGAAAGGATTACACATTTGAAAAACGGTGAGCAGTGACAGGAAGGGCCCTGGTGTTGTCTCTGTAGCTAACATGCCAGCCTCTGGTACCAGCTGCTCTTCTCAGTTCCTCTCCATTGTACTTTCATGTTTCTGATCAGCTGTGAAATAACAAGTGCCCATATTAAATAATCATTACTGTGTGTCAACACTTTGAAGGGGGGAGGCTGTTTAGAAACAAACAACAATTTTGTTCCTCCTTCCCCTGAGAGACCCAATTTAAAATTGCATAGATGCCAGTGGGTAAAGGCCCTTGCACTTAGCATAGACTGAACGCTCCTCTGTCTAAATTCTCCTCTCTGATGACTGTGTGCAGTACACCGGCTGTAGAAGAAGCTGGAGCTTCTGAGCCTCATTAATACTGACTAAATGCATGTAACAGTGCAACGAATGTTCACTTCCCTTTGCCACGGTAATCTCACTGTGTGGAGCCCTCCTCCACAGCATTGCACTCCTCTGCTTTCACAGGTGTACTGGTTCCATCTCCTGGCGTTAACTCGGGGAAAGTGGATTTTGCTGGGAAAAGTGAAATATGATCTTCTAGTTTTATTGTTCAACACGCTGTATTCTCCTCATAAAGGCCAAAATGTATGATCTCTCCTCTCCAGAGGGGGAGGCTAGATACCAGTGGTACAGTTTAACACTAGTTTAATCAGTAGCCACAGAACACTACTGAAGAACAGTTTGGTTATGCTTGTCGCAGTGCAAGGAGCTGAACCCTGAGTAAGAGATTTCTGTTCACCATTATTTTTGCAGGGTTGGTTTGTGCTGAAACATAAGCCATGATCTCCTCCTCCTGCAGTTGTCACCCGTGGCAGCCATGCTGCTTTCATGTTGATTTACACTCCAAACCCCTCCCTGAACTGAATCCTGCAAGGTCCACATTTTTTCCTCCTCTAAGACTGTTCCTAAACAGATGCACTAAGAACTACTGGAATGGAAAGTACTCTAATGTTCCTAAATCAGAGTTAGTGGACTTTCAAGTTTTTCGTACAGTGTTCACCTTTAGAATAATGCAAAAGCTTGTAGTAAAAAATACTGTCTTGGTTTTAAGTGCTGTTGAGTTCAAGTGAATAAGCTTTCTGATGGTATCTTTTTATTGTAGGCATTTTCTCACCAAGCCCAAGATTTGGTGCATTACCTAAGATTGCACGTAAGTTGTACCCAATTTTAAAGAAAAGGAAACGATATGTACACCTTAGACGCCTCTCTCTGAATTTCTTTTAAAACTCTTCCTTTGTTTTGAACTTATGAGATGATACCACATGACTATAGGAAATCAGAATTCTGCTGTGTTTAAAATTAAATGTATGAAACAAGGTTCTTTCAATGTAAACATTTTCAGTAGCAGCTTATATTTATTTGATATAGCCTCTCAAATTGGTAAAAACTCCAGTCTCACCTTTGTGTTGTAAATAATGTCAGCCTCATCGATCAGCTATGCTTAGCAGATCACACAGGTTATGGTATTAAGGAGTCATCATAGTATAATATATAAAATAGTATGATCCTTTTCATATGTTAATTTGATCTTAACTAATTTATGACCATGGATTGATAAAGAAAACCAATAAGAGCACTGAAACTGTATAGTACAGTAAGGTGGCTCCTAAATGGCAAGAAGTGAAGTTGACTCCCTCTTCAGCAGTTCAACAGAAAATTGAGGCTGTTGAAGTAGTATTTTTATTCTGACTCTGTAGTGAGTGAAAGCCCCAGTGCGGTGGTATGGCAGACTGACATTCTAGCTTCTTAGAAGCCCAGAGAAGATAGTGTTAAAATTTCAGTCATTAGAAATACACCATACTGTGCATACAAGGGCAAGAGACATTAGTGCTGACATTGTGAATTAATTTCTTTGTGGGCTATCTCTATAATCTGTTGCTCTTAATCCAAAATCTTGTAATTCCAGCTGAATATGATATCCTTTTCCTGTGTGCATTGTTTTGGAGCAGTTGCTATATCTCATGATAGGTAGCCGGTTTTCAATAGCTATTGAAATCATCCCTATAATCCCTGTATAACTTAGCATGGGTTTGTGACGTGTTTTGAGAAGACATGCTACATACAATTCATCGTATCATTAAAATGGAGCCAATTACAGACTCTTAATTTAAGCTCTTGTATTAATAGTGTTTTGTTATCTGTCTTTATAGTTGCTGGTGTCTTAGGTTTTGCCATTGGAAAGATGTCATACATAGGAGAATGCCAAAAAAAGTTCCAGAAAATTGGTTTTGTGCCATTTGGTCCACAACAAAAATGGTTTGTGCTTATTTAAACTATTAATCCTAGAACAAAATAGTGTAAAACATAGTAAAAATTATATGCAGCAAAACTATTATGTTAAATTCTATGATGAGGTCATGAGGTACTACTCATTCTTAAGATGTATATGACATCATTAGAAACTACTAAATATTCCTCAGAAAATGCAAATTAAACTCAGTGTAATATCTGTATTAGGAAATCCATTATTTAAATGTACTCCTAAGTGTGATGGGACAACAGTTACTAGTTCTCTTTTCATCTACTATTGTGCCTCTAAGTGTCTCAGGATCATCTGTGATATCACTTAGGCCCATTGAGTCTTCCTTTGTACCATACACCAGGCTAAATATGCTGCTGATTTTTTTTACAGTGTCCTCATTTTTTAACAACAATTTCAATCTCAACCCACATTCCAACCTCCCCCTCGGTGGCATTGCCCAACCTTATACTGTCATGCCAAACCACAAAGAGCGCAAACTGCAAGATTTTTTTCCACCTTGCAACTCTAACCATATGATAGCTCTCAATAGTTGCCTTCTGTCACCTGGCACCTCCATGTTTTAGTCATTGTTCTCTAAAGTTCACATAAAACACTCTTTCCCATCAAATCACACTCTGACTTCTTTCTAAACTCTTCCTTCAAATGCCAGTACTACTTTTCATTCTCAGTATGGCTTTTCATATGGACTTTTCACAGGCAAAATGTATTTCCAAAAATCCTGTCCACAAAATCATGAAAATGCCTGACTGATCATGTCAGACTGATAATGGGAAGTTTCTCCATTGTTCATGTATCTATCTACTTCCATTCTTCCTCCACATAACAAAGCTTTTACTTTCCTCACTTGGTGTTACACAAAATGGCTATTTGTCACTCTTTTGTATTAACACACATTGATCCTAACACTGTTTGCTCATTTTTGATAGGCAAGGACTGTCTTTTCCTGCTTTGAAAATTCTATTATATTTTAGCGATTGCTGGAAATGTAGTTACTTCATGGGGTTTCATTGGCTTAGACATTTAGACATCATCTTTTGCAGTTTATGTCCCGTAAAGCAGTTACAAAAATTGGAGAATATAGGCAGATTGCTTCTTCAAGAACATTTGTCAGCATGCTATATGGTTGCATTGAAGAAATCCAGCAAAATTGTAGAATATTCTATCTGCTTTCAATATTGTAGGCATTGTGCTGGAAAAGAACATGAAGGAAAACTGGGATCAAATGAGAAAGCAGGTTCAATGCCTTCAGCTTCATAGTCCCAGGTAGGCAACTTTGAAATTTCAAATAATTTATCATTTTATTTTCCATGTTGAGTGGTATTTCTGTTTGAAACCTTTGAACAATATAGTGAAAATCTTGGTTTTAATAATGGATTAAAATCTGAACATTATTCAAGGAAATACTATCTTTCTATGGTTTCTAATTAAGTTTGTTTGTTTCTTCATTTTTACCTTACGTATCTTTCATGCTATTTTTTAATCCCCCATTTCTGAGGAATTTCTGCTTTAGCTGTAGCAGATTATTGCTTATTCACCTAGTTGGAATTAATTTGGATTGACTACTTGTATGGAAACAAATGAAACTCCTTTCAATTTCCAACTTTTTAACTTAAGAATCAATTAATTATGCATAATGTTTGCATTTAAAAATACATTGAAATATTGAGAATCTAAAAGCAGACACAGCTGGGGGTGGGTTTGTTTGTTTGGTGTGGGGTTTTTTTTGCATCCAGCCCCATGGTTTGGCTAGAGCCTTAGTGAGGGTATTACAAGAGTGGTGCTGGAGCAACTATGTGGCGGGGCAGGGGAGAAGGCCCACGTGATGTTTTCACCCCAGAAACAGTAAAGTTCCCTTTGCAAAAAAGGAGGGTTTACAGGGTGGAAGGCAGAGGAGTGTTTAAAAGCACTTTCAGTCTTTGTCTCTGAAAAACAGGCCAGCAGCTGGGCTTTTAAAAAGCATTTTCACATTTTATGCTTGTGGTAAACTGGCCTACATTTCTCAAAGGCAGGAGAACATGTGAAAGTGTTTGTAAGTAGCTTGGCTGCCTGCAAGAGAGGAGATCTGAGGGACTGTTTGGAATCCTGCCATGTGAGTTTGTTATAGCTCTAACTGTAGCCCAGAAGAGAAGTCTGATGCAGAAATTGTTGGACTGAGTCTGTTTTCCTTCCTGCAGTTTCTGCTGTGGAACCTGTTCCCTGTTCCAGCTCAAGTGTTCATCAAAGACCTTGATTGCTACACTTTCTACCAGCCAGTTAGGTCTTCTTGTTTGTTCTTAAAAAGGCCTAGAAAGCTTAGTCAGAAAACAAATGTAAGACAACTGTATTTCTTTCAAATTTTAATTGCTGGAAGGAAAAAACCATTATATTTGGGTCAGTGTGATATTTTGAATTTGCCACAAGTCAGTTTTGATGGACAGGTTTGAGAAACTTAGGAAAATAAATACTGTAAGCATTGTGTTGTTTTCTGTATTATTAAACAGTGAAAATAATAACCTCATAGCTGCTTTTATATTTTACTAAAAATTATTTGTTTAGTTTTAAAACGTAGAGAGCTCTTACTGAGCACATCTCACCATGATCTGTGGTAAGCACACAGTGTAAGCTCTGGCATGGCCTAGGAGGACCACCCAGATAAAATTATACTCATGTTGATGAGTGCAAAGGTGATATCTTTTATCCTTAGGGACTTTGCAGAGTTCTCAGAGAAAAAAAGCTGCACATTTCACATCGAAAGCAAGGTGCCACTCAGCTAAATAACAGTTTCTTTTATTCCATTCACAGATGGTGTGAAGATGATAAAAATCTTATGGATCAGCTTCTTTCAAGGCTTTATTCTGTAGAGAAGAAATAGTGTCTTTGGTTTGGTGTAGAGAAGAAATAGTGTCTTTGGTTTGGTGTAAATCAGCTTATTTGAAGTAGTTGCATAATGTTACATAGCTCTGTTCATAATAGCAGTTTCTTGTAATGCACTTTTTGATATTTTCCTCTTCTCTCTTTTCTCAGCATATTTTGGTTTCTTTTCCTCCCTTCAGTAAAATTTATCTCTTAGTGCTGAAAAATTAAATTTGTCTGTTGTACTTAGATGCTGGCAGTACTTCATGGAGCAAGCAAAATGGCATATGCTGGAATTTTTATCTTCTATGTCAAAAGAAAAGAGTGCAAGGATGTTCAGATGATTTTGCAGAGTTAAGCAGCTATTCAGTCTCTGAGCTGACTTCTTGTTTATGGATTGTTTCAAGAGTACTAAGCTAGAAGTTCATCAGGGTACTACCACACTGCAGTTACTGCACTGAACCAACTTCTAGTAGGCCAGTTTTACATAAGAGTCCCCTTTGCCAGGAATATCAAAAGCGCATGCCACATTCATAAAGAACACAAAGGTACAATATTTTGGAACTGTTTAAGGTCTGCACACACTCAAGGCTAGTAGATGTTGAGAAAAAAGTAGATGGCACATGATCTCTACAAACAGCATGATGTACAAACTTCCATGAAATATCTCAGGAAATCAAAAGCAGACACTTACCCTAAAGACAGTGATGGTGTTTCCTTGGAAATCAAATGTACAGCTACTGAAAAGTTTGGGCTTCACTGGCAGTTGATAAAGCCTGTCTTCTGTGGGTTTTTGTTTGTTTGTTTGCTTGCTTTCATACTATGCCTATGGTTAGTACCCCTCTTTTGAGCCAGCTTCTTTGGGCATCTTTACCTGGGCACAAAGAGATTCTGCAAGCAGGACATACAAAATGTAAAAGTATAAAGTAACTATTAATTGGTTACCAAACACAAAAGACATTCTGGATTAAACAAGCTACTAAGCTAAATGCTCACCACCCAGATAAGGCACTTAAAGAATCTTTCCTAGCCAGGCGACGGCCAGGCAGAAGGAAGAGGGTTAGACTAACTAGCCTCAGCAACAGCGACTGCACCAAGGTGAGTCACGCCTGGGTTGTCCGAGGCAAAATGTTACATCCATGTGGGGCTTCGGAGAGTGATGTGACAGAGGCCTTTCATCCCAGACTCTCAGAGGTTGTTCTTGTGGTCGGTGTTAACCTCCTGGGATTACAATTTAGCTACTTTGCTTTAAGTGTGATTTTGTTCAGGCTTCCTATTTGCTGAAATAAAAGTACTGTTATGTAAAACTTATTGTCTCCTTTTTTTCTAAATTTATTCTCATACTTTGCAAGAGGCAATACTCTGATTAGCTGATTGTCTGGATCTAAGCTCGTGAGTTACTGTGATACTGTTATGACAAAAAGGCTGTTTGTGGACCTAACCTGTATTAGCATTAATTTTGTGCATGTCAAAGGAAAAATGAGCACAGATTATGGGCAAACTGTGCTATAGAAGGTCTTTAAAAGCATTTTTCTGTACTTAATAAGATTTATGACCAAAGAATTTTGTAAGTCTGTCAGGTGTCAGGCTCCATAAAATACTCCTTGATTTGAGAAATAACAGGGGCAAGGTTGTTATTTAATTTTGTTAAAATACAATTTCTCCTGCTTTGCTCAATCAACAGTCTAGTCAAGTGTGCAGCTGGACTACAAAGACTTTATAATGAGGTAGTAATGATGTTGCATTAGTTCTTAAATATAACTTTAAATTTTTTAAAGTAGTGTGAAATTTAGGTTAACTGACTCTCCCAAAGACACCAGCTACAAAAGGAGAGGAAAGACTCACAACACGTTCTATACCATGTGTTGTGATTTGACCCAGGTAGCAGCAGCAAATACCTCACTGCTGCTCGCTCACCCTCCCCCCTCCTGGGAATGGGGAGAAAATTAACGGTGTGAAGGGAAAAGAGACTCATGGGTTGAGATAAGAACAATTTAATAACTACAATAGAGTAAAATGGAAAACAGTAATGATAATAATAATAATCATAATAAATGCAGATGAGTGATACACAGTGAAACTGCTCACCATCCAATGACCAAGGCTCAGCCTGTTCTCAGCTCATGGTCCCAGAGCAGGGAGGGTCCAGCTCTGTCCCAGCCAACACCAGGACACCATGTTACTAAATTTGCTAAAATTGGAGCCAACTAGCTTTCACTGTGCTTTGTCTTACAGGTGTGTTGGAATTTTCCTGGTGGCTGGACATGTGTTCCAGGGGTGGAATCAGCCAGATACTGGATTTTTTAGCATTTGATGGTTCACAGAACCTAGCTGAACTTTTAAGCTTAAGATTTGACAAAGAAATATGACAAAAGTGCCTTGTAGTTCACAGAAGTTCTATAAGAAAGCAGGTGTTGGGGTGTTAGTAGTTGTGCTGCATGATGCAGAAATGAACATTTAAATGCATACTGATTATTTTACATTATTACTTTATGCAGAAGGAAGACAGGAAGAGCTGGACAAAACTTTATGTGCTTTTGTGGCCAGGCCCTCATGATTTTTCTACTTGGGAAAATAAACTCCTGACGATTAACAGAGTGCTCTAAGAACTGTAAGTTAGTACAGCCTTTTTGTAGTAATTCTGCCCAATTTAATGAGCTAACGTATGTTGACTGTTATTATCATGCATTCCATACATGTCGGTTAAAGAATTTGGTATTAATTGAAGCAGATGTTGAATATACTGAACTTTGGGGTGACCTATTAAAAAAATAGGGAAAGATTTGAGGTAAACAGTTGCTTCTGTAATCTTTATTCGGTCTGGAATAAGAGGGGAAGAGATCTCCCGGGGGAAAAATAATTGACCTTGCAAAGGATCAGGCATTGTTTACATAGTGCTAAATTTTTTCTTAGTATTTTCTTGTACTAATAATAGGACATACATTCCCTTTTGGGAGGAAGATGTTACAAAAAGGCTAAAAAAATCCAATGAACATACACATACATATTCCTATTAATCATCTCTATCTGGTAAGTAAAGCTTACTTTCTTTGCCCAGAGATGACGGAGATTAACTGTGTGCTTAGGCATTTGTTCAGCCTGGAGAAGAGAAGGCTCCGAGGAGACCTAATAGCAGCCTTCCAGTACCTGAAGGGGGCTACAGGAGAGATGGGGAGGCACTCTTTATCAGGGAGTGTAGTGAGAGGACAAGGGGTAACGGGTATAAGCTGAAAGAGGGTAAATTTAGACTAGACATTAGGAAGAAATTTTTCACTGTGAGGGTGGTGAGGCACTGGAACAGGTTGCCCAGAGAAACTGTGGATGCCCCATCCCTGGAGGTGTTCAAGGCCAGGCTGGATGAGGCTTTGAGCAACCTGGTCTAGTGGAGGGTGTCCCTGCCCATGGCAGGGGGGTTGGAACTTGATGATCTTAAAGGTCCTTTCCAACCCAAACCATTCTATGATTCTGTGAAGTCCATGTACTTGCTAAAATCAAGAAACTTTAAAAGACATCCTTCATCTGTATTGCATGCAAAGGGGATCTACTCCGTACTGTGCATATGCTTTGGTATGGGCCTTGTTTTTTTTTTTTGTTTGGTTGTTCGTTTTTTTTTGTTTTTTTTCTGAAAAAAATGAGGTTCTCAAGAAATAAATCACAGTATCATTCCAAACATTACTGACCAAGCAAGACAACAGTTTGAGGTTTCCAGCATATCACTTAAAACAAAGGGAGAGGTGAGGTCTACAGGTAACTTTTAATGCAAGTCTTGAAAATTTTAGAAGATTCGGATGTTTTTCCCTTCCCAATACATGTGATTGCATTTATTTACATATATTTTTACCTTTTGACATACATTTATATCCGTTATTGCCAGTTACCCTTTTCATTCTTAAACAATAGTGCAAATGGTTTACCGTCATGACACCTCACAATAGCCTCACTTGCCATTTATGCAAAATTAAAGAAAATCAAGCCTAACCACGTTTTGTTTTTTAAATCTTCTGTCAAGTCAGGATTTTATCCTCATTTATTAATAGCTGTGGCTGGCAGAACACACCAAAGGTGCCGATACTCATGACTAATCTAGATGAAGTTCAAGTTAGCTGACAGGAGATAATTTTCTTCAGTTCTTCATTCAGCTCTTACTCATCCCAGGTATCTCCATATTTATTTACTTTAACTAAAGAAAAGAAGAAAAAGTAGTCACATATGACTTAATTTAACTGCAAAAGTTTCTATTATACAGTGCTGAAAAGTATGATGAAATGCATTATCATTTAAAGTGGTGAGTGTCAGTCACAGCACAACAGACATCTAATTAAAGCTACTTTTGAATTAATAGAGAGGAGAGTTTGTTAATCACTATTCTTCAAGGAATTAATACTCAGCTAATAGGCCTACTGTACTAATTCCTGCTCTACAGAATTTGCAATTACTTTGAAACAAATGTAACATGTGGATGAAACAAAGACAACTGGAGGAAAAGGGCAAGGAATGTTACAATAAATAATGCGGCTATATAATCTAGTTACGTGCACAATTGGATGGATTCAGGACAGTTAAAAACACACTCAAACAGAAATCAGTAATCCCTACTAGGGAACTACTCAGCCATTATTATTTGTCAGACTCCTTTGGTATAGTTGAGTCAGAGAGCAAAAACCCCAGAGTACTGGATTTATTCAGAAGTATGTTACGTGTAACTGAACAAATGACCAGAAAGTGAAAGGACGCTCTCTTAAAAGTGAGCTGCAAAGTATTCTGTGACTGCCTGCCATCACTGACAGGGTAAAGGATGGATCTATATGATCCAGTAGGAACACTGACACTAGTCAGGCACCTCGTTATGAATCTACTTGCAGGTCAATTATTAAGCCCACTGTCTATTAATACCAGTGGAACAAAGCAGAATGTATGGTCCTTGTTTATGCACTGACAAATCTCTTTTAAGCTGATATCACAGTGAGGCACAACAAGAAGCTCTCCCAATGTACAATTTGATTTCCATTTCCAGATCACTATGCAGATGCACATATTTGTATGGCTACAAACTGGTTTAAACATGGTTTATTTTCCCTTATATCCTTGCAACAGAGGGCAGAAACACTGTCTTCTATTTGCTAGTCTGGTTCCTACAAGACAGAGGACGAACAAAGGGGTAATGATTCAGGACAGATGAATAGGCATAAAAGTAATGTGTCCAGTGTGTCCCAAGAAGCCAAATCAGATCTTTGTGCGCAACATCAGTAGAATCCCTGAAATGTAGATTTAAATGTGCTTCCACTTGTAAAACATTTCTGAATTTCTGTATTCCTTCCTTATTCTTTTTCCCTCAAAATACAGAGACATATTCTTAAAAGTTTATTTATGAATCTCATGCACTGCTCAGTGTAGTTCCATTCTCAAAGCCCAAGTATAACCATCAAATGGAACACAAACATAACAGACGGAATGCAATATTTGATCAAAATTTTATGGAGGTCTTCTGTAGACCTCAAATAACTAAAAAATAAAATAACAAGTGGATACTCTCATTTCACAGCCACAAGATTTGCCATGGAATATGGCAAGGTTTGCAGAATGTTGCTTAAGATTTCTGTATATCATTTTCAAGTGACATTTCTAGGCTTCCTATTTGTGGAGAAATATCTTGTAAAAGAAACATTGTGTAAATCAATGAAGCGTCAGCTGATGGAATTTAGAAGCAATCTGAAACTACAGTTTTCAATAATTTTTAATGTCTCATTTGGCATAGTCGCATGATAAGAGAAAAAGGCTTTCATCCTTGAAATAACAGATTTAAATCATTGCTCAATAATTGTTTGTAATTTTTATTTCAAGACTGTGTAGATCTGTCCAAAGACAGATGATCTGGAGAAAGTGATGCACAAGCAGGAAATGGACACTCTTAATCAACACTGTTCCCAAGCTTGCTATCACTGCTTCAGAACTTTTTGCATTAATATACTTTTCTATACTTATCACCACCTGTTATGTCTAATAGATGTTAGCTATTCCTACAAATCTTGTTACAATGTGACTAACAAGACTGGACACTGCATACAAACCCCAGCGATTCAAGCTGACTAGTCCAGCAGTGTGTTAAATGGTAAAACATTCCTCTTGCTAAAATCATTTTCAGAGGATGTCACACTAAATAAAGTTTTAGAGCAAGCAATTATGAATTGATTCTGTGTCTCCTTTTCAAAAAAATGACTGAAGCAAAAAGATGATTGAATGGCATCTTATTATTCTTATTGCCTTCTTATTTTGGTGTGTACAGTTTTGTTTTTCACTGTGAAAACAAATCTCAATACTGATGCCAAATACTGTTTCCTTCCTTTGAGTTTTAATGTAGAAAATTAACCTCTACAAACAATGAGTCTATAGAAATCCTCTAATTCCACATGAAACAATTCATAAAAATAAATACCCTCCTTCAAAACCATCAACTGTGTGCTCTATTTTGAGACAACAATGTTATCTAAAACATACAGCCCTATCAATAGCTAAGCCCCTTCAATATAGCTCTGAGCTCAGAGAATTCTTTGTGGGAAGAGGTTGCTTGATACAGTCAATAAACCAAAAGTTACGAGATTTTCAGAATGTAACCGAGCAATATGGCTGCAGAAGAGGAATTATAATTTGCTACTGGAAGATCAATATTTTTTTTTTAAATTGAAATATGAAAATAAAGACCACATCACATATGAGATACCTGTAGATACTGTAAAAATAAACTGCTTGAAGGGTAAGCAAAATTAAGCCATTTTTAACATTATTGCCAATATTTGAATTTACTGCATATTTCTGTAAATCAGTATATTACCTTCCTTAACTGGTTTTTCCTGTGAAAACTTGCTTGGAGTTTCCGCCTTTGGTGGTAGCATTACCTCATATGTCTCTCTGTGTTTATTCCTTAATTCCTCATATGTGACACCCTTTTTTTTACGACTTTCTTCTGGAATTGGAGCAGGATCTGAAAACAAAACAAACACCAAAATACTAGAAATGGCATCACACACCAAAACTTGGCTACAACCTATTCTAGAATGCCAGTTAATTACAGCTCAATCCCAAATGAAAAGGAGCATGACAGCTGCAATTCTAAGTGCAACTGCGAATAAACATGGTCTTTAATTAATCCTTTCCCTTTAACCCTTTCATTTGGTCAATCTGCTTTGGAAGATTGGCAGTTAACCCCTTTTCTTCATTTTACCCAATGGAAATCCTAACAACCATGTGTTGTTGATGGGTAAAATAGTTCTAGTCACTTTATTTAAAATGTATGATAATCATACATTTAATGGGTTTCCATTCAGACTTTAAATTCTGCTTTCAAAGAATTAGGACTACATCCATCATATGTCACCTGATAAACGTTTTATCCTTTTATCAACATTTATGATGCAGAATCTTTGATCTATAATTAAGGTTCTACCAACTATTGACATTTGCAATGAAGTGTAATTACAGTTTCCTTGACACATTTACATATAACTAAATCCAAGTTGCATAAAAGAGCTTTTTTTTGTGAAACAGAACCTTTTCCATAAAGGAGTTACAAAATCCAAACTAATTCAAAGCACAAAACCCTGCCCTTGACAGTAACTTTCTCCTTTGTGTACCAGAGAGACCTGAATTCAGAGTCGTGCGTTTCCCCTGCAATAGCTGAGGACAAGGTTCATACTGGAAGGAGGGCAACAGCTGCACAGAATAGTACTTGAAAACCATTTTAGTTCTCCGTGAGAATATCAACTGTTGCCAGACAGAACACTATATGCATTCAGTTCTCAGATGATCTAAATGTTTGTCACATTATAAAAACCAGTTCAATGTCGCTGAATTAGAGTAGTATTCAGTTACAGCTCCACTGCTGGTGAAAACGAAATAACCTCAGAAAGGCTAGCAGACAAATGGTAGAGACTATGGTTTATTTAGTGCAGTGAAAGGATGGCACATTCACATTCATTCCAATCAAAAGAACTTCAAGTTAGGCTGAGTTTTTTGCAGGTTTAGTTTCACAACAGATTAAACCTTGTAAGTTAATTTACCATCTTTACTTGCAATTAGAGCTACAAAACATGAAAAAAAAACCCTGAAATTAGGTTACAGTTAGAACACAAAAGAATACATCTATATATCTTCTGTGTAAAAACAATTCTGGGAACTCCAAGCTGTTTCATTCAAAACCACTATATTGTACCATGTATGTTTGCATGGGATGAAAACACATAGTTTAGTAAGAGAAATATCTAAGAGAAAGGCAAGAGTCATTGTGCTACAAACTGATGAAAACTAAGACAAAACACACCTTGAACATTATAATCAGTAATTCCTGTAGGTGAAGATTCATTCAGGGAAGCACTGAACGGAATGGGTTCATAACTTGAGAGGGCTCTATCTGTTGAACTATAATCATCTGAATAGGTAGAAGAAAGTGGGAATCCAGCTCTTGGAGAAGAAGACTCAGTAAATGACTGAGAAGGCATGTCTGAAAATTCAGATTTCCGACTGGAACGGCTGGAAAATAATACAACTAAATATTAAATACAGAAATACTGAAGTTAAAAATGGAAATATAAGAGTAACAGCATGTGCAGTTCAAGAAAATCTCTTTTAGTTTAAATAGTTTAGTTTCCAACAATTATCATCTTAAAGAAAAGTTTGGGATGGTTTTGTTTTTCTTTACATTGCAAAGATGTATATAGTCCCTTCCCCTACACTCTTCCCTTCCTCCCAGAAACTTAACTCATACTTGAAAATCTCCAGAACAGAAGACAAAAGAGACAAAGCATTTTGCACTTTACAAGACAAAAATGACAATACCTTCCCCTAGGGAGTCTTCAGACAGAAGAACCGCATCAGTCACAAACAGTACAGGGTGTACCCATTTAACTAGTGGTAGCATGAACTATGCTTATTTTTAAAGGCCTTTTAGGAAGAATATGCAATTTAGAGCTCTTCATCATCGGCAGCCGCTGCAATAGATCAGTACCAAACAGCAGAAGAAAAGAAGAATGAAGAACTATCTTGGGGAAATTAAATTATGAAGGTTTATTTTGTTGCTGAATTAAGCAGAAACATTAATGAATTTTCTCTTAAAAGGTAAGATCATATTAAGTATATTCTGGAAACTGATGCCTGATACTCTGAAGTATTTTTGCTACATACTCAGAATAGCCCTGCAAACTGTAACACAATGTGTCTCTGTCAAGAATGCCACCGCTCGGTGACACTAGAATGTCTCTAGAGTAGTCATTCACTTTTTACTTTAAATTTATGCTTAGCTGTACTTTTAGTTTCATATGAAAACCATTTGCAATTAGTCTATTTCATTCTCACAATAAACATACAAAGCTAAGCCATTTTATTGCCTCAATTATATTTTTAAAGTACATGCAAACACAGCTTTAAAGATCTAATTTTTTAGCTCCCTGCTGATTTTTAACTGCAAATCAGAGTTATCAAAATACATTAATTAGTAGATGAATAATGACCATGAAAATCTAACGATTTCTGTTGCTGGCTTAAAAGAGTAGCATGTATGGACAATACTGCAATTTGATTTAATTTAAATTAATTATTCAACCAAGAAAAAAATAAGGAATTTATCACTTAGGAAAGAAAAATTTATAGATATAAACGAATGGGCTATTAAAGGTTGAAGGAACTTATTGGTGCAGTGGATGATTTAAACAGGTTCTCACCTAGGGTAAACAGAGTTAACCATCACGACAATTTCTTATTAGAAACTAGAGGGGGGTAAAGGGACAAGTTCAGCTCCAGTTCAGCTAAGTTTATATAGTAGATGTATAAAGTGGTAATTCCTAAAATTATGTTTGATGCCGTAAAAATGTAAGCATTTCAGAATAAAGTTAAATCTCGCAGACAAAACTGTCACAAATATGAATTTATAAAGTAATTAAGAATTTAATAAAGTCCTTTATAAACATTTAACAAATCTTATCACATACATAACAAGACTCACTATGCAAACACTATTCTCCCAGTTTTGAATCAAGGGTTTAAGTGAGATATTCTGAAAGTATTTCACAATTAAAAACCACTTGAGGTAGATAACATTCTGGAACAAAACAGGAAATAGTTTCAAGAACCTGATGAGTTTTTCACGTGTACAGCAAATGCTGTTACAGATGTAAAGGATTTAAACAAACAGCAGTAAGTTTGACCACCATGCTTCTTCCTGCACTGATATTGTTTACTGAGCTCTTTCCTTTGATAAACACTGAAATAATTTCCACCCTCTTCCTACTTCAATCAGACAAAACTATGGGAAAAATTCCAGAATGTAACACTATTTTATTTCAGTAACTTAGTTTACTTCTAAACTAAGGACACAACTTCTGCTGTCACGCTACTGTAAGTATATTCCATGGGGAAACATGGAAACTTAATTTCCAAGGAATACACTTTGACAAGTAAAATGTTTCTTTTTCTACTCCCCAAAGTAATCAGTTGTATGTAAAGAGCTCAAAATGTGTGTTTTGTAGCTGGCCAACTGATACAGGTACAGCTTCCTGAAAATGGTAGATTTGGGATAATAGGGGAAAAAAGGAAGGTCTGAAGGTCTTTGAAAGCTGCAAAGGTAGCCTTAATCTGTTAGTGTTTAAAATGTCCTATTCAAGAATAAGTTTTAAATTTAAAAGATAATTAAATTCTTACTTATGCGAACTATGTCGCTGAGCTTGTCGTAGAACATCTCCTATTGGGGAATCCTTCAGTTTCTTAAATTTCTCACTACAGATTGGCAAGTAGGATATTTTTCCAGCCAGGTATCCACATGTTCCAGCAACTTTTTTAAAAGAAAAAAAAGATGGGTTTATGTGCTGTATCATAACATTCAACGTAGTTTAAAAATAATCATTTCAAATAAATTATACAGTATCTTGAATAAAAGAAAAAAACAGTTTTAGCTCTAAACCGAAAACATGCAGTAATCATCTCTCTCTGCTGCTTCTGCAAAGCGTACTACAAACAAATGCAACAGCTGAACAGAGACACAGCAATGATTTAGACATGGCATGAACATCAGATGATTTCAAATAGTACTTGATGAATGAAAGGTGACAAAAAAAGGGAAAATAATTGCAATCAGCTTTTTCCAAGATCCAGAAATAACAATTAACTATCAAAGATAGTCAGGAATAAAGAAAAGTAGTAAATTCTGCTAATTTAATCCATCAAAACAGTAAGATCTTGAAAAGACTTTTACTAGTATGAAAATAAGTCTAAAGAAATTTAGGATTAGGCTTGGTATCTTCTGAAGAGGATTCTATATGGTTGCCAGAGGGCAAACAACTGAATCAGCTGAACCCTCGCAATCACTAGAAAAATGCTTTCAATTTAGTGCATGAGCTATTTTCATCTGCTAGACAGGACATAAGAATAAATGATCACAAAAGTTCTTTCTGGGCTTGAAAGCAGGGATTTCCATGAACTGGCTCCTTCAATTTTTATGAGTGAGTCAAATGGAGTACGAAGGCATACAAGGGACTATACGGCAATTAATAAAAGTTTTGTTGTTGACTTTGTAGAAGAAAAGGACTAGATTCTTCTTTCATATGCAATGAGTATTTTCTAAGTACAAAGACTAAAGACTCTCAGTCATGTTTAAGTCAGGAAAGAGTTAATTACCAGTAACATTAATCCTCTGAGGTCCTCACACTGTAGATTACATCGCCTGGGAATCAATATAGGATTTTACCCTATCCTGCTGTACTGGTACTGAAATTGTGATTCCGGTTCTAATATCTGTATTTTCAAAAGGAGGTTTAAAATCCTTTTCCAAGGGAAAAGAGAACAGCCACAATTACGAGAGAAGTTTACAAATGAGAAATGTAAGGGTTTAGCTGTTTAGCAGCTCAAATAAATTTGAAGAGACCTCAAATGCTGTAAGTATGAACAAAGGGAAAAATTACAGGCTCCTAGAAGGAAAAATGGCACAACAAGAATTCAAACTAAATATTTAGCAAAATAAAGCTAAACAACAAAGGTGATTAATCTTTGGCATAAATTACAAGAGAGTGTTTCCTTTTCCCGAGTGCTTCCAGTCAACAAAAGTGGAAGCAGCTCTCTGGAAGATGTTTCACTCGAAGTATTTATTGGCTAAAATACTTGCTTTCTCATATTACAGAACTAATAGCTAGATGATCCACATTTTCAAAGTTAGCACAGTAAATTAGAAATTGTTTCTCTCTGCTTCTTTTGTATTCACTGTGACAAGACCTTAGAGAAACCGATGAGAGACAGATCAAAGAGGCCAGGTCCCGCTGCCAGTTAACATGAAGTAGGACATGTGGATCTTGCCCTTCTTTGACAAAGAGGGATAGAAGACCAATTATTCTATGCTATGTTGAAGGGAATGCTGCCGATGTAGTGTATCAGTCATGACTAACTAGAAGTTCCACTAAATTGTCAGAGTGCCTAGAAGAGTACTGAGAAAAGTTATGAATAATTCCTATAGACAGAACATCCGGTAATTTGAAAATTCCTATCTAGAAAATGAAACACCTCTCAACTTCCAGATAGACAGGTAGATAGCAAGGCCAGGTTGGATGAGGCTTTGAGCAACCTGGTCTAGTGGGAGGAGTCCCTGCCCATAGCAGAGGAGCTGGAACTCGATGATCCCCAAGGTCCTTTCCAACCCAAACCATTCTATGATTCTATAAAACCAAGAGGGGCAAAGCAGGGAAAGATGCAAGACAGAGACTAAATAAAACTTGACTCAACTATGTTAGTTAGATACACAGGACCAATTACCGTAGTCAGGCATAGATACTCTTTGGAATAAGAATCTAACAACCACAAGTGACACACACCATTATGAAAGACAGACTATTGTAATCAACAGATATAGCAGCAATATGCTCAGATCAGTGATACCAGAAAAGCAAGAACTGTCTTAAACTGTCTCTCTGTTTTTAACATCAGCTACCTATGAGCTAGCAGCAGTGCCCGGAACTGCATGTGCTTTTCCTTCAGAAATCATGCAGGAAAAAAAAAAACCAAAACATAACGCTGCTTCCTTCAATCAGATTTCACTGCAGAAGGAATGTGCACTTAAATTATGAGACATAATTTGGACCTGTAATCTATGCCCCTGGCAATTGTTTTCAGGAAGATCCTGTAGGCAATAGGTGCATCTGACCTAAGCAATATGAAGATAAAATGAAAACTGCTTAACTGTCTTTTATACTCCAGCTATATCCCAGAAAAATCCCCATATTTAAAATACACATAAATCACACGAAGTTGCCTACTGAAAAACAACCAAAACACACACTTTATAGAAAATTATTTTAGTATAAAATGTAAGTTCATACTCCTCCAGTGTACATGGAAAAGGAGAAGCCAGAAGTATTTTGGCTTATAACCTTAATAGCAAGAATAGTTGGTCCAGATGGACTTACTTCCTGGTCCAGCTCCTTATTTCTTCCCTTGATTTTGAAACTTAGTTCTATTAAATAGGAGGAACATGGCCCTTGACTAGAAATGTGTAGGAGCTATAAGGGAAATAGTAATTCTATTATTTATAAGAAACATTTGTGTTATGCCATTGTTTGAAGTTCAAAGAAAGCAAGAATTTCGCATAAACAAATGGCAGCCCTAGTCTCTCACATTAATTTATCTGCTTTAACAACACTTCCTTCACTGCAGATTATGGGTTTTGCCCTCTTCCCACTGAAGTAAACTGTGAGAGTCAGTGGCTGTATCTCGGCAAACTGGCAAGATGGCAACTTCCTGGTTTACTGTCATGTACTGCATTGAAAAGGTTAATTTATTAATTTATTTTTATTATACTTAATAAAAAAATCATTCACATGAAATTGCTGTTTTCCTACAATTGTACATACATAATGTCCAGGAAAAAAAGGCATTAGAATAGCCTGAACGGGGCAAGTGAGACGCATGAATAAAGACCTTCAGATTAGGAAGGGAGGGGCAGGTGTACTCTGGCAAAGTAATTTAAAGTAAGCTTGTACAGTATTTATTTACAATGTTTTTCTCTTAAATTATTACACCTGTCAAGCAATTTTATGGAAAGCCTACAAACAAAACTTGTCTAAAATGTGCTGTACAAATTCAGAGATGGTGAATAAAATAAATGCTCTACCTCTTGACATTTAACAGGTTCCTACAGTATGAGATGTTGTAGTTAAGAAACAGCTAAAAAGTTGCTGACTGACAGAATTAACTCCAGGAAGGTGAAACTTACTGGATATATCAGATCACTTACTCCTATCTTCAGGCACAGTTGCACCAATGTAAGCATTGACTCTGTAAGTGCCAGATTCTCCACCTGGGACTGGACAATCCTGGTTATACATACAAACCAGGGAAGAGAGGCTGGAGAGCAGCCCTGCAGAAAGAGAACTGGGGGTTTGGGTTGATGGCAAGCTGAATATGAGCCAGCAATGTGTCCCAGCAGCCAAAAGCACTGTGTCCTGGGCTGCATCAAGCACAACATACCTAGCTAGCCAAGGGAGGTGACTGTCCCACTCTACACTGCACTGAGCATCCCTACCTCAAGTAGTGTGTGCAGTTTTGGGTGCCTCAACATAAGAAGGACATCAAACTGTCAGAGTGTGTCCAGAGGAGGGTGGCCAAGACGGTGAAAGGTCTTGAGGATGAGACTTACGAGGAGTGGCTGAGCCAAGACCGTGAAAGGTCTTGAGGATGAGACTTACGAGGAGTGGCTGAGGTAACTTGGCTTGTTCAGCTTGGAAGAGAAGGCTGAGGGGCAACCTCATCAAAGCCTACAACTTCCCCAACAGGGGAAGCAGAGGGGGAAGTGCTGATCTCCTCCCTCCTCCCCTCAGGGGAAGCTCAGGTTGGAACTTAGAAAAAGATTCTTCACTGAGAGGGTGGTCGGTCACTGGAACAGGCTCCCCAGGGAAGTGGTCATGGCACCAAGCATGTCAGAGCTCAAGCAGCATCTGGACAACACTCAAGTCATATGGTTTAGTATTAGGTGTTCCTGCAAGGAGCAGGGAGTTGGACTCAATGATCCTGATGGGTCCCTTCCAACCTGAGATATTCTATGACTCATTATAGTGAAGTCACAGTGAATCAGGCACCTAGTCTCATGGAAATTACATCTGCATAACAGACTCCAGAACCTAAGGCATGGATACAAGCTGAATTTATATGTAGCTTTTACTTACATGCAACTTTTATGAAAGAGCCAAATCTCGAGGTATCTCTTAGAACACCTGAAAAAGAGGATCAAAGTAATTAGTAAAAAAATAATAAGAATTAAGCCGAAAAACATAAACTTTCTTTATGTTTGTAGGTTAGTTTGTAGTTAGCAGTTTACTCTTTTACTCTTAACATTGAAGAAAATTCAAGCAAACCAAGCAAACATCTGAATTCCCCCCAAAATTATAAAAATCTAGGAAACCACAGAGCATTACTACACACTATAGAATACATGGTTTCATAATTACTGAAACATTGCATTAGCCAAAAAACATAAAATGAACATGAATTTGATTTTAAAATTTTGCTCCTTCTTTAGTTTTAGGAACTGCAAATCATGTAGCTGAAGAGTCAGAACCTTTGTTAATTACAAGTAGATTAGACATCGTATTATTATTATAGTAACTTTATTAACAGCAGAAATATTTAATCTGATCAAATCCAAATTAACCCAAAGTATGTTTACACTTTACCTTTCCTAATTAAGAAACTAGTAGCAAGCATGCTCACTGCAGCCAAAGGAAAAGCTGTGAAGAGGAAGAAAAGTTGCTTAAAATATGACTTTCAATATTTTCAACCACATTTAACAAAATATGCAATAAAATGAGAGTTTCTAGGCCTTACCAAGCTAATCTGTATAAGAATATAAGCATATATATAATCGACAAACTGTATATAAATTATGAAACATTCTCAATTCCAGTTTTTAAGACATACTACAAATTATGCAGTACTGGTTAATGAGTCATCCTGTCTTCATTAGACTTTAGGCTTCCTACAATACAAAAGCCAATGCCAGAAAGGATAAAGCTCTAAGGACAAGACTTCAGGTCTAGCTACAACTGCTACAGCATCAAGGTGCAGAACTTTAAACCACAGAAGCATGTACAGTTCTTCAGGATGGAAAGCAGTTATGTAGATGTCAGTGCCTCTAAAAATTTTTGACAACCAGAAGTCTCCATTTTGTTTTAACATAAGAACTTTAGATATGTCATAATAAAATTACATTTTATCCAAGTCTGAAAATGTGTATGTTACAATGAGGCTCAATGACTTTACCTAGGAGAGAAATATTTGCAACAGCACTGAATGTTTATAGTGTTTTGATGCACACAATCTGCTAATTAAGTTCATATTTGGAGACAGACTGTATTTTTTTAGAATTTGGACAACAGAGTATTAAAATATACTTTGCAAACTAACAGTGTATTCCTCCACAAATTCTGACAGGTCTAAACTAGGTCAGGAGTCCAACCAGGATTTCAGGGTAAATATGACTGGATCGCACTTTTACAAAAAGATACTGGCTCCTTGGTTCACTAGCAAGATTACAGTAACACTTCAAAATAGAGAATAAAATCTTCCAATCTACTAAGATTAAAACCCTGATGCTTTTAGAGATTCTAAACCTAGACTTTCAAAAATTTAGAGTTCTAAATTTTCTGAGATACAGAATGACAGTGCAGGTTTGAAGCTAAACTGTACAAGAAAAAAGAAACAAGGAGGATGTATTAAAAAAAAAATCCAAAAGAACTTATTACAGAGGACTTCAGTCTAACACTTAGAGGTTTGAAATTATTTATAGGCCCAATGCAAATATTCCGGACATCAAAGACAGGTTATGCACTTTAGTGGAAACAGCTGCTAGTATGTGAGCATATAAATGACCCGAATTGGTAATGAGAAATTAAAAGAATAATAAGTAAATGAAAATTGAGTTACTATATAAAAATATATGAATAATTATTCAAGTGTGGAAAAAACAAAAGCAGGTTAGTAAATCAGAAAATATTTTTCTGCTTCAGGAACAAAATTAATTCTAGGAAAAATAATGGAAGGCTGATAATCAACAGAACATAATTTAAGGATGGGAATGTAATGTACCCTAGTCAAAATGGTTTTATGGCGAAAAAGTCATATTGATCTGGTGTGATTTTGTTAGCAAGATTAGAAGTGTGAAAGGTAAAATTTTAGTTTGTAGGGTGAAATTTTAAGAGTATTAGAATTTATATCATATTACAATGTGATTAAAAATTCATAATACCAGTAAAACATGTATTAAACTGAATTATGACATTACTAGCAAGCACTTCTGAAATAGATGCTGTCAATAGAAACTATGGCAAAACAGAGAGGGTTTGTAAGAATGGGTAAAAATTGGCTACAGCTTGAAACTTGAATAAACAAACTGAATAAACACAAATTTATAGTAATATCTGTGAATAACAAGAACTGATACAATAAGAAGTGAGGCTGTCAGGGCAGTCACACAGGCAGCCCATACCTCTTGCAAAGGGGCATTCAAATAACATGTATTTAATATGGGAAATACAACAATCTAGGTATGTGTTATGCAGAACAATGAAACAAAGACAGACCACCTAGGAAACAGCAACAGGCTTTGGGCTCTCCCAGTGAGATAGCAGCACCGTACATGACCCCTGAAAAAAATCTCTCAATTACTGCTGTAGCTCCCTAAAGTGAAATTACTCAATAAATTAATTTGGGGCTTCTCAACAATACTTTCATGTCTTTTCTTCAGTCTCTATATAAAGATGAACAGGTCAAGTAAGTTATGTTGCCAATCAAGAACTCACAGCAGAACACTTCAAGAAGAGCAAACAAATCCCTCCCCTCTTGTCTTCCAGAAGAGGAATTATCAATAAGCCATAAACAGTTGGCACCTTACTACTTACAAACCTGACTCCTTTCGCTTATAAAAATATGAAGAAAATGGCCAGATGTTAGCAAACAAGCTGAAGGTTTCCAGGTATTTGAATAAAAGTGGAAAAGAAGAATGCCAAAGCAATGGAGAAAGATAAAGCCGAACTTTGAATCGTTAATTCAAAACACTATGCCTTAGAAGTTTCCCCTGAAAGTATTGGCTTCCAGGAGATACCAGAACCCCAGTGTGCTAAATTTAGCAAATCAGCTGCTAGATTCTTCATCCACCCTGGTTTCTGCTAAGCCACCTATCAGCATCAGAAGTAATCTACTAGTATGTGATAAAACAGCAGGCAACAACCACACCAGAAGGCTTGTTCAAATCTCTCGACCAGGTGTATACAAAACAGGCACGCCTTGAACATTTTTATTACAGAAACAATGTTAAGAAGTAATGCAATCAGCTCTCAATGTTTTGGAAAACCCTCACCCCCCAACATAACACTGGTATTTCAAATAAATTAAGATGAGATGTAAACTATACTGTGAAAACAATTCAAGTTTATTATTCCTGTATGCTAGCTGTAGTACAAAAATTACTGACCACAGAACCACTTGAGAATCTTGGCTTTTATTTACAGGGGAAAAAAGCACAAAAACATCTGGCCCTGCACAGATAAAGAAATTTTCTCCAAAACTTGAGTTGAGTGACTACTTATATATTGTTCTCTTCATGAGTCTCCATAAAGACAGAAAGCAATGGTTCTAAGTTAAACTATTTCACTCTTGCATTCTAAAGATAACAAAAATTGAAAATAAAAATGTTGAAATAACAAAAAAATCAGAAACATAAGTAAATGAGAAAATCCAATAATTATATCTATTTTCAGACTTTTAATAAGCATATTAATTTAAAAAAATGAAGGGATGTTGTTATAAAGCATAAATCTTACAAATTATGTCACACCTTTTACAAAACTCCTGTCTTGCAAGCTCTTAATAAATGTAAATCCTACATGGATCAGCTGGGATGCAACTATACCATGTGAAGCTTGTTAATGAACGGTTGCAATACACTGACCCTTGCCTTATTTCCTTCTTGCCTCAGGTAACAACAAAAACTAAGGGTGGAAGAAAAACAAACTAAGTTTACCAGCAAACTGAACTTACCTCTGTATCGGGCACTCTCTTCAGCACATTCCTTGAGGAGTCTTCTTTCCTCCTCTGTGGGCACATAAGGCTTAGGTACTTCCCTCTTTCATTAGGGAAACAGATTAAAAAAGAATGAGCAAAAAAAAGATTTGGGGGGGGGGTTTCAATTAAAAACTTTGTCTAACTTTCACACTTTGTACTGTCTGTACTTTCACAGAGCTATACTTAAGGAACTGGTGCCTTTTGTCTATGTCACATGAAATATATAATTTAAAAAATCCAACTCTTCTACAAATCACATGAGAGAGCAGAAAATATTTTGTGTACAGTCAAATCCCAACTCAGTCCAGTCCTTCTTCTTCAGACCAAGCCTGCTTTGGTCACTGCAACCAGCCTTCCGAACTAACTAAATCTGATAAACATATCTGCCAGGGTTTTAATCACACAATGCATGCTGTCCGTTTGCACGCATACATTTACTGAAAGCTGGCCAGCTGTTTCGCCGGCGTGTGAGAAGTTTCCACCAGAGATGCGTGACCCTCTACCGCCGCGAAAGGCATGCGGCCGGGCACCCTGACAGAGCGCCGCCCGGGAGAAGGGCAGAGGCGAGGCCGCCGGTGCCGGGGCCAGCACCTCCTGCCGGGATCCCACTCCCCGAAACGCCACTGCAAAGGCCCCAAGGGCACCGTCCCCGCGCCTCTGCAGGCTGCCAAGGAGCTCAGGGCAGGGGCGGCCGGCAGGCTGACACGAGCCCCCCGCCCCGGGCCGCGGAGCGTGCGTGCAGGCCCCGAGCCTGCCACCTCGCGCGAACAACCCCCAGCCCCACCAGGCTCCCTCGCAGCTCTCGCGGCTTCGCATAGTCAGCGCTGCCGAGCGAACAACAGTACCTCGGCCGAGTCACCGACCTCCCCACCGCCAGGGCCCTGCCCGGCCTCCATGATGGGGCGGGAGGGCACTGCGATCGACCGCTGACCCGGAAGTCGACGTGACGTAGTTGGCCGCGCTAGCTCCGTGCGCATGTACGGGGGCGGTGGCGGAGGGGCAGCCGTTGGGGGCGCTGGGGCCTAGTAAGTGTTGGGAGGCCCCGGGGCTGCCGCTTGGGCCTGGTCTGGTCTGGCCTGGGGACGCTCAGGGAACAGCCAGTCTGCGCTGCATGGCCTTCCTCTGGGTAGAAACCCGGTGGAGAGGCCCTGCGGGCGGGTCTCGGCGTAGAGCGTGAGGGCCAGGGTGCTGCAAGAACGCTGTTGCTGGCGAAGTCGGGGCTGTGGCCAAGGGCCGCGTGTTTGCGTTCAGCGTTTCCTCGCGGGGAAAGCCGTGAGGCGGTGGAAGAACATAAAGTTAGCAGCTGAGGCTCAGAGCATTCAATTGAAAATGTTTCCTTCCTGTGCTTTATCTTCTTTCCTGCCTGCTTAAAGAATGCCACCCTCTAATAAGTTTGAGAGCAGGCACTGGTTCAGAAGTGGTGAATCCCTTTAGAGGTAATATTTGTGTGGTTGGTTTTGTTTTGTACAGTGTTAATACCTGTGTTAATACTTCTTGGTTTTTAACTGACTCGCTGGTTTGGATAAACGGTAACAAAAAAGCTTTTATCTGTCAGAACCCAGTGTGAATGCTGGGTATGTTACCAATAGGTGCTAAAGATATGTGGCCAGACTGGCCTGGAAAGAAAGTATGCCTGTTGCCTAAAAAAGAGTTTATTTGAATTAGAACCAACCAAGGACCTGGTGGGCAACTGTCTGAACTTGAAAATGGTGGAAGTTTGGTTGTTAGGATTGTATTGAAGTGGGAGATGAAGAGTGTGTGCCTGCCTCTAGCTAACGGCAGCATTAGTGGGTGTTTGCAGTTTATCAGAAATTGTGAAAAGCTGAGGAAAAAAATAAAGATGTTTCTGATAGCACAGTGTATGCTGCAGTATTTTCTTGTAAGCATTCAGTAGTGTGGCTTGAATTCACCATATCCTGATCTGCCTCTACTTGCCTGGAATGCACCACTCCCTTTCAGCCTTTCCTGAAGCAAGCCTTTGTGTCTTCACCCTGGAATTCAAGTGGAGAGGTTTAAATTGCTGCTGTCTGATGGCTGTACAAAGGAAGCCCATGCCTGAAGATAGGACAGGGAGAGTTTTAGAAATTGAAGGTGTCTGAAAGCAGTAGGGAATGCAGCTATAAAATGAACACAGAGAGCACATGAAGGACCTAGGACGAATGAACTAAGGAGTGTGTATAAAGTAATAGTTTGGCTGGTTGGAGTGGCTGGCTGCACCAAGAAAGCTGCAGAGGAGATGGGTTTCAGAGTATTGGATTCTTGAAATAAGCTGGGAGGATAGAATCGGAAACTATGTACTGTGGGGTTCTTAATTCGTAGCTTTCATCATACAATAAAGAAGTTTCTAATTTCCATGAGATGGCTCTGCCTGACAATGTAGGTTACTTCCAGCTTTCGTCTTTGCTAATCACCTAAGCCTGCCCTAATAAAGCACTCTCCTATACATGGACATCAGTTATGCACATTATTAATCACAAGACAAAAGATTTTGGCTTCATTGGCTCATGGCAGTTTTATTTATGGGACTACAGCACACATATTAAGGTGATTTATTTCATGTTTCTTCCCACTTAGCTTTCAGTGCATTCTAGGCAGAGTACAATGGTTTGTTAAAGTATGCATTTTTATAGGGGAGGACATGTTTAGGGGCTGCACCTTCTTGAAACATGGAGCTTCAATAGGGAGGAAATGGCTATCAGTGTCCTCCACTGAAGAAAACAGTGTCTCTGAGCTGTTTGTTTGCCTCTCCGTGGTACAATTAATCGGTTTTCTCCCTTCACTGTCCCCAAGTTCTTTAGACTTCCAATGGGAAAAAAAGAATTAAAATCATGCAGCAAAACAGTGAGTTTACCATCCTTTCAAAAATCTTGCCCAATACAGGCTGTTTGTGAGATACTTAACAGTACTTAAAAGTTTCCCGTAGTTACATATATCCATTTGCTGGCTTAGAACTGCAGTTGTGGAGCCATATACAGCATAGATAGTAGAGGATATCCACATCCTTATCACTTTGTTCTCTGTCCTCAAGCCTTTTTTTTTTGAAGCTCACTCATAGAAAGAAATCTTAACAAGGATGCCCTTTTTGAGATCTGGCCTACTTCTACCACTTCGTGTACACTCATTCCATCTTTCTTGCAACTATTGAGTTTAAAATTGGTGATGGTATGCCACATCCTTCTGATGTATTCCATAAAATTTTGTCCTCAGGCAAGGCTTAAAGCTAGCTTTTTAACCCCTTTCTATACGTCTGATTTATTTAATACTATCTATTTAATACCAGTGCCATTATCCAATATCGTATTTTTGTTTAAAGATCTGTGCACTCGAGTAGTCCTTTAGAGATGACAAGGTAACATTTCTCAGAGAGTTTTGAGCTGTTTGTTTTAATGATGTGCACAATGGCGGGTTTATGTTTCAGCAACTTTTGCAGTTTTATGTGTGTTTTTAAACATGTACAACCTACGAAACTGATATTATTTGTAAAGAGGAATAGCATCAAGTTATGTATCTTTGCACTGCTTAAGGAGTAAAAAAAAATTATTTTTAGATGTATTACAACTCATCTGTGACTAAACTTTTTACTTCTTAGGACTTAGTATCATCCAAGGTTGATGAATATACCTGAAATTCAAAATACTGTAATACTGAAACTTGATAGTTAACCTTCAGAAATTTGAAATTATTTCTTATGAAGGAAAAATGAAAACTTTAGAAAAATAAGATTCTCTTAAAATGAATTGATTACTTATGTAACAAGAAGTTGGTATGTGTGAAAATGAGATTGTTTTGCAAAGTACTGCAATTAGAAACCAAGTCATGGGTGAATATTTGGAACTCTTGAAGCTGGAGCTCAAGAATTAATAGGGTGAGTTGTGCATAGACTGTCAAGTGGTTTAAAAGCTTATCTTTTGGATAAATTCTTCTTCATCCCCTTGTTCAACCATTAGGGACAGGCTTTATACAGATCCACTGCAAAGTAAAGAGTTGGCTTAATGAATAATTCCAGTTTTAAAGTATTGCATAAAACATAACTGAAACAGTAGACGTGTGAAAAAGTTGGAGCGTACGGTGATCTGGTAAGGAAAGTCGCCAAAGTGAGTACTGAAAGTCTGTGTGCTCAAGTACATAGTTGGAATGGTGTCTTTTTTTAATTGCTGTTGGTTTTTGCTTGGCACTCTCAACAAAAGAGTAAAACACAACAGCTGAAAGCTGCTCATTCTTCAGTGGCTGCCAAGAGTTAACAGGACTGTATTTGTAAAAATGTCTCTCTCTCTAATGTGGAAATAATAGTGCTTCATGCCAAAAAGAGAGCATTGTTGTAACTACTACAACTGGTGGCAAACAAAAAATTGGTTATTTGCCTGAAGCATTATGGCACATCAGCAAGAACCAAGAGTGGGTGTCTTTGGGGAGCTGATACTCAAAGCCTCAATTAGTAAGGACTTTACCCACATTGATAATAATTACTATTAATAATAACTGGTACTGTAGTGCACTTTGAAAAGTACTTCGCATGTTAACTAATCCTTAGGGCTTTTTGTAAAGCAGGCAAGGAACAGTCAGGTGAATCTGGGTTCTGAAAGTGGTATGATTGTGCTTACAAGTTCAGGTGCTCAGGGGTAAATACCAATGATCTGATTTTCCTTGGTGGTGAGGTTCAGCTGCTTGTTTCAATTACGTGGATGTATATGCATTTATTGGGAAGATCAGCCTGAGCTCCTAACTTGGGATAACTTCAAAATCAGAAGCAACTTGTGACACACTTTGTTTCAACCAATTGTGTGAAATTATGCACAATACCAGTAGCAATGAATCCTGTTGTTCTTTGTAGGTGTTCTATTACACAACATTTAGACTGTGGTACAGTTGTGCAAACAGAATAAAACATATTCCATTCACTAAATTCTTAAATCTACATGAAAGAGCTAACCTGAAATATTCTTTGCAGCTACCAGTATATAATATTTTTTTTTCCTCTCCTGCTTTCTTGTTCCTACTGGTTTCTGCCAGTGGATGTACATTACCTGACTCAAGGCTGTGCAGCACACGGACATGAGTAGTTGAGCATGAAGAGACCTTTTACTCCAAATAAACCAGAATCATACAAAGTGTGTAATAGAACTTGGAGCTTCTCTAAACAGAGACTGGCAACTGTTGTGCTGGCGCATTTGTTGTTTGTAAAAAGCATACTTTTTACTCAGTTCTGTTTTTGTTAGATATGCTTATTATAGTAGAGTACTTGCAAGACAGGCTTATATTTGACAGTGGAAAAATGGTGACTTCAAGATTCTTTCTAATACTGTTTTTGCAGATCTGGTGTTATTTTATCATGCTTGACATGTATTTTTTTCCTTTTTTTTTTCCTTTTCTTTTTTTTCCTTTTCAAGCCTGGAAGTTTATAGGCACTTCAACAGAAAATAACAGTTACTTTCTAACAGCTTAAAATGATAATGTTGGTACTGTTTCCATTTTGTATTAGCACCAGCTCCCAAATCTTTGCATTGTTTAGAAATACATTGCTACATTCAGCCACCAGACCTGTTGTATTAGTGAAATCCTGGCCAGTCCCAGTGGCATATGAATTTTCTGAGGATGTTGTTGTGAATTATCTCGGGTATTATTCTGCCTTTCCTCCTGTGTCACTGCCATTACGATAGACTTTGCAGGTTGGCACCTGTGGGAAGTACGTGAAATCAAAGTCAAGGTCCAAGGGCGAAAGCAGCCGAAGTGTTTTATCTGCTGTGCAGGGGTGGTGGCAGCGGCGGAGGCGCACGGTCCGCTGACCGCTGGAGCCAGGCAGCTTCTGCGGGGGATGCCCAGCGGTTCGCGTTGGTAGAACAACGCCAGTAATTTCTGGCAAAAAGGCGGTATCTCCGCGTTTGTGAAGCTGGCCGAGACACAAGAATGCGTCCTTACTCGCCTGGGGGAAGGACGTTGTTTTCCCGCGGGCGGAGGGGAGGCTGCGGGGGTGCCCTCGGGCCCGGCGAGGGACCCCGGCAGGGCCTCATCGCGGCACTAGCGAGGAAACTGCCTTGATGTTCCTTAGCCACGCTGCTGCACGCCTGGAAGACGGTTTTACTCTCGGCTACCTGGGCGATACCGGCCGCCTTCACTGTTTGTAACGACAGCGATGGGTCCCGCTCTCACTGGCGGCGCGGAGGCTTCCTTGGGCCGCAGGTGCCTGTACCTGTCCCGCCGGCGACTGAGGCCGTCGGGCGAGCCCACCGCCGCCCCGCGCTGAGCTGCTGGCGGCCGGGGCGCTCCCCGCCGCGGACAGGCTGCCCGGGAGGGAGTTTGTCCGCGGTCCCTCACCCGCTGAAGGGGGGGACTCCTCGGAGGGCGAAGGGCGCCTCAGAGGGCTCCCGGGGACGGGCTGGCCGGGACGCGGAACTGGCTGCCGCCTCAGCCTATGGCAGCCGCAGGGAGCTGGCGGGGTCCGCCAATCGGAGACTCGGCTCCCCCCCCACGACCTTGCCATTGGACGAGACGTCAGGCGGCTGCAGGGGCGGGGCCGGGAGGGCGGGTTGGACACTCAGGAGCCAACGGGAAGGGGGCGGAGGGGCGGTCCCACGTGAGTGCTGCGCGCCTGCCCCAGTGAGCGTCGGTTCCTGGTGGAGCGGCGCGTGCCAATGGGGAAGCGGAGGGGGCGGGAGGGACGAGCCGGACCGTCGAGTTACCGGAGGGGAGAGGCGGTGTCGGGATAAAGCCGGCGGGGGATGTTGGCGGCGCGAGTCGCTCACCGGCTCCCACCAGCGTTGCTCTGAAGGGGACCGTAGTTGCGCTGAGGCAGCGGCAGCGCCCGGGGCTGTGGCGAGAGGCAGGGCTTCCACTGGCGGGATAGGTGAGGCGGCAGCAGAGCTGGGAGCGGGT
>WKFP01014797.1:197207-211695 GCA_011057875.1 Pterocles orientalis | reverse complement strand
CCGCAAGGATACTGTGGGAGACGGTGTCAAATGCTTTTCTGAAATCGAGACAGACCACATCTACTGCTTTGCCATCATCTATCCACCTGGTAATGTCCTCATAAAAGGCTATCAGGTTGGTCAAGCGTGACTTCCCCTTGGTGAAGCCATGTTGGCTGCCTCTAATGACCTTCTTATCCCTGATATGCCTAGAGAGAGCATCAAGAATAAGTTGTTCCATCACCTTTCCAGGGATGGAGGTGAGGCTGACCAGTCTATAGTTACCCGGGTCCTCCTTCTTGCCCTTTTTGAAGACTGGTGTGACATTCGCTTTTCTCCAGTCCTCAGGTACCTCCCCCGTTTCCCATGACTTACCAAAGATGATGGAGAGTGGTCTAGCAATGACTCCCTGCAATGTGTTTCCTTATTAGCAGACCTGGTTGGTCAGGGCTTTATCCAGTCAGGTCTCAAAAAGTTCTCATGGTGAAGACAAGACCTCTGAAAAATTGTCTGGAGCATCAGTTATGCTGAAAAGCCTATTTCTGTCTGTAAATGCAATTGCTAAACAGTATTCAGAACAACTAATACACCTGTTCATACATTACAAGTGGTTTTCAGGTGTAGCACTTCAGTTTTGTTAAGGTTTATTTCCATCATAATTAAGAAAATAAAGGACCAACAAGAGGATTAAAAAGCTGTGCATTTTTTTTTCTTTTCTTCCTTTCCTTAAGTAATCACCTAGAATTCAAGCAGTACTTGGTAGTCGCTACCTTCCTCAGCAGTTTCCTTAGCTGTGTCTATATAAATTTTTAGGTGGGGAAATAAGTGGAAACATTTAAGTTCTTTTTTTTTATTACAAAGTTTCTAATAAGATGTGTTTTTTATTTTATATATCTCATTTGGCTTCACCAGCTTTTAATAAGGTTTTTTGTGGGCTTTTTTCCCCTTCCTGCTTCATTTGAATATTAGTTCTTACTCTGCTGCCTGTCTAGGGATATGTTTCTGCTGAAGAGCTTTGTAGACCGTGCTTACTTGCAGTGACAAATGACTAGAATGCCTCACACTTGATGCTTCGTACTGTTCAAATAATGTGGAACATCTGAGACAACATCTGCAAGAAAACAGAAGATGGAAATGCTAAGAGGGATGTAAAAGAGCTGCTTAATCTGTGGAGTGGGAAGGCTGTGTGTGTCAAATTAGGGGGGAAAAAAATTGTTGAACCTGCCTTGTAAGATTTCCCTTCCCCAGGATTCTGTTTTTTTTTTTTTTTTTTTTTTTTTTTTGGTGTGTCTGAGTTCCTTAAGAGGCATGTAAGCAAACTTCACACTTCAGTGGACTTGCATAGTTACAGAACATGGGTACATAAAGATGCTCCTTCTGGCTTAGAGAGCCATGAGCTTTTAGCAGTTTTTGTCTATATTTAGGCTATAGCTTAACAGAAGCCACAGGTGTCATGTGTAAATAATAACGTGAGAGGAAGGTGCTCTATGTGCATGAGTTATGTGAGTTACTGTGAGGAAAAATGAGGATAATAGTTCAGGGTTTGTGACCCCAAACTGTAGTTATTGGCCTGCATTGCCTTACCGGTAGGAAATGCAGTGTAGTGTATCCATCAGCAGGAGGGCAGCTGGATTAGTGCACAGCACAGCTGTGCTGCTTTGTACTGCTTCTGCACACCCGCACCCAGACAACTTTGAACCTTTATGATTTCTGTATCTGTAGTAATCCTCCCAGGAATGACTACAGGCTGGAGAAGAAGTGTTGCAATGTCAGAACATTTTAGGATTCAGCAATATTCTTGTCTGTTCTCACTCAAAATCTCAGTGAACTCCAGTAATAAATGTTAGCCAGACTGACTCAGCTGGGGTTGCTTCTGCCTTTTTTATTGATTAAAACAGCAGTTCTTTCTAGTATTTGGCTCACTTACCCTAAGTGTTTGACAGTTAATTCTCTTAATTATTTGTGTACTGCCATATAGCTCTGTCTCTTCTAAGACTTGTGTTGTCCATCCTTCCCTCCCCTCCCCTCCCCTCCCCCAAATCTATTATAATCCCTAATTCCATCTGACATGAACACCTCCCAGGAAGAATGACAGAATACAGTCTTGGATAGCAAGTGTCCAATACCATCACTGGAAGAAAGGAATAAGTCCCCTCAAGCTAGTTGAACAACAGTGGCTTCTCTTGACGTGGCTTCAGTTTTGAGGGATTTATGTGTTTATCCCCAGCCTTTTCTAGAGATTTACATTTGCATACAAAAATGGAAGAGGAACAAATAGTTTTTAAAAAATGAACTTCTCAAGTTGAGCTTGAGGTTCTCTGAAATGTCTAAATGTTTGGTCTGATATACTGGCTTAGTGCCTAGAAGCTGTTACTGTAAGCTTTGGGGTTTTAAGGGTTTGTTCTTTGCATGGGTATTCTTGCCCTTGTCAATGTGAGCAACACAAACTGTTTTTTGTTGTTAGTCACGATAGACAAAGCTGATCTGCATGGAGTTAGCACAGATCGCTGCGCAGGAGTACCTTTCTTCTGCCGTTCCAGCTGCTGCATTGGCAGGTGATCTGTACAAGTGTAAGTGAACTGTACTTTTTCAGAGCTGGGAGTGGGTTAGTCTAAAATAGCTGGCTTTTCAGGAGAGTCTGTAGCAGGAGACTTGGGGGTATTGACATGTACACTTTAGTGGTGCTGCTGGTCACTTTGGAGTTAGTGTGGTAACCAATTTCCTTCTTTCTTCCTGTTTCCCAGAATATGGAGAAGACTTCTGGCTTGGACCTTTTTCTCTCTTCTTCTTTGCTTTGTAACTGAAGTTACATGAGATGATGATAATAATAAAAACAAAACAAGCTTTGTGTGTTTTATTGTCTCACTATTGGAAGACTGCTTCAGAATGAAACAAATGATATTTGGGAGTATTTGTAATTTTCAGGTTGTATGTTAATAGCAGTTTATATCAGTGACAGTTGCCCACATTATTTTTCAGCTTAAATAATGTCCTGGTTCCAGCTGAGACAGAGTTAACTTTCTTCATAGTGGCTAGTGTGAGGCTGTGTTTTGGATTTGTGCTGAGGAGAAGGCTGATCACATGCTGATGTTTGTAGTTGCTGCCAGGACAGTCAAGGACTTTCTGGGTTCTCTGCTGTGCCAGTGTCTGCAGGTACAGGAGAAGCTGGGAGGGAGCGCAGCCCCAGTTACTAGTCTAGGATTCAACCTTTGGTTTAGGATTGAGTCCCAAATTGGCCAATGGTCTGTTCCATTTCATGTGGAAAATATCATCATGCCCACTACATAGAAGAGGATCTGTCTGAAAGTTCTCTCTCTTGCTCCAGGTTGTCTGCCTCTGGGTCGCCCCTCTCAGGGTCATCTTGATCTCTGACACTTGGACTCTTATCTCCATTCCGGGATTGCAGTTTCAGGACTCTCCCTGCCCTGGGATTGTTAGCCAGGAACAGGCTGAGCTTTGGTCACTGGGTGGCGAGCTATATCATTGTGTATCACTCATTTATATGTTTGTATGTATTGTTATAATAATAATGATAATAGTTTTCAGTGTTATTGTAGTTTAGTTATTAAATTGTTCTTACCTCAACCCATGCATCTCTTTTCCCTTTAATTTTCTCCCTCATCCCTGAGAGCGGGGAGGGGGAAGGGTGAGCAAGCGGTGTTGTGGTGTTTGGCTGCCAGTCAGGGTCAAAGTATGACAAATAGCAATTCTTCCTTTGTAATGTTTATTTCACTTATCTTCAGCATATTTCTAGAGAGTAATAGTACGATTTTACTAAACCAGACTCTCTTGTTTGGGTAAGATGTTTCCTGTTCATTTGACCATCCTAAAATCCTATCGTTGCCTTCTTTCATATATGAATTAGTCTTTTTAGCATGCATTGAGCAGACTTGTATGAAGCATTCCAGAGAAGGTTCCAGTGGAACTTCATAGATGTCTTTTAATGCTCTGGTGGAAATATCTTGCCAGTAAACCTTAGGATCCTGTTTTCTTTCCTCAGTCTGCTCAAGGTTTCTCTATTTTGTCTTCATAAGCTGCAACTTACAACAAAAAACACTACTACTGAAGTATGCTATGTTAAGTGGGAAGAGAAGCTATAGGTTCCATACAGCATTGATAAGTATCACTGTTGCCAACAGTCCTTGGCCTACCATAGTTCAGGTCATGATGAGAATGATGTTTGTCAAACTTACGCAGAAGGTATTCAATGAGCTCAAAGGTGCCCCTAGCAATGTGTGAATAAGCAAGAGAGAAGAGTGGATAGAAAACCCGGGTACCATTTTAGAGGCAAGAATGTGCTGAAAAGATCCTTCTGAGAATGTGGTTAAGACCTGCTCTGCAATATTCAACCCCACTTGTTTAGCCTTTCACAGAAGACTTACGGCTGTTGATCTTTCACTATTTGTTTTTGTAGTAGTCTCAAAGACAACAGTTAGGTGGGTTACCAGCCCTATGCAGTTAAGTTTATTTGTTTGGAGTAATGAATGTAATGTTGGATGTGTATATGAAATAGAGCTGGGGAGAGTGGTGAAAACTACAGAGACAGATAGTTTGTTGTACTTGGTCCAAAAGATAAGGCTGTAGTAATCCAGTGTGGCAGACTGTTAAAGAGAATAAAAGAAGCATAACTTTTTTTTTTTTTAAAGAGGGAATATCTGTCCCGTAAGGCTTGAGAATGTTATGATAAAACCAGGTCTCAGGAGTTCATGTTTGAAGTTGATATTGCAAAGATTGACTTTATTTCTCCAGTGATGTTGCCCAGTTTTGCAAAATGGAGAAGCATAATCTTTTGTAGTTGCTGTGCCCTAAAGGGGACTTCGAGTTAACAGCAGACCCAGACAAAGACTTGATTCTCTCTGTAAAACTAGCATGAAAGGTAGTTTGAAGTGTTCCTAGGCATTTTTATCTCTTTTGCATGAGAAAGACCTTATCAACACCACTTTTGTTCTTGTGCTAAATCAGAAAGAACTGTTAGGGTTGTGTCTCTGGCAGCTGAACATTTGACATTGACAGAGTTTTCATGATGTTAAATTGAAGTAATCTAATCTGCCAGTAATGCTGATCGTGTTAGGAAAAATTGCTGTGAGCAAAAATGGTAAGATTTCCACCTCTGTAGACATCATCCAAAAAAGCTGTCATCCAAAAAGCTCTAGAATTACTGTCGTGCACTGTGCCTACTGACTGGGCTGTTTATTCCTTGGAGTAGGGTGGTGAGTAGTAGCTGGTCCCATGGTGGCTGGTGCTGTTGCCGTGACTCAGGGAGGTCCTGCCCTACCCCACCTCAGCTTGTAAAGAGAAAGGAGTTGGGAATGAGTGCTCTTGATCTTGGGAGGAATAGCAGTAAGGGTAGGTCTCCCTGACACCTTTTGTTTGGATATGGCAATGGAGATGCTGCCCCATTCCCTCTCTTCCTTCAGTTTAGACCTCACCTCTGCATCCTCATTTGAACCTACTTGGTGGTAGATGTTGTGTATAAAACTTGGGGTCAGACATATTTCTTCAGGTGGAGCTGATACATATGTTTGTGTGTGTTTATGTCCTACCTGCAGAATTAATAGAACAGCTGGTACAGGTGAGAAGTGGTAGATAGCAAGGCCAGGTTGGATGAGGCTTTGAGCAACATGATCTAGCAGAAGGTGTCCCTGTTCATGGCAGGGGGGTTAGAAATAGGTGATCTTTAAGGCTCCTTCCAACCCAAAGCATTCTATGATTCTATATAGAAACTCTTGCATATAACTATGTAGTTACAGGCATAAAATCTTTATGTGACTCTAGTTAGAGTGATGCAGGTGTTCTAAGTTGAGAAGTTGGTGTATGTTAGTGACACAGGTCCTAAAAAGATATTTGAATTTAGCAGGTGGCTGTTTGAAAACTGGGATGCATTTATTAAGAGAAGAGTGGGATACATAGGAGAGAGGATATCAGTAGGGCTTTTGTAATGTTTCGTGCCTAGAAACCAGAATAATATTTCAATTACTGTTCTGTTTATATTATTGTCATGCTGGAGAATGCAGACAGGCCTCGTTTGGGCTTCTGTTAAAGTGAAACTGCAAGTTCACACTTCAGCCCTCATGAATACAGACTCTATGAACTCTTCAGGTTTAAGAAAAAAGAATGAGAGATGGTCTACACGTGCAACAAAGTCCTCATTCTGATTGTTGTATTTCAAAAACAATTAGCACTACTACCTTTTATGTAGTATTTGTATCAGATTTGTAAGAGGCTATTGCACTAGATTGAGGTATATCAATTGAAGCATGTTTTTCTAGAACTATTTGAGTAGATAAGAACTCTGTTAATTGTTATACTTCAACATTGTCTAGTCAGCATATTTGAATAACTAGCATTTTGTATATAGGACCTGAGTTTAACGTCTGTTGAAGTTGCTTTAGGGGGAGTGACTGAGCACTTTCTTCTTTGTTCAAGGGAGTAAAGTGGGTTTTTTTGGGGAGGGCAGGGGGGTTTAAATTGAAACTCATGTAGGCTTTGGTACTGAATGTTCGTGAATTTCATGTTGGTTCCTCCTAATGGTATATATAGCTAAAGAAAAAATTATAGCCACATGGTTCTTTCTCTTTGTAAGAGCACAGTAATAAAACTAGTCAGTGATTTTAATAGTTTTTGTTACTTTTTACGAAAGAGAATGTATTTTCAGCTTTAACAGTCTGCTAACAGAGGAAAAGTAGTACATAAGGTGTTGATTCTTCATTCACTAGTTCCAAGTGCTTGAACTCTGCTAGATGTTAATCTCCAAAAGCTTATTGAATCAAAAAGGATTGCTGGTTTTGGTTTAAGATACTTTTGAAAGTAGGAAATTGCCAGAAACAGTTTGAATAAGTGGTATAAACTCTTGTTCTTCAGATTTCATTATTCAGTTTCATTCTCATAGGCTGATTTTTAGTTTAGTTTTTGCTTGCAATTTATTTTGTAAAAGAGGGGAAAAAAGGAGTTTAGTTTCTAGAGCCATTTGGCATTTTTTGCATTTTCCCCATTGTCTCTATAATGGTGGTGGTACAGAGGTCAGAATTTGAGGCTTCTTGCCTACAGTGCACTCTGGAATGTCTTGCTTTTCCTTTTGCTGAAACTTTGTTAGTGTAGGTATAGTGAATGATGTTTAGATCAATGGCTGCGAGAGCTTTAGTAGGAGCCACTGCAAATGCTGTAGGTGCAGTTTTGTTTTCTTGTTGCAAGCAGTAGTGCATCTGAGAAGGAATATAGTTGTTGCCATTGGTTATGGTCTGCCATTTCCCCTCCCCAGTGCATGTGAAATAAGAAGAAACAAGTGATGATAAATACCTAGATGACATAAGATTAAGCAAGCTGGAGTCTTCTTCATTACTTTTCTTTTAAATACTTGTGTATAATATTTAAAAATATGTGCTGGCACAGACTTGATTTGAACTGTTTTGCTGGTAGAAGAAGCATCCATTTGAGGTATTGTTAATACATGGGTTGCTCGTAACCTCTGACACAGAAGAGAGCTATAATTTTCTTGGTCGTCTGAAAGTCACTTGCAGACTGGACACTTATTTTGCAGTTTATTGAAAAGCAGAACAGAAATACTTTCTCTCGGATAGCTAAGCCCAACTTACAGTTTGTGTAATAGAAAATAACTAAGGTCACTTTTTTGTCGCCCAAAATAAAACCATTGGATCTGTACTACAGTGGAGGAAACACTCTTCAAAATCAACCATCAGAAAATAGCAGGGGTAAAGGTCGGAGATAGAGTGTTAGACCAAGGGAAGGTGTAACTGAGCAAGCCTTGCATCACTCTGGTTTCTGAAGTCAGTGGATTCCTTGGGCTGTGGTACCAGTAAAGGCAATTTTTATTAAGAGGGTAATCTGAGAGACTTGAAAGGTCTCATGCCTATTTTGAAATATCCACCGTGCTCTGGTAAAAACACAGTTTGAATTTTGGTATATTTCTAATACTCTGAGATTCCAAAAGATAAAAACTTGTAATCAAAACTTAACAGGCAGGTTTTGTGGCAGTGGTCCAATGGACATAATTTGTGATTCATTTACTTTTCTTAGTCCGTTTTCCTGATAACTAAGGAAAGGAGAATGCAAATATACATTTTAAAATTTGAGGTATCACGGTTGAGTTATTAGACATTTGGCACCAACCCCTCTTCTGAAGCTTATCTTGCAAATCCTTCTCAACTACAAATGGGGATAGTATGGGAGTCTTTTCAGTTGAAGTTTGTCAGTTTGTACATGGAGAGCTATTTATAATTCTTATGAAGAGAAAGTGTTGAACCAGTATGACAAATGTAGTTCTCAGGTGCAGATGTTTGGCTATATTCCAAAGTTTTGGTATGACTGAGATATGCATCCTTTTCTTCTCTTCCCATTATTCCCCTTAGGTGATATTGATCTGCCTTGTGTGTGTTATCTCATTTCCGCATCAGTTATGTTATGTAGAAACTGAACCTACCTCAGTTTCTTGCCTATAATCTATGCATCTGCCAGTTGCAATATCTGTGTCTAATGAAGTTCTTGCCCCTACCCCTAGGCCCTCAGAGGACTTGGTTTTTGCATTGGGAAGCCCCGCTTCTCTCCTGTTTGACTTTCATATTCCCCATAGTTAATTGATCAGCAGCCGCCCAGCCTCACTGGTTGTATGGATTGTGTGGATTGTGGAGTGGAAAAAAAGGCTGTGTAAGGAGATGGTATGTGAAATCATGAAAGTACTGCATGACCACCATGTTCTTCACAGCGTTTAATAACACTCGGTTCATCGTGTAACCTTTTTTAGGTGGTGGTGTTGGATGTTGTTGTTACCTATTCGTTAAAGTATTAACATACTTAGAACTTTTACAAGGAGCAAAAGAGCCGAGTTGTTACTAAAAATCTTCTGTTAAGACAACATGTGCCAAGCTTAAGTAAAGAAAGGGGGCAGGTTTGGATATGAGCAACCTGGAAAGCTTAGTTCCCTCTTTTTATTCTTATAAAATCCAGTCTCATGGGGTAGTTAGCTTAGAAATGGCTTCTGTAATATCCAGGTGCTCTCAGACTCTTTTTTTGTCATTTCTGGTACAGCCACTAGTGTCACATATTTAGGAGGAAAGCAAGCAGTAAGCTAGGTACAGTCAAGATGTGCAGGCCATTGCAAAAAGTGTGCTCTACTGAAGCATCTAATCACTGCTCAAAAGGTAAAGTTGAGTTCAAGTCTTGCATAGTACCCAACATTATAGCAGCTAATCTATGAATACAATCGATCAACTTGAAAATAATTGAGATAATTTTTATCTTTTAAATACCTGCACTGGTTTTGACTAGGATAGAGTTAATTTTCTTCATAGTAGCTGGTATGGGGCTATGTTTTGGACTTGTGCTGAAAACAGTGTTGGTAATACAGGGATATTATAGTTTCTGCTGAGCAGTGCTTACAGAGTCAAGGCCTCTTCTGCTTCTCACACCACCCCACCAGTGAGTAGACTGGGGGTGCACAAGAAATTGGGAGGGGACACATCTGGGACAGCTGACCCAGCTGACAAAGGGATATTCCGTACCATATGACATCGTGCTTAGCATATAAAGCTGGGGGAAGAGGGAAGGAGGGTGCGTGATGTTTGGAGGGATGGTGTTTTGTCTTTGCAAGTAACTGTCACACATGATGGAGCCCTGCTTTCCTGGAGATGGCTGAACACCTGCCTGCCAATAGGAAGTAGTGAATTAATTCCTTGTTTTGCTTTGCTTGTGCACGTGGCTTTTCCTTTCCCTATTAAACTGTCTTTATCTCAACCCATGAGTTTTCTCACTTTTACTCTTCTGATTCTCTCCCCCATCCCACTGTTAGGGAGTGAGTGACTGGCTATGTGTTGCTGAGATGCAGGCCGGGGTTAAACCATGGCACTCCCCTGCCCCCCCCAAAATAAAAATTCACCTAATCAAAGTTATATGTGCTGTTACTTGGACAGGTTTGAGGTTGGCTGAATTTTTTATCTGTGTTTTCCAATTCAGGATCCTAGAGGAGTTCTGAATTCTCTCGGGTGTGAAAACTTAAGGGTAGCAGCAGTGTCCTTTGAATTATTTTTTTAAACCTTATTGTAGCTAACCTCTTGTACTTTGAACTTCATTATGTAATTTTGTCATGTTCTGCATCTTAGCCTTTCATATATCTTTCATAGGGGTGAACCCCAAACACTAAACCTGTAGTACCTTTGACTCCAAATCTGATAAAGGATAGTTACATTTTAACTTGAAGTTGTAAGCTGAAGTTAGGAAATGAAGCCCAATGAACTTCCCTCCAGCAATACTGTTACTGTAAGCTTCACTCAGATATGTTGGTGACTTTTGACTTTAAGCCTGACTATAGGAAAAAAAGTAGCAGTAATCTGATAAGATTGATTCTGTAGGATGCCTTGGGTTGTATTCAAATACAGCTCTGGTCGTATGTGAAGTGTGAAATTCTGGGCAGCAGCTGCCCTTTTAAGTTTTATTGCTCAGGATGTACCTCTAAAAAGCTTGAGTACCTCAAATGAGTTTTCCTGTGCCTCTTGCCCTCTGGGCTCTTTCCAAACACATTGCCAGCTGAACTGAAAAGTCAGTATCTTGTCATAAAGCTTAAACAAGCTGGTTTTCAGTTTAACTTTTATTTCCTCCATGAAGCAGCTGGGCTGTTGGGTAGTGTGTTAGGGCAGGGAGGAGACTGAAGCGGCATGGTGAAGAATGAAGATGAGTAAGAATAACAGCCTGGGTTTGTAGACACAGAAGGGAAGCCTCTAAAGAGAATGGAGCGATTACGTATCTGTGAATGTATGTTTTGATGGAGAAAGTGAGCTAAAATGTCAGGTGGATTTCTGTTTGGGTATTCTTTCAATTTTATGGAGAGTAATATGACGTGGTTTTGATTTCCTTTAAGTGCTGTTCACGGTGTAATTGGGGAGGCATTAAAGGACAGCCATCCCCCTTGCTTCCAAACTGGAGTGGGTGTAAGGTTTTGTATGAGTTGATTTAAACTACTTCTTCCTTTTTTCTAAAAAGGGGGGGGGGGGGGAAGAAGAGAAAAAAGTGACCAGTGCAGTTTATTAACATAGGCAGGATGAAAGACCATAGATTCCTGCTGTGTAGAAAACAGTGTCTGCTTGCTCTAATTGTCCAAAGAGGAAAAAGTGATACTGATTTGATGCACTGTTCTGTCAAATGCACAAACTACAGAAAGCAGCTGACTTTCTGTTAGAGTTGTAATTTAGCAGGTAAAATTCAGAGTTAAGATTTTATGTCTTTAAACACTCCCCTTTAACTGGTCAAGTCTTTAAGAAACTTGACTTGCTTTTTCAAGGAATTACATAGTATGTTCCCAATTTATATATAAACATCAGCTTCCTTCCTATTTGCAAAAGTGTATTTAATTTTCCTGCTTGTTTCGAAGTCCCACTTTTAAGCTTTCTTTTACATCTTAAAATCTTCAGGATGTGGCTTTTTGCCTTTAGATTGCATTTATTATGTGGGTCTCTCTTGTATTTTTGGAAACATTAATTAAGAAGTAGAACAAACTGTACATAAAAGAATTGATGATGATTGAATGGCTCACATATCTCTAAAGGAAACTAGTACATTTGTGTTGTATCAGAGCACTGATAAAGTCATGTTGAGTGTACAGGTCTTTTTATGTACCTGGAATTTTTCAGGATATGACTTTAAAAAACCCCAACACTTCCTTTTTTCCCCATACAAATTAAATGATCAGAGTGGTGGATTGCTGCTGCATGTTGAGACTTGAGTTGTTAAAAGCAGTTAAAAGTGCTTGATCTACCTCCAGAGTAAAATTAAAAATACTAAAGTGCTTTTGGTGTAGTTTGATGGTATAGAAGAACACAAACTGCTGCCTAGGCAAGTTGTGATAAGCATACCAGTTGCATAAAAACTTCTGTTATGAAGGAATCTCCAGAAGTTCTCAAGGCTTTGTTAGGGAGACACAGGTGAAGTACTGTTTATTTGTTAAGTCTTTAAAGTACAACTAAAACTACATAAAGAATGGATGTACATAAAATATGCTGAGTGTGGGAAGCTAGATTTTATTTCAGTGTCAATTTTAATTTTTCTCTTTTTCATGGGGAAAAATAATTGAGAATCGTTAACTTATAAGCAGAATAGCAATTCTGAAGACACATGTAACAGATTTTATGGTTTATGACTCCAGTGAAAAAAATCAGAATGCTAAAGCTTTTGGTAAATGTTGACATCTCAATTGAGTAAGTGTCTAAGGCTTGACTATGGTTTTTCTCATTTTTCTTTTCAGTGTTTTATACTTCATTTGTCTGTACTGTGGTTGGAGGCCTTTTTCCGATACCTGGCTATATACCAGCCGACTCATAGCTGTTTACATCTTTGACTCTCACATCCCTAAGCACACATTGGACTCATGGGAAGTGTCTTGATGGATCCATCCTAAGTGCGATATGCTGACGGCTCTTGTTGGTGGTTAACAATGGCTTCTAAGTGGTAAGACCTTTTTCACAATTCTGTCATAAAGAAATTTCATGAATCTATTTTTTTTTCCTTCTTGGTTAGGTCTGTTATTGATATTGTACTGTTAACACACTTTGAACTATTACTTCAGATATCAATTATCTGAATAGAAGGGTGTCTGTACTGTGTTAAATAAAATAAGAATGTTTTATCATGGCCAAAAGTGAATGTCTAAGGAAGAGGTTAAGCCGTCTCCCATCTTCAATCATCCGCAGCTCAGGGACTTCCTAAGCCAGATGTGGTTCCTGTACATTTAGTAATTATCTCAAGTGATTTTTGTATGTTCAATAATTTTCTCAAGTTGTCTTCTGCAAACTTCTGTACTCAATGCAAATCAGGCTTCTTGGTGCTAACAGAGTCCTCCTTTACAATGTGTTGGGCAGGTGTCTGAGCTATGTCCTCTTGTAGATGAAGTCAGGTAATGCAGCTAATTAGTAATAGGAGTCACAATTCCTTATATAGGTGCCCTTTACTGCTCTTCATGTAAGGATTTTAACAGTAGTAAATAGATCCATATTGCTTTGATGTGCAGGGCAATTGTTATGGATGAAGCACTTCCGAGCTGAAATGTATGTAACTAATCCAACATGTAAACTGTCCTTCAGAAGTAATGCAGCGTACTGCTTCCCTATAGTCAGTAGTAAAACTGATAGACTGTACTTCCTTTTGGCCTTTGAGAACAGAGAGTATATTGGCATGACAGGAGGAAAATATTGAAGTGCACTTGTTTCTATGGTGTTTGCTATGTATTCAAGACATTCTGTATTTATTCTATATTCTATAATATTACTTTATCAAATGTAATGTATGTTATAGAATTAATAATTAGAATATTATATATTTTATACTATTTCTACCATAGCTCTTGCTTTCCTTTATTGTATTGTCCTATGTATTCCTTACAGGAAAAGGTATACAATACAATTGAGTTTGAAGGAATTATAAGTTCTGACATTGGATCATCTCCAGTGTATCGTATCCCTGTTGTCTGCCTCTGTCACTGGCTTTCATTCCTGTGTTATATAAAATTCTATAACATAATTTTTTCTGATGTATGTATTTCTCTCGGAAGATGATAAATTTGTTGCTGCAGAATTTTACCTTTAACATCCTTATTTTTCTGCTGCTCAAGGAAGGCTAATACACTTCTTAGCATTACAGCAGGAACTCCAGATCGATCTTTTAAATGAACCAGAACAGAGGCAGAGGGTTTGAGGACATTAGTATCATTTTTGCTGTAAGTAGTTCTCTTGTGGGTACTTATCATGCTTCAGGCAACTCTAGCTTTACCTCACTTTAAAAGGTTTTAATGATTATATATGTTTCTACGTTTCCATATATTTATATAGAAAACATGCTCTAGTGACAAACATCATGTGTTCAGTGGTGAATTGTGTAGTTTTTCTGTATTGGAAGCAAGGCTGTTCAGTGCTGATCTAGTTTTTGGAATTCGTCTCAGTATTTTTTGTACTTTCTATACTTACTGCTAGGTATTTAAAAAGCAATCAGGTAGTAGGTTTAAAAAATATCCTTAGCATTGGTTCCTTAGCTTTTGTATCTATTGTCTGTCTTCAGTATTAAAAACCTATTATTTTGTGTGTAGGTAATAAACGTGGGTTTTTTTTCCACTTCAGCAAAAGACAAGTATGTCGGTGTATTTTCCTGTTGGAGACTACAGAGAGAATTCTCAAGTTCTTTCCTTTAGAAATACGTGTGAGAAGGAAAAATAATATATAGCTGTAAATGTGTCAGCTGCTCTTCTTCTGTGTTACTAATTTACTCACACAGAATTATAGAATGTTAGGGATTGGAAGGGACCTCGAAAGATCATCTAGTCCAATCCCCCTGCCAGAGCAGGAACACCTAGATCAGATCGCACAGGAACACATCCAGGCGGGCTTTGAATGTCTCCAGAGAAGGAGACTCCACACCCTCTCTGGGCAGCCTGTTCCAGTGCTCTGTCACCCTCACTGTAAAGAAGTTTTTTCTCATATTCAAGTGGAACCTCCTATGTTCCAGCTTGAGCCCATTG
>WKFP01014797.1:171563-197187 GCA_011057875.1 Pterocles orientalis | reverse complement strand
TTTTTTTTTTTTTTTTTTTTTGTGCTGCTCATGCCTAAGAAAGTCAGGGTTGTGGGTTTTTTTTTTTTGTAGCAACACCCAACATTCATAAAATTCCTGTTTTCAACCTTTTGTAAAGCTTTTTCTTTTTGAACTTATTTTCTGTCATGGAGAACATCTATGTATCTTTATAATCAATGATAATTTTTAATTTAAGATTTCTTTATGGCCACATTTGTTTTCATGTAATCTACTTGTATATTGAACATTAATATGCAAGGCACTATCAGTGGTGTTCTTTAACGCCTAAAAAGAAATACATTTGGCCTTCAAAGGGGCTTGAACTGTTGTGGATTTCTTTTAGAAGTCTGATTATGCATCAGGATAAAAATGGTGGAGAAACCAACTCTTGTCTGCTAGCTAACTTTGATCTTGATTAACTTTGCACTATCACAGCTCTGAAATGTATTTATATATGCATATATATCTTAAAATCTTATTTTTTGGTCAGACAACTATTTTACTCTTGGTTGTGGAGATACTGCTGTTCTCCATGTGCAGCCAGTAACTGCTTGAAAAGAATTCAGTTGGAGAGATGCTTAATTTAAAAGAAACAGCAACTTCTTTATCAAGGTGTAGAGTAACTGCACAAGCTACAGTAAAAGACTGTATTACAGTTTAAATCCATGATATATAATGGAATGTAAACCAGAAGTCTTTAGGCAACTGGAAAATGCTTATCCTTTGTCTAGTAGCTAATGAAAACACTGTATGTCCTCCTTACACAAAACAAGCACTTCAAAGACAGGGAGACAAGGATAGATGGCTTTTCAGAGGTTTGGGCAAAGCATAAGTGATGCAGCTCCTTCTGATACCTCCTATGTAGTTGCAGAGCTTTCCTGTGGAAATTCTCTGAGAGTTCCCCTCCCTTGTGTTTCTGCCCAGCGTGGCTTAACGCATCCTGCCTTGCTTGGCCCAGAGCACTTTCCTCCTATAGTGCACCACTGATCATGAAGTTCTTGACTGTAGTCTTTCTTAGTTCTTCTTCAGTAAGTATATCTCTGACTCAGAAATGCCTTGTGAAGTGCAGCAAGGCTCACATCTGATGCAGATGATACAGTAACAACAACAAAAGGCCCCTGATCCTTTGATTTGAGGCATACCTTAAAGGATATACGGATTCAGGCTGAAATGTACAGCAAAGTAAAGGAAGGAATAAGAGTGTTGTACAGGGAAAGGGGCCCTCTCCCTTTATTGTCTACTTAGCAAATATTCTTAATCTTAACCATATTTCATTGGCTCTTCTGTGTGAATGATGAAAGAGAATCCTAGCGTGGACAGAATGACAGTCACAGAATTGTAGAATGGGTTGGTTTGGAAGGGACCTTAAAGACTATGTAGTTCCAACCCCCCTGCCATAGGGACACCTTCCACTAGACCAGGTTGTGCTCAAAGCCTCATCCAGCCTGGCCCTGAACACCTCCAGGGATGGGGCATCCACAGCTTCTGCACGCAACCTGTTCCAGTGCCTTGCCACCCTCACAGTAAAGAATTTCTTCCTTATAGCTAATTTACATCTGCCCTCTTTCAGCTTATACCCGTTACCCCTTGTTCTCTCACTACACCCCCTGATGCAGAGTGCCTCCCCATCTCTCCTGTAGCCCCCTTCAGGTACTGGAAGGCTGCTATTAAGTCTCCTCGGAGCCTTCTCTTCTCCAGGCTGAACAACCCCAGCTCTCTCAGCCTAGTACAATTAGCAACTGTGTTTTCTTATTTGCTAATAATACAAAAGTGCTGGGTTTTAAACTTGTTTTCTTTTTTTCCTTCCTTGCTTGCTAGAAACATCTTTGGACCTTAACTTAGTACCTTAGTTGGACCTCTGTTTCATCTCAAGTATATTGTAGCTTTTCAGGTAGGAAGAGTAAATGAGATTTCATCCAACATCTTATACTGAAAGTTTGTATTTCCTCTCCTGTGCTCAAAGCCCTGAAACCAAAATCTTGCCAAACCTACACTACATTTATTCTCTTTCATTTCCAGAAATTATAAAAGTGCAAAGTTCCTGCCTTTCTTCTTTTTCAATAAATGGTGACTTAAAATACTTAAGTTCCGCTATATGTGAACATCTGTAGCATTGAAAGGATAGCTCTGTTTTCTGTTTAACATGAATGACATTTTACAAATGTTTATGTAAAATATTGGGCTTCCCATAGACCCAGGTGGAGCTCCCCTAGGAGCATCTTCTGTTGCATCTAATGGTCTGGTTGCTGTTAGCAATTCTCTTCCCGCCTCTCCCCCCCTGGTCCTTAAGACAGAAGACAATTGAATGTTAATTAAAAAAATTGTTGGATGGAAAGGATATCCATAAACATCTTGTGTTTGTGTATGGAAAAACTTTTTCTCTGTTTTAAGGTTACAAAACTTAAATAAAATGTTTGCTCTAAATTAATATCTGGTCTTCATTTGATGCATTACTATGGTATATCACTTGGATCATGTACTATCTGATAAGTAAATTCCTTAAGTATCTTACTTTTCTAATGCCTTGAATTTAATATGATTACATGCCTATAGTAGGTAAGGGTCTTGGTCTGAGCAGGAGTGAATTTGTTTTCCTTTAATACAGGTGCCAGTCTTACTGTAAGCCGTAAAATGTTGAAGACTTTATCCCAGAGTACCTAGTACAACTCCATTTATTGTAAGAACTGATAATTTGGGCTGTTCTCTTAAAACCAAAATATGAAGTTATTACAGCAGCATTTTTTCTTTCTGGTTATGTTCACATTAATAAGTGGAAATGCATCCAAGTTATTAAGTAAAAACAAGGGGCAAAGGCATCTATATTTTGCAGAATTGGAGTGCTGTTTCTTTACACTGAAGGAGGTCTTTAATTTAGAATTTAAAGAGGAAAATTACTATCGTTTTAAAATCTAAGTTTCTGTATTTCCCCTAGAGAAATCTTGTAACACTGCAGATATTATTATTTCTGTCTTTGAGACAGAAGCGATGAGAAGGGAGAAGTTTTAAAGTTGTTGTCCCAACACATCTGTGGGCAGACATACTTGATATCAGAAAAAAAGATAGCTAATAGTCTGCTGAGAAAACAGATACATTAGTTTAAACTACCTCTATCCTCTAGCTGAGAGTAACCTTCTGAAGTCCCACAGATAGCATCTCTGTATGAGAAATAATTGATGTTCAGCGACTTGCTTTAGCTACTTGTTGATGAACCATAGTGTAACTTAGAAAATTAAGTTCTTATTTCTTCTGTGACTAATATTAACCTATGGATCTTAATTGCTAGTTGTACATCTTTTGGCCGGTTTTGTTACTAGAAAGAGATCACACTATGAAATTTGATATAGGAGGACTATATATTATATGAGGTTTAAAAATGCATCGCTCCTTAGCTAACGTAAATCTTGTGATATATATTTCCCTGTGACACTACAATATATATATATAGAGTGTTTCAGAGTTTTAGTAGTTTGATCTGTATAGTGGAGCACAGAGGATGAATGACTAAACTGGTAGAGACTTGAACATGTCAGTTGGTGCAAATGGACATGTGAATTTATCCACTTGGGTTTTTTTTTACTAGGTTGGGTAATCAATTTCTACTTCCTGTTTTGCAGTGTAGATAAACTTTCTGTGACCATGTTTTAAAACTCCATATATTTTTCAAGGGAAGAACTAAAATAAATTAGAGTAGATTAATGCTATGTAAACCAAGACAAAACCTGTATTTAATCTAAATGTCCAGAGGATTTTCATTGGCACTGGAAACTGAATTTGTACCATGAACTCAGTAAACCAGCTTTTTTTTAATTAATAGAAGCCATGGAGAAGAGTCACAATGAAAAAAGGATAATTATAATTTCCACAGGTCAATAAAATTTAAACATATCTTCCTTGTAAGGAAAAAAAAAAGTAGTAAACTAAAATTAGATCAGGCTTCGTAAGAAAAGCAAGATAAACTGATGCTATATGCACTTTTGGGATTAGAATGAAGATTATTTTAAATGATAAACCATAGATACTTTCCCTGGCCCTTTGAGTGTTATGCTTTGGGCATAATATTAAAAGTTGACCCTTCAAACAAGAGGAATTTCTTCTACAGATGTGTACTTCCAATGCAGTGATACAGAAAATTCTAACAGAAACAGCAAGGATGGCTGTGAAAATAGCCATCAACCAAACAGCCAAAATACTGGTCTAAGTAATGTATGTTGAACCACTTTTGTTCCTAAGTAATTTTGGAGGTGCGTGTGTGTGCTTAGTCTCTGGTTATCACTTACTGTCATGTTCTTGTTTTTATATAGGCAAACCTACATTAACAGCTGGCAGTTCTGTTCCTTGTATTTCTATTAAGCACTTAAAAAGTTTCGGTAAAGGTTTTCACTTCTCATTTCCTTAGAGATCCAATTTCATAGGAGTTTTGACATTGTTGGTCTGACTTACTGGTAGCTCTTCCACAGAGCCTTTGTTTTTTAATTTTTTTTTTTTTAAATATCCTTTGCATAGAGATATCAATGTAATGCTTGTCATCATTCACTTTGATCCTTTTGTAAGGGAAAAGATCTGGCCACTTGTGTTATGGGACTGTGTAATGATGGCTTCTCTTGGTGTTCCTGCTTGCATGGGAATGGGTATGATTCAGAGTAGGTACTGACCTGGGATTTGCTTTGAAATGCAAGTTCTTATTTGAAAAAAAACTGCTGGTGGAAGAAATTCATAGGTTTGGAAGATCTTACATGATACGTCAGTACTTGGAACAAGCAAGAGGTTAGCGACAGGAAGCCCAGATCCTTATCGTAACTGAGGATTGTAGCAGCTGCAGGAGAGACAATGCCTTGATCTTCTCAGGAAGTCCTAATGAGTTCAGGAAAGCATTGTATTCTTGCATGCAACTTCAAGATAAGAACAACTATTACCTAATAAATAAACGCTAAAGATTCTGGGGCTTTTTTAAAAATGGGATACTATTGCATTCAGTCAGTGAACATAACAGGTGTGTCTTATGTTCAGCTTCTGATTGATATATTTTGCCAAGTATTTTATTTCTACTTGTATTTCACTTCTATTAATGCTAGATAATTAAAGCCAAGGTCTCAAAAAAACCCACCCAAGCACTCCAGAAATCCCCAACCTTCCAAAAAAAAGCCCCACAACTCACTCAAACACCCCAACCCCCCATACAGAGTAAATGCAGTTTAAGTGACTGAAAGGAAATCGAAACTTCACCAAAAGCTGATAGTTGTTTGTTACTTGCCTTTAATTTCTCAGGAAACAGAAATCTATACTTTATTTCAGAAAAGCATGGGGACTACTGAAACATTTTTCATGTTTGCATTACAAAAAAAACAATAAAGCCAAACTATAGAAAGTTTAAATGGCTTAAGTTTGAAGTATTTTTTTAATGCAGAATAATAGCTACAACAAGTCCATATGGATATAGATAGTTTATTGTACGTTGCTTTGTCCCTGCTTATACTCGTCCTTAGGTTTTTTGCTGTGAAATTGCATTAATTGAACGGGACCAAGGACACTGTCAATGCTAAGTAGTTTGGGAGTTAACTGGCGAAGTATAATTTTAAATTATATGAAAAATAGCCTCTTATTATCTTTTAAAATTTTTAATCCTTCTGACATACAAAGTTAATTCCTTTAAATATGTCAGGTTCTTACAAGTGGTTAGTCCAAACTGCTAAGAGGTGAGATGACTCCGTATGTGACAAATAAACTGCTTTCTCCCTATGCATAATTTTTCAAGGTTTATGTTGTCTGTTCAGTTACTATATTTAAAGAAAAAAAAATACAGCTGTGACTATGTTAAGTTACTAGTTCTAAAGCAAAATGTGTAGTGCAGTGTATACAGAGAGAGAAATGGGATTTGTCTTCCCTGCCCCTATGGTCTTTTGTGTGAAATTATGACAGTGTCCCACTAACTTGCTAAGAACTGTAACTCAGCTGTCCAGTACCTCTTGTCACTTTAATGCAAGTATGCTCATTTATACTTACAAGCTTGACTGCAGGTTCAGTTTCTAACTCTACTGTTTTACTTTGCTTTCAGTATATATCTCTGATCTTATTTTTTGGGGGGGAAGAACAGATGGTTTGCATTGGGGTAAGACAAATTCTTACAGATTAAGTTTCTATTCTGAGATTCAAGAAGGAAAAACTTCCTGTACACCTTTTTTTTTTTTTTTTTTTTTCCTAAATTCCTGGGTGCTATTGTAGTTGCTCTGTTACCTTACCGGGTGCACTCCCATTTGAGGCAGCGATGCCAGGTTTAAATTAGCAAATTGGAGAAAATAGTAATGATGGTGGTGCACACTAATGCTGTGTCCAATAGGGACTCAAAGATGCACAGTTAAAACTTGAGCTGAAGGAATATTCACATTTCTTGAAAAGCTGCAAACTGTGGTAGAGACCACTGTGCATAACCTGGACCATTCACTTTTTCAAAAGGCAAAAAAACCCCTTCCACCCTTTCTCTGCTGCTGTGCCTTTGCTGATGGAACTGGTTTGGCAGAGCCTTCAGTGTCGGTGTCCCAGCAGGAGGGGTAGCTTTGCTTGTGTTTTATGTGTTGTTTCGTCCTAGCAACGTGGCTGAGAAGCTGTGAGCAAGCGAGGGTTCCGCGCGGGGACAGGAGCTGTGCCCCGCCATAGCAGAGTCGCCGCAGGAAGGTGGTTCGCAGCGCGCCTCCCCTCGCTGGCACAGGAGCGCCGCCAGCTGCGAGCCATTTGCAGCACGGTGATGGCCAACAGCGCTCCCCGGAACTGCTGGCTTGTGCCGCCGCTAGAGCGGCCCGTGGAGCTGCGCGCAGTCCCCCCTCCCTGGGGCCGGGCGGTGCGCCCACACCGGCAGGCGGATCCCGGCTGGAGCTGGTCCGCTCTCGGGGCCTCCCCAGCGCGCCGGGCCGGCAGGGGGCGCTGCGGGCAAAGGCCCCGCGCGCCTCGCAGGCCAGAGGCGGGGGCGCGGGGTCCCCCGTCGGAGCCTCTGTGGTCCCTCGTCGGCACAGGAACCCCGCCGAGGCCAGCGGGCGCCACCCTTCCTCCCGGCTCTCAGAGCCCCGGGGGCTGTCTGCCACCTTAGTGTTGGCCGCAGAGGCAGTCCTGCGTCCTCTCTGCGGCAGCAAGCGGGGCTGGGGTGGGTTAGTTTTAAAACGTGTTACAAAACTGGCGGTTTGTGATGGACCCATGAAGGCTGCAGGACATCCAGGCTCTCTTCCGAAGTTGTGCTTCCTAGCGTGTTGTCTTTCACCATCGTTATTGCCAATTCTAAAAATGCTCTAGACATGTGAATTTAAGGGACTTGGGAGTAATTCTCCCTTATATGGATCTTATTTTCATTGATTGTGCTCTGGTTTTTTTAGTATTTCTCATTCTTAGGATGTTCCTGCATCAGCAGGTTCACCCGCTTCAACAGAATTCCCGTGTAGCTGCTCTTCCAGTGCACTGCTGCTGAACACGATTGCTGCTTGTGTCCTGAAAGGTCTAATCCAAGCGGGAAGTGCTCCGAGCAGTGCTCTTCCCCTCCGATCACTCGCCGGGTCTCTGAGTGGTACTTGTGCGTATTTTATGATCTGTTCATGTTCCCTTCTGATGCAAAGACCTGATGATGTGGACTCCTGTTAGTGAGGGATATTGAGCTTGGATGTTATCCTCTTGCTGTTTATATCACTAGCTGTGGTACCGCACTAGGGGAAGTCTGAATTACCTCAGCCAGCACTTCAGTGCAAAGCCAGAGTTGTCCTTGGAGTGTATCAGAAGTGGAATACACACGGAAAGACATCAAAGGGCTTACTGTAATACAAACAATAATTCTATGTAGGCTAGAGTGTCACAGTCTTTTTTTAATTATTATTTAGATGTTCCAGAATAAAAAAGTGTTAAAATTTGTCAAATAAGGCTTTTTGTAGCCTGATTTGTTTCTTTTGTTTAAAGCTGATTTTGATTATAAGAATTGTAACAATTCTCATATGTTTTCCCCTGAGAGATTATCTGTAAAGCTTGCTCAGATTATATAAAACCGCAGTTGTACATTGTCCTCTTTGAGGAAGATGGTATGAGCAAGTGAGAGGAATGTTTAACGTGTGTATATATATATATATGTGTGTGTGTGTGTGTGTGTGTGTGTATATAGACATACATCTCCCCATCTGTATTCTGTAGAGAACTCCTTGATATCCTTTTCTTAAAGGGCAAACAAAAACATCCTGAATGAAAAATCAATCAAAAGATTTTGGATACATCTGTGTTAAGCTGTCTTAGTTTATCAAGTTTAATTGTGAGATATGATCATGTGTATGATGGGTGATTTTTATTCCTTGTTTGTGGTTTTTTTTTCTGTAAATACTATTACTTGAAAGGCTATTATGTTTTCTTGTTAAAAATATAGGTTCAACCCCTAATTATTTTTTTTTTTGTTCATGGCCACTTCACATATGCTGCATGTTGTGCAGAAAGTCACAATTTATGCATTTAACTGAAGTGATGCATAAGGTACTCGCACTTCATCTGTTTTCTCCACCCTGTGTCCGGATGTGTAATAAAACCTCCATGGTGGTGTTAGTTTGAACCTTTCAGAGGGTGTTTAAGTTAGGTACAACTCAAAATACCTGATTACCCACTTTGCAAACAGGTGGATAACTGGAAGCCTTCTCAGTCTCACAGAAGTGTCTGAATTTCTTATTTGTTCCCAAGTGCTAGAAACTGCAAAGTAGGTTTGTGTCAAGATTTCAAGGGGGGGAAAAAATTCTATAGAAAATACTGTTATTATGAATAAATGATTGCTTGAATTTGTAACGACTCATGATCTCTTATAATTGCAAATTATCTTTTGTGGTATCTTATTTTTTGTTCTGAAAACACATAAAATGCTTTTCTGAAAACATTTTCTGTACAACTTTTTTGTATCAGTAGAAAAAATGCTATGAATTGAATCATTATGGGGCAGTTTTTTGCTTGATCTCCCAAATCTTTCACTGCAGGAAATAATATTCTGACAATGTGTATTGTATGATAAGGTCAGAATTTTGTATTAATTTAGAACGAAAGATGTGTGTAGTATTTTATATTAATTTACAAGGGGAATATAGAGTAACTTGAATATTTGGGGATTTTATTGTAGATTTGAATACAAAATATATCGGATGTTTTCAGTCTGCGTAGAAGTTGAAAAATGGCTTAGGCAGCAACTTGTACCAAATTTTTCAAGTTGTGGCATTCTTAACTAGATTCAGTACTTGGGAAATGTTGACAGTAGCGTTGGTCAGTAAAGGACTGACAGCTTAATCCAGGTGAGCAGCCCCTTGTGAGCACCTGAACTACTGAAACTCAGAGACCCAAAACAGGTTAATCTGCCTTTCATTGTTTGTGGTTTTGTTTTGTGGTGGTGGTTGTTTTTTTGTGTGTGGGGGGGTTTTTTTTGTTTGTTTGTTTTGTTTTAAGAAGAGCTAGACATAGTAGTGGATTTCAGATTAAGTACCTTCTTGTAAGGAATGTATAGAAGTGTGGTATACATAACACTTTGGTTGGCTAACTGTTGAATGCATTCAGAAATATCTTGGGCACTGAGCTGCTTTCATAAAAATAATAGAAGCGTACATGCTGCCGCTGATACATTCAGAATTTTTGATGGCAGATGGGTGGGAATATTACTTAATAGTGTGTCTGTGGATCTCCACTTCAAGTCTAGTAAATACAATAATACTTTCAGTCATACAATGATACATATTCCCAAATGTAGAAAGTATTAAGGAATACTCTTCTGTGCCAGTCTCTTTTTTTCCCCTGAGCTTTCTGCTCTAAATGCAAAGAATCTTTCTTAATGGCTTCTTTAAGCTAAATATAGAACAGCATTTAAACTTCCCTCAAATAAAAACAAAAAACTCAGCTAAACCAGGCACATACAGAGAAGCAACCCTAGGGATAAAGTGGACGTTTGGACAGAAAAAGCCAGGTTATTTCTGTACTTGGTGTTTTCTGGAAGGTAGTGAGTACATAAGTAGTAAATATAGCATCAGAGTCTTTGCAAGGCAGAACTTAATATTTAATAAAAGTTAGTATCTTCATAGCTAGTAGTTAAAACCATGTGAGAACGCAAATGGTTTAAATTGTGGTCCTGTTAGACATTTTGTTTATAAAGCTGGTGCATAGACTTGCTGAATGATAAGCGTTATCTTTCAAATGCAGATGAACACTCCGTGCACTTCATGAAAATTAAGAGTTATTGAACTCTGTCAGAAATTTGAAAATATACTGTGCATTTTATTAGTGCTTAAATTTGTTGCAATGCTAAATACAGTGTCTTCAAAAAGCACAGAGTTTAGCATGTGTTGGTTAATATATAGGCTTCTTGTTGCTTGGTTTTCTTATCAGTCTGTGCAGTTAGCCGTCTTTAAAATCTGCCTTGGAGCAGCTGGCAGCTGACTTGCTGGTGTTGGCACCACCCAGGTTCAACATGACATCAGTAGAAGTCTACCTCAGTGCTCAAGGAAGTTGATGTGGGAGCCACACTCCGTAACGTGTAGCTAAGCTGCTGAATTTAGTAAATGTTGAGAACGAAGAGGACGTGTAAAAATGGAATTCCTGAAAAAAATTGTTCCTACTGCTGTTTCTAGAGATGTAGTTCTGGATGTTGGGAGTACTGCCCGTGAAAGGTCCCCAAGGCTACTGAAGATGAGACGTGTCAGACTGTTTGCATTAGGACAGACAATAGATGAAGATGATGAGACACATGTTTTACATCCTGATTACAGTATGTATCCATGTAATCAACCTGGTAAAAAAACAATTACTAAGCTTTTTCTTCAGATCATGATTCTTTTGCTAAGTTGATTAATTTGATTATAAAAGGCCTTTTTGTTGGAGTCTCTATGATAATGGTGTCTCTAGTTTTAGAACTATTTTATCACAGACACACTACCATGTGTCAGTGACCTATTTGAAAGCAATTTTGCAGGATTTCTGATGTGCTTCTTGTCTTCGCATGCCTATGTGACTTTTTTTCCCTTTTTGGGTAAATATCCCTATACAAGTTTTTAAATTGTAATATAGGCATGATTAGGCACTAAGAGTTGTCTAGACAGATGTGTGCTGCACAGAGTTCTGACTGCAGTGCAGGGTTCAAATTTTGTGTCCTCTTTTCTCTCCCTAGTTTTTCAAATCCCCTAAGTTTTTGAAGGCTTTCAAGAGGTTTTTTTAATATCAAAAATGTTTGCACTTTCCTTTTTTAGTGTTTTGAAAAAGGCATATATTTTTAATAAACATAATATGTAAATAAAATCAGACAAGTAAAAAATGTGGACATTATAGAGAGAATTTTTAACTTAAGTACATGGGTAAGCTTGCTTGTATAAAGGTTTTGGTTTTAACTACCTGTTAGTATCGAACTATTGCAGTGTATTGTGCTAATAAAAAGAAGTAGAATGAGTTAATGTTCATTTTTCAGACAGTTCAGCTGGGTGGCAATGGAAAATCCAGTTTTACTTTTTTTGCTTTTTGCCTTCAGCTAAAATAGTAAGGTCTGGAGCCTTTATAGTCTTGGATCCTGATGGCTATCAGATGCACAGTTTTTACCCTTTGCTATGTGGTGGCTATTTTCAGGAATTAGCGTGGCCTTGAAATTTTTCCCTCGTGTCTAACTGCAAAGATAGGAGATGGTGACATACATCTGTCTTACTGAGTGATGAACCTATAGCCTTAACTATGGAATTAAGTTTGTGGTGGTGATGGGAGAAAGGATTTTCCTTAGAAAGACTTCTATTAGCCTTTCTGATTGTAATGTAAACCACTTTTTTTTTTTTAATATATGTCAACTTGAGTAATGTTGGCAGCTGGGGAAACTAGGGACAGTTCTATTCTGTTAAACAATTGTTCCTGTGTGTGACAAATTAGAACAAGTTAATGTTGTAATGGTATGGAATACTGAAGACTTCTTACAGAGTAAGGTCTGTTAAGACTGTTATTGCCTATACACGTGAAAACTCTGATCAGAAACTCATGGTGTCTGAAAGGGTGATGGTCTTTCAGCCAGGTTGTGTCCTTATTTAACTTTGAATGCTGTAGAGCCCTGAAGTTTATAGTTGGATATCACTGTGATGCCCACAGCTTAAATCCATGGGCATATCTCATCAGTTTTGCTTTTATGCTGTGCTACGGTTTCTTTGTAGCTCTTGCTTTTAAATAATATTTTATTTCAAATGTTATAATTTCAGAACAAATAGAATTGGTTTTGTGCCAAGATGACAGAAAATACTATAGGCTAAGTTTGTAGTCAGAACAGAAGCCTTCATCTAACCTTATTCAATGTTTTGTCGATAGTTGAAGCAAATGAGGATGATAACCATACACCAGTCCTGCTGTTGAAGATGAATTCTCCTTTCTTGCTCATTAAATGTTTGGCAGATGGTTATTATTAGGAGTGGTTCTGTGGAAATCAGTAGTGCCTGACTAATATCACTTAACAGTGTGATGTCATCATTTGCGAAATGCAGACTATAAGTCTGTTCTGGGATCATGCTTTTACAATAGCAGATACTAGCTGAATCCTCTTTAAATTATCTGCTTATTTCTATTTTTGTATCTTGGTAATGGAATGAACTGCTCTGCTGGAATAGAGCAAAAGAACTACTGTGTTTACCAGTTGGGTATGCTGCAGAAGGCAGGTGTCGACAAAACAGGTAATAAAACAATAGAACGGTTTGATAAGAATTTTTAAGCATTTACTTGCTTAATGTCAGCAGATGTGGTGTTAGTGCACCACTGAATTTAATAAAATGAAGTTCAGGAACTCAATAGGCTTTTAAATCTAAGGTGGTTTGTCTTGTAGATATGTTGGAATTTTCAAGTGGGTGGTTTTTTATCTTTTTTTTTTTCCTTTCTGTTCCTTATTGATGCTGTTTAGGCAACATCTCGATACTAATGAGAATTTAGGTGAAATACAGTCTGACAACTATTTTAAAGTATAAAACTATTTTAAAAGGTCTTAAACAAACCAGCCAAATCATTATTTTGATAATACTACTTAGTCGGGTTTGCGTGTATCTGACCTAAATATTTTGTGTGGAATTCAAGTGGTGAGTTTTTTTGGGTTTGTTTTTTTTTTTTATTAGTATTAAAACATCAGTATCACCTTTCAAAATGTTAACTCAGTATGTACTTTGGTTTATAGCTGAAAACAAGACCGTAGGAATAAATGCTCTGTGACACATCTTTTAAAATAAGTAGCTTCTATGAGAATGTTTTCAAGTGTATTTTAGAAATCTTTCATAACTGTCTTTTTAGATTTATAAGATTATTAGAACTCTGGAGAAAAAAAATCACTGAAATATTTGCATATGATTGTATGCATCACGATACTGAACAGGTGTTAGTAAGTAGTTCTAACATGCTGTAGCATTTGAGAGTTGACATGTTCTCATTTTTAAAAGTTCTGTCTCAAAAAAGGTACAATCCAAATCAAACAAAGTGAGCTTGGAAGATCCAGAGAAAGTATTTTCATGTACCCTAAAACACATACAAATGTGTACCCATACAGACACATCTATAAACTGTTTAATATTCTCCCTTTTGCTGTTTGTAGTGTTGAAGAATGGGAATGCCATGCCTGCTCTGTGCAAACTGGCAAATGGCAGCTGTAGCTGGGCTGTGTGAAATGCACTCCTGTTACAGATCTGTGCTTCAGTTGTGTTGTAAGGCAGGGTAGCTCATACTGTGGAACAGTCTTCATGGCTAACCATGTATAATCTGCAGTTAACTGCGTAAGAGATTTTACATTTATCAGTGCTGTGAGTATCCCTATTGCTGACAGTGTCCACCTTATTTCTGTGTATGGAAAATATTTCCTTTTGCAGACATTAAACCTGCTCCCCTTCAAGTGTCTCTGCTAGGGGAGCAGAAATACACTGACGGAAATGTCGTCTTTTGTGGTAAAGAAATGAGTAATAGAGCTGTAATTGCCTCAGGGGGCTAACAGCAGGGGCTTGATACACATAAACTGCCTGTGAGCACTGCATCCCTGCAATACCAGCGACTCTGCAGGGCATATTGAGCTCTGTGTTGTGTCTTTGTTCAGCCTTGTATAGCAGAGGGTGACCAGGAGTCCCAGCATCTGAGCTGGAATTTGAGTTGTGAGTTGCAGTTGGAGAAGACTGGAGGGGTTAGTGGGGAACTAAGTACGATGGCTCCTCCTCACCCCCAGTCTCTTGTTTTCCTTTCACTTACATTCAGAGATGGCTCCATAATACTGTTTGGAATCCTGATTGCTATTTACATAAAGATCTCTAACCTTCTCTCCTGTTTTCTTATCACAGCAGATAGCATTGTTTTGCTTGAGTAATGCCCCAGGAAATTGTTCTACGTGTATTTTCCATTAGAAGTAATAAGGAACCTTTCCTGAGGGCCTCTGGAATGTGCTCTTGAAGCTCTTTGCAACAGAAGGTATGGGAAGAAGATTTTGTTTAGATTTTTGAGTGTGGTTTTACAAGTGGGTCAGGCTGATGTAACAGTTTGCTGCCAATGCAAAGGGCAGTCTCGCTCCCACCTGTGCAGCCCTTCTCTATCTGCTGTCATGTGCTGGTGTGGCCTTTCCCTGGGCTGATTCGTTTCACAAAGCCAGCAGAAAATGTTCTAATATTTTTGGGGCAGCATTTTTGAGACTAATTGGCAAGAGGAATCAATTCACTGAGAGGGCTTTTTGATCAGTAGTGGGGGCAGCATTAGATGTCTTACTATCACCAAAAGTAGCAGTCAGCTTTAGGATACCCTCTTTTTTAAACATACTGATTTGTGGAAAACAAACTCTTTAATATTTTAGATAAATGGAGACATAAGCATCTCTCCAGAGTTTTATTTTAAGTGCAGTGATGATAATGTTTTATTATTACTGCTTATAAGCAGATACAATGACCATTGGGTAAATGTTTTTTTAAATAAGGCATTTGCTTAAGATGTAGTCAATAATGAACTGAAAGAATGTCCAGCAAGTCTTTTTATAAGTAAGCCGAAGTGCAAAGGGAGTATGCCTCTGACTTGTTCATTTTATTGTTAATATGAAAAATCAACTATAGTTATATTTAATAGTTTAAAAAAATTGATGGTATGACTTGGCTCTAGGAGATACCTCAAATACAATTTTTGGCCCTCTTTTTGAGGTGTGTTTTCTTTTTTTAATTGTATTGTGTACTTGGCTGTATGCCTAAAACTTTTACTGTAGTTGTCTGAGGGTTTTATCTAAAGCATAGGCATGCATGAATTCACAATTAATGTTTTCCTTTTTTTTTTTTTTCTTGCCAAACCTTACCCTTTACCTTATCTCAAAGAGTGACAAAGTAATTGTAACTTAACGTCTCTTTCAAGGTTGGTGTCAGTATAACTCGAAGGTAGATCTAGAAGGGCCTTTTCTTCATACTTGGTGGGTACTCATAGGTTTTGTTAGGAAGCAGTTTTCTTTTCCTCTGAGATACAGTGAATAGAGCTTACAAGTTTTTTAAATGGTATCATTCACTTAATAGATTACCTCTGCATCACATTTGAGTAAGTTGGTTTTTTTCCTCAGATTTTATGATTCATACATCCTCTGGACTGTAAGCAGTTAACATGTTTAAGCCTCAGAAGACCTTTTAGTATACGGTTTCATGTGATAGCTGAACCAATGTAATGGCTCAATGCTGCAAAAAGGAGGTTGTACCCTCCTACTGGATAGTTGTCTTCTATATTCATTTGTAGTGGTACTGGTGCATGTTTGAGGTTGGTGAGACTGTTCAACTTGCTAAATCAACAGGAATCTCCTCTTCCCTCTCCATACCGTATGGCAGAATGAGAGAATATTTAATGTAGCCAGAAAAACAAGTCTTCAGAAAATCCTGCAGTAGCCTATTAAAGGGAACCACGAAATGCTGTATTCAACAAGCTGTGGAGAAACTAATTGCAAAAATAATTATATATGCTACTGTAAAACCATTCTTTCTATGATTGTGGTAATACAAGGAAATAAAAGTATTATTTTAAGTTCTTTGTGTCTAAACTGTCCACAGGTCTTGAAAGTAACATTTTGAGAGGGACAAGGGTTTAGCGTGGTGTTCTGTTTTGATTCACACTGTAAATCTCTTGCTTGTAAAACAGATCTTAAAACATAGCTGTGATATGGCTGTTTTCTATCATGTCTGTCTGTGGTCCAAAGTAGAGCCTGTAAGAGGCTGGGTAGTATATAAAATCAAAATCTCACCTTATTTTTAAGGAGCTGTTTTCCTTTAGGTATGAAACTATTATCCTTTAAAACACATTGAAATCAATGACTGTGCAAAAAAACCCACACCACCAGTCCCTTAACTCTCAAGAAGTATTTCTAAGGTCCATAAAGTATTTACCAGCACAATTAAATTAGCAGTTGCATATAAAGAGGCCATGCTAGTGGCATCACCAATTCAGATTTAAGTTACAGAAAGATTATAATTTGAATCTTTTGTTAAACAGTTCTTCACTTTTCAATTGAAAAGAAACAAAATTACGTTTCAAATGCAAAACTTTTATTTTCTAGATGTTGTAGCAATTCTTAATCTCTTCTAGAGGTGTTTTCCATTTGTTTCTAATGAAAATGTGAATCATAAATGCAAGATGCAGATAGGACATAATATTTTTCGGTAGTTCATGATGCTTTTTGATGGCTGTTGGCAGGTTCTGTTGGCTACATTTGTTAGCTGTTTCATGTCTGGATTTGTAGACTTCCGTGTTTCTAGTTGCTTTTGTTTCAAGGTCTTAAATAACAGAATGCTTCTTACCCTGGAAATGCTAACTTTGTATGTGTTCCTTCTGAAAAGTATTACATGGATCCAAACTGAAGGAGTTTCAACAATCTCATCTTAATCAAGGGCTTCTTTGGAAAACCTTTCTTTCCTTTTTCAGTAAATGGCATTCTTTGTGTCTCTAACTTATCGCTGAATAGCCTTTAGTTCCCTTTCGAGTAAGGAAATGTCGCGAGTGCTGCCTTCAATTGGGAGTATGTTTTCTCAATTCCTAAATGCTGCTGAAGAATACCTGGGATTTGGGAAGTAGTGTTTGTGGTCTTGGCTGTTTTACTTGACATGCATATTCTTGCTCTCCAGCCAAGTTCTAAAATGTCCCTGCAAGCAGACTCTCCCAGACAGAGGGTTCTTGGCTTGTGCTCCAAGGTCTTTGGTGTTCATGTTTGTTTGTAAAAGAAATATTGTTTTAAGAGAAATCCAAATGCACTACTGGTTTGAAGAGAGAGAGATGAAAATTTCAGAAAGCCTCATCACTTTAGCAATGTCACTTTCTAAAGAGATTGAGTTGCTCTCTGCAACACGTTTTCATCAGGTACTCTGGATATTCAGGACTTGGTGCGCCCTCACTTTATAAGGAGAGACTTTCATTACTTATTGATGAGACCAGTATGACAATACGAGCTTTAGCATCAGGATGCTGTTGCACAGCTGTATTAGATGCTGACTCAAAACTTTTGTCTGGTGTCTCTTTGCATCTTTTAAGATGCAGTGGGGTGAGCCTTTTCTCAGTTACTTTTTTGAGAAGATGGCTGGCTGCAGGGAGAATGCTTTCAATTTCAAAGTATTTTCTAGCTTGAAAGCAGGAAAAACAGGAAGTAAAACACATAAAAGCAGCTCTTAACTTGTATAAAAAATACTGTATTTCTCCAATATGTTGTTTTCTGTTGGCTAGAGATAAAATAGTTTCTTTATTCATTGGTTGAGGTTTCCATAAATTGTTATTTTGTCAAAGGAGCAGTGTAGAACTGCGCAGTTTAATTTGCCCAGTTGATGAAATTATACCATATGCATTTGTAGATAGATTGTATATTTGTAAAGTTAGCATGTTGATGTTAATTACTGGGAGAAATGAACAGTATACTAGTGCTCTATCAAGAAATAACATGACTGTCAGAAAGAGTCGCCAGTTCCATGAACAGAAAAAGTCTAAGCATATTCTCCATTTTACCTGAGCATGTTTCTACCATCTGATTCCAGTTCTTCATTTTTCTTTAACTAGTAGGGATTTCAGTATAGTGCTATTGTCCCTTTCCATTTGATGTGCTCTGCCGGACACAGGAGTGTGGAGAGCAGTGTGCAGCGTGGCAGGTTAAGCGATGAGCTTTGTCGCTGCTGGGTGGTCTCTCCCAGTGCTGGCACACAGGTGCATCTGCTGGCCAAGGCTGTTTTGCAGTCTGCCAGCTGAGACACTTCAGGGAGCTTTGTGCTGTGGACTACTTGCAGAACTTTCAGAGAAATGTGGCCTTGTTGTAAAGTCTTAGTGTGTGTTAGGTGTTTGGTGTCTAACTGTTGCATTTAGCTGCCGTTGAGTTTTTTACTTCTCATGTTCTCCCTTCCTGATTTTTGTGTTACTTTTCTTGCTTTTCTTCAGTGTGACAGCACGCCTGCTGAAGATAAAGGTTCAGCAATTACACTCATATGAATTCCATTAATTCTGCCTTGCAGATCAATGTATATGTATTAATTACCTTTTTTAATCTTAAAAGCATTTCTGTTTTGTGCTCCTGCTTCAGGTTTCTAAGTAATATCTGTTGTTTCACAGAGATGGGAAAGCTGTAAAATTCAGTATTAAAAGCACTTAATTTAATGTAATAGAATCATGGAATCATTAAGGTTGGAAATTGTTTAAATCCTGGTAACTAAAGCATTAAAAAATGCACTGTAATTAAACGTGCTGGTTTTGGAGTGAAGAAATATGCCAATTTAGTTCAACAATGAAGAGTGCCATGTAAATGTAATTCATTTATTTATTTGTGATATTGGTCGATAATGCGCCTGCCCTCTCTAACTGAAACATTGGGAATGGCAATTTCAGGAGTTGAAACCTTCAGAGAAAATTGCCTGTCCATGCCTTGCCCCTGCTTGCTTTCCTTCTGTCTGTAACTACAGCTTTCAAAGTCCTCGTACTATGTGTGCAGAGCTTGTGAAACTGCTGCCTACACAGGGATTTGATCTGTGGCAGAGTAAGTTGGTAGGCTTGTGCTTGTGAGGAGGTTTAGCAGAGACACCTGGAGTAGCTCCCACTTGTCACTGTGCAGTCCCCACCCCCCTGCCTACTACCATTAGTGCTCTGTGGCTGAGGTGGCTGAGCCAGACCTAATCTGAATTATGCAGGGCTGTAAAGTGCTTTAATGTATAAATGGAAGCAGGCTGCAGGCTGCCAATGGCAGTGGCTCAGGAGCAGATGTTCAGCTTTGCTTATGGCAGAGGGAGGAAGGCAGAAATTTAGCCCCAGCGCAGGGCAAGGCAAGTACCTTTGGCTGCTCTGAGTCTAGTGGGAGCCTGCAGCCGAGAACATTATCTACCCAAGTACTATTGCACTCGTGAGGCTTAACAGGTTTGGGACTTCTGCGCTGAATTTACCTCTCCGGCTAATTCCCTTTAACTTCTTTTAGTTTTCCAGGATGAGTCCTAAACTCTTGGTGTGTTTTTTTTCCCCAGTGCTTTCTGTAGGGATAGAGTAGCTGGTCCTCGCATAATGCAAATATGATGTTTCCCATAAAAGTGGCACAGGCATCAGCAGCTTGGGAGGAGCAACAAAAATAGAAACATAACTGATTCGTAGCAGTTGTCTTAAGGCCTTGTAGGGTAACAGAGTTAAGCCCTTCCCTACACGATCCATTTAAACACCCAGCAACTAAGCTGGGATTGTCTAGGTAGCTCCATAACTGTTTCCAGGTTCCATTTAAGAGGCTGGTGAAAACTGGAGTGCTGGTTCCCGAAACCCAGCATGTTGGTACATTAGTGCTGAAACGCAGTGATGGGGCTGACACTGCAGAATCAGGCAGGTCAGGTCTTAGGGCAGTTATTTCAAGTTGTCCAGCACAGACAGAACTGTACTAATCAGGCTTTATACCGTTAAGATTGATTTGCAGTCATGGAAGGTCAAAATTTAGCATCTGAGAAGGGAATGAATCACTGGGTTATCTAGAATTTTAACTACAGGGGTGCCTGCTGTGAAAATCTAGAAACTGCAATTTATCAGGCTTGTGAGATACGGTAACAGCTATAGGGTTGTGTATGGCTTTACCCGTCTCGTTTCCCCTTGGAGAGAGGTTGGTTAAATACCATCTCGGAACTGCCTGCTGGGTTGTTTGAAATGTTTCACCTTTTTATTACTGGTTCGTTTCCTTGTGATTGTGTGATGTTTGCTGATCTGGAAAGCTGGTTTTCAGGAAGGGCTAGGTTGAAATCTGTTCAGTCTAAATCCTTATGAAGTTGGTAAGGTCTTTGTTAAATTACCTTAAAAGCTATTTGATTTTTCAGGATTTAATTATTCTTTCTTTAAAGGTGTGGGGGATTTTTGAGGCTTTTTTTTTTTTTAAGGTAGGATTACTATTCAATCAAGATAGTGTCAACTTACTGGAAAGTTAAATATTAACAGTATCCTCTTTGACCTTACTCAAAGGCTATGTTCTGCAAAAAGCTGTGCATCTTCAGTGTCCTTATAGAACTATCTAGAAAACTCATAGTTTTACTTTAAATGGTAAATATTATTTGTAGTTCTTTGCCTGAATGCATTTTTTGTCATTCCATATCATCCTGAAGATGAATGTACTAGAACTGAAAACCTCAAAGAAACTTTTGGTAGCAACAGTGACTGCATGTTTTTACACACTTAAAATAATGCCTTTAGCTGTGCTTTTTAAATGGAATATTTATGCTGGAATGATTAATACAAATTGTTTTGTAGGGGGATAAGTAGACAAGTCTCATTCTGTTATCTCTGCTATCCCAGCAGAAAAGAGCAAGAACTGCACTGGGGCTTGCAGGAGGAGAAGGTAGTATGATATGAATATAGTCCTAGAGAAATAAAACTATTGTAGAACTGGGGAATAACATTTCAAAGGGGAAAAAAAAAAAGGAAATGAGGCTAAAAATCTGTTGTGTTCCCTGTGAAAACTAAATGAATCACATGAAGTGTTATTTCTTTGTCATTTAAAAGCGAACTTTGAAAAGTTAAATATTTTTCTTTTAAAATAACTTATTCAGTGATATCTTCAGTCATGAAAATCCCCCTACCTTTTCAGCCTGTAGATGTCAAGTTGAAACAACATTGTGTGAACTATATTAAATTTTATTTTGGTCTCAGATATTGGTCTTTGCCATAGGCCAGAGCTCTAGTAGTTAGGCAAACAGCAGTTGTTATGCACTGCACTTATCTTATGTACATTGTTCAAACATAGTTGCCAGCGATGTTTCTGGGCAGCCCCAAGAAAAAGATGCTACTTTAAAGTAAAAAAAGAGGTACAAACAGCCTTTGCATGCACATTTGTAGTAAATGTATTGATCCTAGTAAGTGTAGTGATCCTTCTAGAAACGTTTTTATTAAATTCCAAATTCTACAAATAAAGAAGAGGTAACTTCTGTTAGTACAGATGTACTGCAGCACGTTAGTATCTCATCTGTTACGGGCCCTATAGCTACTTACAACACACAGGGCAAATTTTCCGTTTTGTGCAACTAGACTTAGTGCATCTGGACTGAGTATTAAGTCTACGAGGTGTGTGTTCCTGAAGTGCTGAATTTACTTTGCTTGTATAGGTCAAGTGTGCTGTGAATGAACAGTGCCACAATAGATGTTTTAATAGTTCTGAGAGCAGCGGGGTTTGCTGTGCGTGAATCTTGTAGTGTGTGGGTCTATTTGCAGCCTGAAGTCTGCTGAAGCAGCTCAAGCAGTTTGCTTCTAGCCATCCTCTTTACCAAAAGGTTTTCATATGTGAGCAAAAGCATGGTGTGGCCTGGACACTTGCATTAATCATTTTCATAGAGTGCAAACAACTTGCGTTTGCAGATTGAGCACTTCTTTACTACACCTACAGTCCGATTCTTGTCTTGTTCTTTTAAGAACTTACTGATACCAATGTGCTCATTCACACATCTTACCTTAACTTTTAAGAAGGTATCAAAAACATGGGCAGGTAGTAGTCTGCTCTCTTTAAAAGTGAAATCTATAACCTGTCCAGAATCAAAAGGTATGCAAATATTTGGATCAGCAGATAAACTATGTGCTCATTGGAATTCTGTAATGTCCAGCCTACTAATATAAGTATGCACAAACCTTCAGTTTGAGAGTTTCTTTTTGGATTTTTTTTTTTTGAATAAACCAGCTCCAAATCAAAGCTATTGTCTTATAGTTCAAGCAAGTGCTTTCTTTTCCATCTTCTCTCTAGGTAGTAAAATAATAACCTTATGAAAGACTTCCCATATAAGTACTCCACAATGATAGGTATTTTTAGACTTTTTCACAGTGGGCATACTTGTTGCTCCCAATTTTAAACACAGTGTACTGTCCAGAAGTCTGTTTCATTTTCCTGTCCGAAAATGAGGGACTAGAAAAGAATCCATGGTGTAAAGGACATTTTCTTACACAGTTTTAGAAATAGATGATGATGATATCTTGTAACTTTACACAATGAATTTTATTGGGCACTTCTGAGTGAAGAAGCCCCATCTGCACTTGGCAAGGTTATTTTCTGCTTCTACTATTCTTGTTTTGATTAAAAATAAAACAAAATGTTGTATTTTAAACTTCTTGGTTTATCCTGAAATCTGTTTATTCTAGTACCTGGTAGGTTATTTCATTAACTCAATTCAAAGGCAAACAACACCCAAAAAGTCCAGAATTGCAGTGGTTGTCATCTACACATCTTTGGTTATAAAAGCATGTAAATTCTGTTGTGAGGAAGCAGAAATGTTAGAAGGCTTGTGCACAGTTGTACAATAAGATAATGCTTATAACACAATGCTCATATGATAATGCTAAGATACTGACAGGTCCAATACCCCTCTTGTTAAATGGACTTGTACTGGTACTTATTTTATCTTGCCTTTTTTGGGGGAGGGTGAAGGGGGGAGGAGGGGGATAAAAGTGTTTGATGTATGCTATTCTTTCTTGTAAATTAATGTTATCCATCAAATCAAACTTCTTATGTATGAAAATACACATATGTATATTAATGAAGTATTAAAAGATTTTTATTTTAAAAATATTTTTCCCAATATTAAATATTTTTACTCTTCAATACTTCTACTGAAATCTTCAGAAGGAGAAGCTTATACTCTTTATACATAACAGTTCTCAATGTTCTTAACATCCTAGAAGTTCTTAATGGGCTAATATTTTCTGTTGAACTCACCTATATTTAAAATTAATTGCTAGTATCCTTGAGGAAGCCCTGTTGACGGTGGTCAGTAGTTGATATTATGAATAAATAATAGTGCAGCAATCTCAGATGCCATGGGAAAAATCCATGTAACTTGCTTGGCCAAACACATCAATATAAAAAAAAGAAATGAAAATTCTTAAAAATATTTCTTAAGACTCATTAACTTTTGAAATACTGCTATACAGAAATACTGAGAGCTCTTCTGCTTGCTGAAACTCTTCTTAACAGGACTCCAGGAGGTGGAGCATTGAGATCACTATTTCTGTGGGGGTTTTTTTTAGTATTTCTCGTGGGGTTTCTAGGATGATTGTTTTTTACTAAGTTTCTAGTACTAATAGTTTAAAGAATAAAATGGGGGGAGGGGGAGGGCAACTACAAAGAACCCAAACTGTATTTTAAAAGTCATTATTTTTGAGGTGCTGGGAGAGCTGGCTCATGATTTTGGAATGCATGCTGTTAACAAGGATTCCTTTGAAGAACTCTCTGTAGCCCAGTGTTAAAGGCAGTCAGAGATCAACTATAATTAATACAGTCTTTCAAATTAGTGGTGAAATTAATCAGCCAGTTCCAAAACCTGACCTTTATGTCCTACTTGTAACAAAATACAACCTCTATTATAACTTATTTAGTAAGAGGAAAAATAAATGCTTGAAGTATAGCTTTGAATGTATTTATGAAAGAAGTGATGAAAAAGGAGTATGAAGTAATTGGAGGCACTACGTAGGCAGTATTACCTGAAACAGGCTTATGAAAGAAAGTTTGATGCAGTGTCTCAAAGAGTTACACATTCTGTACCCTGTCTGGGAAGAAACATAAAGGCTTATCGAGATATAGGTAGCAATTTCATATCGTATTATAGGAAAATATTTTTTGCATGGGGAAACTGGGATATCTTTTCATCTATGAAAACTGAATGGTCACACCAGTCTCTTTTAATAAAACTGTTCATCGTGTGAATGGATGTCAGCAGCTGTTGTGATGGTTGAACTGGTTAGTGCAGCAACACGCTCCTGCTCTTTCTCCGGTGTCCTTTTACTGGTGCGTTAGACGTGTCATTTAGAGCTGCTAAACTGGATGTTAATGGGTCCATGTTACCTCCCTGGTTAGCGATAAGTATTTTGCCTTTTTGGGAGGGGGCTGTGTATGGATTTGAAAAATTAATAAATCAAGACACCATTCCCCTCCCCCGCAACCAAAACCACAAAAAACCAAACCTTAAAAGTATTTGATGAACACCATTCTTAAATCTTTTAAACTAGAGTTGTCTGAAGTTGTTTGTCTGAGGGTACAAGGGTGATTTCTTCCTCATGGCTGGTTTATTCCTAGCACAGGGTGGGGGTAGTTCTGAAACTATGTATTTTTTTTTTTAAAATAAACTTAAAGCAGATTTAGTTAATCAATGTACCTTGGACCCCTATGGTTAATTTTTTAGTTCATCTGTATGGTGTAGGTCAAGTTATAGTTTAAGTGTACCTAATTAAACTACTGTTAGCAGCCAGTGTCACAGTAATCTAAGCATCCAGTTCTCAATTTTCTGTATTTAACCCAAGGGTAATGTTACATGTATAGTTTGGCAGTGATGGGAACAAGCATTATTTTCTCCATATAATTTCTTCCTGTCAGTATGCAGAAATATTTCTGAAATTTTTGACTACTTTTAGATTTGTCCATTAAAATCTTGATACTTTCAGATCTTTTTCTGACCAGTGTAGAGGTAACACCTCAAGCTGACAGAGGGGGTGGTAGTGTGGGCAGAGGGAAGGAGGTTTACCTTAAACTGCCGTACCCTGTGCTGAAATTGTCAAAGGCCATTGAAGGGGTGTCTTGCTTTATCCCGGAAGAGTGGTGGTAAATCCAGAACCCTATCTAAAGGTGGTGTTGGATTGCGTCCCTAGGACTCCAGGAACTGCACACGTGAGATTCTTTCTCTTGTGGCCTTTGAGGTGATACTGGACAATGGAAACCACCAGAAATGTCAAAATTGTGTTAAGTCCTTTAAAGGATAATAAGAACAAACCCAAAGGGCCTGTAGCTGTAGCTGCCGGAGCTAAGTCTCTGGTGGTTCTCTTGCAGGGGCATCTCGCAGCCTGGGCATACTGCGTGTGGCCTTCCCGCCCTCGCTGTGCACCGGGCTTTCACTGCTGGGATGGGGGTTTCCCTTTTATTTTGCTGATCTTTCACTGTAGAGGCTTGTCATGCTTTTGGTGCTGTGCAGAGTCATACGGGGCGCTTTTCTTACTTCACTACAATTTGAACAGACCGGTTGGAAGTTTATGTAAAGCTCAGTAAAGTGCAAACAACCTTTGATCGTCCTTTTTGGTTTTAATTTTCAGTAGTTTGGCTGCCAGGGGCTGGGTCTCTCTGCCTGTCATCTGGCAGCATCCCTGGGGAAGAGTTTCGGTACCTGCGGAGGGGCCCGCATCGTCTGGCGGTGGGGGCGGTGTC
>WKFP01014797.1:151925-171543 GCA_011057875.1 Pterocles orientalis | reverse complement strand
TTTTTTTTTTTTTTTTTTTTTTTGTGCGGCTGTGTAAAATGATGTTTTAAAGAAAGGTTTTTAGCGGTCCTTTGTGCTGATACTACTTGGCATAGTCGGTGTGAGAGGCAAACAAAGTGCGCTGTCTGGTTCCTAGTTGACATGTAAGACTGTATATAATTTTTTAAATTTTCACGGGTTGCAGTTGTTTCAGTCTGATAAAGTACTTTGCACCCTTTACTGGGTGAGAGAAGTGCAAAGTAGGTGCTCATCTGTGCAGAGCTATCTGATGCTGAAACTGTGGCTTAGTCCTGCCAAGCTCTTCATCAGACCAAGCGTTTTACAGGGAGTATTTTTTTTTTTTGCACCTCAAACCCCTTATTATACCTACAAAAAGTACCCACTTTGGTCTTCTGAGTGGCCTGGATCTAGAACTTCTTCCAGGATTTCTTGTCTTAATTGAACAAAGGAAGACAAGGATGCTGCTCTTGGTGAAGACAGCCGCTCTGTCCTCGGATCACCCCTTCACACATGCTTCAGTGCAGGGTCTCGGGCCCGGCAGCTGCCTTGCACTGTGTAGTAAGCACAGCGGCTTAATGACAGGATGCCAGGGGATGATAGAGATGACGTAATTGTATGTCAGCTAGGTATTTCATCTCTCTTAAGTTTTTTGAATTTGTAAAAATTAAAGTCAAAAGCAGGAGGTATCTGGTATCTCAGCTTTTAAGTTATGTTTCAGTAACTGGGCTTTGAGATATACAGGGATGCAGTTCCACTCACCAAACACTGCGTCCAAATACCTTCCTTGAGATTTTTACCACTGATTTTGTTTGTTTCACAACTGTCTTGTTTAAAGGAATTAGTAGCAAGTTATTTATTGTACAGTGTATTAATTAGTGCTAGAAGGGTATGCAGATACTTAGTTTTGCAATTAATAGCTTATGCAGATGTGAGATTTGCTTTTTGCACTGACTGCTGTAATTCGTCTTTTGGACTAATAACTTCTTGACTTATGACTTCTAAGTTAAAGCAGTGAATATTTCAAAACAGCCATCTTTATAGGTTTTGCTTTCTGTTTGTTTAATTTGTGTCTTGCAGATTATCTGTTCTAAATTATACCTTGTAATAGTAGTTAGTAGTTATTAACATTCTTGCTGAAATAAAGATAACTAGAAGGGTTTTTCTATTATTTTATAATGGAAGTTGAAGGTGTCTCATGAAAATGATTTAAATCCTTAGAAGTTGATTTTATTGATGCATATTATTTCCAAACTAAAGTAAACCATATGATACATTCAGTTACAATAAATTAAATCTAAAACTAGATAAAGAATTGGTGTATAGATAAGGAAATGAGTTGCAGAATCTGGACTAGATGATTGTCGGCTGTAATAAGATAGTAATAATAATAGTCAAAAGCAGTATCTGAGAAAAGGTTATATACGATGCTATGCTTTCTCCTTTATGTCCTCAGTTATGTAAGCGCAACGGAGGAAGATCTTTCTGACTCTTTTGTCAGGAAGTGGTACTTGGATCGTCTACCAACAAACTCATTTTCTGTGCTCACTAGTTAGACAGCTGGGGTTTATTTCACTGTTTTCCACCATTGTCACTCCATTTGTGAAAATTGCCATGATTACAGCATAGCTGCATGCTTGCTCTGTAAGTGTGTGAGAGTTGCATTCTGATGGCTTTCTGCTGTGCAGACCAGCCAGGAGCAAGCCTCTCTGTGCAGCCTGTGATGCCTGGGTTTTAAGTATTGGGATTCACATGGATAGCTGAGTGAACTGAGCTGAGCCGGCAAGCTAGTTGCTTTTTCCTAAAACATTTCCCAATCAAGTGATGCAGTATGTACAGAACAAGGGATTACACAATATTTACGTTGAGTATGTGTTTGGAAATTCAATAGATGTGCATATGCTGAGAAATTACTTGAGAAAGGTTTTTCATGTATTTTCATAATTTTTTTTATACACAGATGTTACTTTTTATGATTTATTTGATAACTTAAGAATTTTGTGTACTAAAGATCAGGAGTGGGTATGCTTGTATGCATTTCAGTATGCATAAAAATGAGTGTCTGTAGAGAGTGTTTAGGTATGTAACAGAAAGGCAGCAAAGCTCCATGGGTCTGGTTAAGGGCTTGCTTAGCTGGCATAATGTTGTTGCAGTGCTGGCTAAGGTTTTATTGTAGTTGATCTTTTCTCTTTCAGTAACAACAATGGAGTGACATTCATATGGCCTAGTTTCAGAATGCTGTCTCTGTGCCAACAATTTTAGGCATTACTCTTTTTAGATTGAGTCGGGAATGTTCTTTTAATCCAACAGTGAAGCAAGGATGTTCCTGCTTAAGAATTAGTTGTTTACGGAAGTTGTGGATGTAATGGAGGCTTTATACTGGCTCGTCCTCAGGTTGCTTGGCTCCTTAGTGTTTAAGGAATCTTAGTTGTGATAATGTAACTTAATGTTTTTAAAGTTATGGATTCTGTTGTTTAGTCCATTGCAGTTTGAATGTGTGGTCTGTTTAACCATTCTGCTGAGGTTTCTGATTTTGTAGCAAAAATATTTATTTTGATTGCTATTTATGTTGATTGGTGTAAGAGAGGTCTCATATTTGTCCACAAAAACCTTTCTTTAAGGTTAATGAGGTCTGGATGCCATGAAAATTATGTTTAGTAATGCAATATATGTATTCAAAAACTAAGTGGTGCTGGTTACAATGAAAAGCATTATGTAATGAGTACCTTTCTGTAAGATATGACATATTTTAGTGAAAACTGTGCATGTATTTCTGGGTCTTACAGTCTAGACGAGAACAACTGCTTTCCAGTGAACGTGAGTACGACCAATTACTGCTTTCTTAAAAGCTCTTCTGTGTTTCTAATGTTTACCATATTAATAATCTTGTCCAGTTGAGAAATAATTATTTCTGGATAATAAAAAAGGAACCAAAAAATGTATCTGTAGCCTTTCTAGGAAGGAATACACAACTTTCTGTTGCTGTGCTGCAGTTGTGGTGTGTCTGTGTGGTAAACAGAAGGGTACACCTGTCCTGTGGGTGCTTCCCTGACCTTTGAACTTGTCCCTACCTTCATCTAGTAAATCAATGTTGGAGGTGGTTAATGAAATTTTCATATCGGCTTACTCATCTTGATTCAGAAGTCTTGTGTATGTTTCAAGAACTCATACCAGTTAAGAGAAAGGGGCTGCTTTTAATGTTGTGCCTGCCAAAGCTACATCGAGGTCGTTGCCCTTGACATCTTTTCAGTGAGGGCTTGTGACGGTGATTTTCCAAGTTACTTAGACTTGTGAGCCTGGGAGCAAAGTCATGGCAGGAAAGTGAGCTGTGTCTCCCTGTACAGCTGTCGTTTTTGAAAATGTGTTATAGAATCAGAAAGAAATTGAACAACTTTAAAAGGAAGGGAATTATTGGAGCTATGGCTGCCAGGTGCTGACAAGTATGTAAAAACTGGGGTGTTGTCTGGCAGACACTTCTGCATCATTCCTTCTGAGAATGAAAGAAGCACTTGGAGTTGAAGAATCGCTTACCTTCACATAGGATTAGCTTGACTGAAGATTACTTTCTCCTTTACCAACCAAAAATGAACTCTTCGCTCTCAAGAGATTCTGCTCTGGCAACATCAGTATTTAACAAAGTAGATACAATGGATTCATTTTTATCCTGTGGCTTTTCATTTCATGATAGCAATGAAACTGTAATTTAAATAAGAAAGGTGAGATAACCTTACAGTGCCATGATAGGAATTTATATGAAAAAGGACCATGTGAAGAATTGTGCAACAGATGTTTTGTTGCCCATCTTGTTCTTTCGGGGGAGATGAGGTGAGGTGGAGTGTATGCACAGGTGCGCGTGGCTTTAGCAAGAGGACGGATTTTCTCCTTTTGTTGCAGTTTGCTAGTGGATTATACTTTTTAAAAGCGATAAAAGCACAATTTGTTAATATTTTAGGAATCATTATTGTATGATAAATTTCAACTTCTTTTCCCAGCAACTGTTAAACTGCCAATTAAAATAAAATCTAGGGGGAAAATTGGTCTGAGATGTTACGCAATAGCTTCTACTCCAAACTGGCCTTTGGGGTAGCAGTTATCAGTGGCAGTACAGTGCTCTAGAGATCTTTAAGACATCTTTTAATGGCTGTTATATTCCAGTGGCAAAATCTGTGTTACTTCATGATCAAGAGAAATTTTATTTTCATGAGATAGTATTTTTCTTGCCTCTTCAAACAATAATAGTAATTAAATAAGCACAATATTACATAGGGTGTTAACTTTAGTTCTCCAACATTAAACATCCCCGATAATAATGTATTCAGTCTTTTTGTAGGAAACTCTTCGTCAATTGTAACCTTGACTTCAAAAAAACATGATAGTTAATAGTTGTCTTGTATACTGAAACTCCATACACTGTCTTCAGAGAACGTAACAATTTTTTCCTATGATTGTGTCTTCCAAAATTGTTTTGACATACTAAAAAGTGAAATTTTTAAATGAAAGGTGAATCCAAATTTATGGTAAGTTTTTAAAAAGCTACTGAATTCCACTCTCTTTTTTAATGTGTTTAAGTGTACTTCATGGTAGTAAATGTTCTTACAGATCCCTGTACTGCTGGAGCAGCAACTTTGCTGTAGAAGGGATGTAGTGCTTATGATGGCTTTTCCACAGCCTGCCAGTTGTCATGGGAAAGCAAGTTTTTGTCAATAGTAATCACCCAATGAAAGTGTAACCTCCTTATTTGTCCTTGTTTATGAATTTAGGTGGTCTTTGATGATGACTACTTTTGCAGTACGTCTTGATGCACATAAGATCATGAGTCATTCCGTTTCCTGATAATATGGTGTGTTGGCATACGTTTATCTAAATGAAATGCCACTAAAATGCTGTGTAGTAAAATCTGCTATGTAAAGAGAAGATAGTTTTTTTTAATTTTTCTTATCTTTCAGGGTAGGGTTTAAATAACAAGGTCTATAAAAGGACGTAGGCTGGGAGGAGAAAACTAGGCTGTAAGTAGATCATGCAAACCAGTCAAACCAATGTACCACCCTGAAACTGAAGAATACCCAGTATATATAAGTGGAAGTTCTGCAGTTGTCAAAGTTTTTCAGTCCTGCTCCATTAGATGTGGGTCAAGTGAGCAGGATGAAGACAAGGGAAGTGTCATAAGATGGCTAAGCTCGTCACTTTTGCCAAAAGTGGTGGCTTTGCCCCCAGTAGTACAGCCTTGTCATCTTTTCACCTGCCAACTGAGGTACTTGTCTCATCCTTTTAGTGAGCTGGTTTGGATTATTGTATCAGCAGAAATTTTATTGGGAAGGTGGAGATTTTTTTTTTTTTTTTTGTTATCCAACTGAGTCATCTCAAGGCAAGGAGGGTAGGCATGAGGGCTGGTGTAAAAGAAGGGTCAGGACCAGCTGCCTAGCAGTGAGAGACTGCCTGCCTCTTTTGGGGGTGTGTATGGATGTCTCAGCTCAGCTGGATCCTCAACTCACCTCTATTGCAGCTGCCTTTATATTTTTATATGCTTATTTTTATTCAGCATTACTGAAACTGCATAATTATTTTTTGGGTATTTTTGGGCTGGTCTAGCTTTCACTGTTGCTAAATATTCATACCTACATGTATACTTTTCCCCTGCCTTATCTGTTTCATGGCTACACTCTATATTATAATACTTTTCATATAGCTTGGGCATAAGTGCACAGATGCTCATTAGGGAAGTGTATGTAACCAGATTTTTACCAGTCATATGTAGATAAGGATATATGATGTTTTGGGCCTGACTTTGAACTTCTCTGCACATTGCCATGGAAAACCTTGAGATGGGATTTTTTTTGTTTTTTAATATTGTCATGTGTGATGTTCTTCATATTAGTTTTTAAATAAGATGCCTGCATTGTATTAAGTACATTATGTCTCATGATGTACATTATTTACCTTCATCAGGCATAGATGTGCTAGAATGAGCTTTCCTTTGGGGTGTTGTTTCTGTTAAAGCAATACACTTCTTACTAAACCCATAACTAGAGTCTGTAATGATTCAAATTGCAGAAGAGAATGCTATTGAAAGGAGAAAGTGTCCCAAATGCAAACCACTCTGTCAGCTACTGTCGCTAGAACATACTGCATGCTTTGCATGGACTTCAGGAAAGCTCCAGATAAACAGATTGCAACAACCCATATTAAGTATCCCATTTCTGCTGACTTGTTTTTTGTAAAACTCTAGCTCTGGTGCTCTTGTATTTGAAGGGGAAAGGTTCAGACACAGGATATTTAACAGCATTTAAGAGATCACCAACAAAACAGTATTTATTTATTTAGAAAGGTGACTGCTGACTTTAGAACACACTGTGGATCAAAACTTGTTTGCTGTATTTTATCCTGTTTGCTGTATTTTATCCTGTTTGCATGTAGTTACAGGTTTTCCCCTGTATAGAAAGAAATATACTTTCTCATTCCTCTACAAATAGTAATGATGCTGCTCAAAGAGAGCTTTTAAATTCTGTTGAGTATAGTGCAGAATAAAGCACAAATTTAAACTTAAAAAGGCCACTCTAAATCAAAAGGGGCGTTCCTAACCTAAAAGGCACTGGGCCGTGGTACTGTAAATACGGATTAACTGTTTGAACTCTGACATTCCCAGCTGCCTGTGTGAATGTCACAAGCAAAGGTTTACATTAGTAGGTCTGGTAGAAACTACTTTCTGGGAGAAACATCAGGGGAGTTTACTGAAATATGGTTTGTAAAATAGGATGCAAAGTTGCAATAACAGAAGACAATAAAATGTTGAGGCATAGAATTGCTTTGTTTTAATACTTCAATATTAGAATATTGACTATTGAAAAATTAAGGTATAGGGAGAAATAAACTAGCTTGATAACTCTCATTAGACAAATCCAGGAGTTTTTCTGGACTGATCAAGAAGTATTTATTGTGATGGTCAAAAAGCTAGAGGTGGAAAATGTTCCAATATAGTTACAGAATTACATGTTTTATGACTCTTTAATTATTTTCCTCGGATTTTAGACTTGATGCCCTAAGTAGGTATAGTTAGAACAAAAGAGGAAAGCAATATGTGTAGGACCATTGTGCAACAGAACAGCTGTGACCTAGTGGCCATCACAGAAACATAGTGGGACGAGTCTTGTAGCTGGAGTGCTGCGATGGATGGCTGTAAGCTCTTCAGAAGGGACAGGCAAGGAAGGAGAGGAGGTGGGGTGGCTCTATATGTTAGGGAGTGTTTTGATTGTATAGAAATCGAAAATTGTGATAAGTTTGAATGCTTATGGGTAAGAATGAGGGGAAGGGCTAACAAGGCTGGTATCCTGCTGGGAGTGTGTTACAGGCCACCCTCCCAACAGGAGGAAGCAGATGAGGCATTCTATAAGCAGCTGGCAGAAGTCTCGCGATCGCTCCCTCTGGTTCTTGTGGGAGACTTCAACCTGCCAGACATCTGCTGGAAATACAACACAGCGGAAAGGAAACAGTCTAGGAGATTCTTGGAGTGTGTGGAAGATAACTTCCTGACACAGCTGGTAAGCAAGCCTACCGGGGAGGTGCCTCACTTGACCTGCTGTTCACAAACAGAGAAGGACTGGTGGGAGATGTGGTGGTTGGAGGCTGTCTTGGGCTTAGTGACCATGAAATGATAGAGTTCTTGATCCTTGGTGAAGTAAGGAGAAGTGCCAGTAAAACCACTAACGTGGACTTCCAAAGGGCAGACTTTAGGCTGTTTAGGACACTGGTTGGGGGAATCCCTTGGGAGACTGTCCTGAAGGGCAGGGGGTCCCAGGAAGGCTGGACATTCCTCAAGAGGGTGGTTTTAAAAACACAGGAACAGGCTGTCCCCATCTGTAGAAAGACAAAGTGGCAGAGAAGATGACCAGCCTGGCTAAACAAAGAGCTTTTTCTGGGACTCAGGGGAAAAAAAGGAGAGTCAACCACCTCTGGAAGAAGGGTCAGGCAACCCAAAAAGAGTACAGGGATCTTGCCAGGTCATGCAGAGTTAAAATTAGGAAGGCAAAAGCCCAACTAGAACTCAACCTGGCTGCAGTGGTTAAAGATAATAAAAAATGTTTTTATAAATACATTAACAACAAAAGGAGAGCTTTGGAGAATCTCCATCCCTTGTTGGATGCAGGAGAGAACATTATCACCAAAGACACGGAAAAGGCTGAGGTGCTTAATGCCTTCTTTGCCTCAGTCTTCAATAGTCAGACTAGTTATCCTCGGGGTATTCAACTCCCTGAGCTGGCAGGCAGGGACAAAGACCAGAACAACCTTCCCACAGTTCAGGAGGAAGCAGTCAATGACCTGCTATACCACCTGGACATGCATATCCATGGGGCCAGATGGGATCCACCTGAGAGTACTGAGGGAGCTGGAAGGGGAGATGGCCAAGCCCCTCTTCATCATTTATCAACAGTCCTGGCTAACAGGGGAGGTCCCAGAAGACTGGAAACTTGCCATTGTGACACCTATCTACAAGAAGGGCCGTAAGGAGGACCTGGGGAACTACAGGCCTGTCAGCCTGACCTCGGTACCAGGGAAGATTATGGAACGGCTCATCTTGAGTGTCCTCACATGGCATGTACAGGACGCCCAGGGGATCAAGCCCAGCCAGCATGGGTTCATGAAAGAAAGGTCCTTCTGTGACCAGGTGACCTGCCTAGTGGATGAGGGAAAGGCCGTGGATGTCGTCTACTTGGACTTTAGCAAGGCCTTCGACACCGTGTCCCACAGCATTCTCCTAGAAAAGCTAGTGGCTCATGGCTTAGACAGGAACACCCTTTGCTGGATAAAAAACTGGCTGGATGGCTGAGCCCAGAGAGTCGTGGTGAATGGAGTTAAGTCCAGGTGGCGACCGGTCACCAGTGGTGTTCCCCAGGGATGGGTTTTGGGGCCTGTCCTGTTTAACATCTTTATCAATGACCTGGATGAGGGGATGGAGTGCTCCCTCAGTAAGTTTGCTGATGACACCAAATTGAGCAGGTGTGTTGATCTCCTTGAGGGTCGGGAGGCTTTGCAGAGGGATCTGGACAGGCTGGACCGATGGGCTGAGGCCCATTGTATGAGGTTCAATAAAGCCAAGTGCCGGGTCCTGCACTTTGGTCACAACAACCCCCTGCAACGCTACAGGCTTGGGGGAGAGTGGCTGGAAAGCTGCCCAGCAGAGAGGGACCTAGAGGTGCTGGTTGACAGCCGGCTGAACATGAGCCAGCAGTGTGCCCAGGTGGCCAAGAAGGCCAATGGCATCATGGCCTGCATCAGAAATAGTGTGGCCAGCAGGACTAGGGAAGTGATTGTGCCCCTGTACTCGGCACTGGTAAGGTCACACCTTGAATCCTGTGTTCAGTTTTGGGCCCCTCACCACAAGAAGGACATTGAGGGGCTGGAGCAGGTCCAGAGAAGGGCAACGAAGCTGGTGAAGGGTCTGGAGCACAGGTCTTATGAGGAGCAGCTGAGGGAGCTGGGGTTGTTTAGTCTAGAGAAGAGGAGGCTGAGAGGAGACCTTATCTCTCTCTATAGCTACCTGAAAGGAGTTTGTAGTGAGGTGGGTGCTGGCCTCTTCTCTAAAGTAACAAGTGATAGGACAAGAGGAAACAGCCTCAAGTTGCACCAGGGGAGGTTTAGGCTGGATATTAGAAAAAATTTCTTCACTGAAAGAGTGATCAGGCATTGTAACAGGCTGCCCAGGGACGTGGTGGAGTCACCATCCCTGGAGGTGTTCAAGAAACGTGTAGATGTGGTGCTTAGGGACATGGTTTAGTGAGTTAGGTGGTGTTTGATTGATGGTTGGACTTGATGATCCTTGAGGTCTTTTCCAACCTTAATGATTCTATGAGATCTATGACAACAGACTTTACTCACTTCAGAGTAAATAATACTAATGAGTATATAATGCTTTCAAAGTACTGTTAAAAAAAAACCAACAGGCATATAAAATTTTTCCTCACTCTCTGCCTTTTCTCATTCTTCTTTTAGGAGTGAAGAATTTGAAAATCCAGAGCGGAGAAAAAAAGTTTTCTTCAAAGTTAAATAGCCTCAGAAATAGACCAGTAAGAGTTTAGAAAACCAACCATTTCAAGCTTCTAAAATAAAATTTTTAATTTAAAACATTAATATTTGTAGGTCTCGTGCTCAATAAATAGTTCAAGTTCTAGAAGTAGTTAATTTCTTAGAGAGGTCTTAGGAAAGCACATTGTGGGAAGTAGGAATGGCTCCTATGGTTCTGCCCATCGGGCATGTGATTTGGGGATATTTTCAAATTTACTTTTTGAAGTTTCCTTGTAGACAATGGCTGCAGGCCAGAATGCTGATCTATGAAGATGTGTGAATGCGCTAAGCCCTTGCAAATCAATGCTAACTCATTGAAGGGTATTGGAGAGAATTGTTACAATCACTGTGCTATCAAAGCAGCGTAAATAGCCTTAGGAATTATTGATTTTCTTACTTCTGCTTCTTTTATTCATCATCCCTGTTTGCTTCCTTTGTTTATGCTGCTGAATTAGAATTTAAGATCATCAGTTTAGGAACTGTGCTGTCTGTGAGGGTTCCGATGCTCTTAATGCAGGCAGTGTTAGGCTTAGAAAACTGAATGCCTGATATCTTAGTGGAAACCTGCCTCTTCTGTCTCTCTGGCATCTTGTTTGTGCCAGCTGTCAGCAGGACATAGCAGTTGGGCCAAATATCACCAGATTTTTACTGTTTGAGCTACAAATGAGGTCTTGTCCTGGAAAAAAAGAGAGGCTGGCAACTGGCACTTTGTTTTTATGACAGCAAACCAAAGAAGGAAGCTAACTCAGATGTACTGAGGTTTGGCTGAGAACTTCAAAGTCTTTTTGCTGGCTGTTCAAGACACTGTGGCCAGAAACCCACAACAGACTGATCAGGGGATATTAAGGTGGAGTCATGTATTGTTCTGCTTGTATGGGTATTATTTTTGAACCTCTCTCTCTTCAGAAATTAATAGGGTAGGAAAAGAGGAAGGAGGAATCCCAAATGTTGAAATTCCCTAGCACATGTGCATGGATGAGAAGGATTTTGGAGTTTTTTCCTCTTTTTTCTTCTTAAATAATAATTTACGATAACCTGAAAGAGTACTTCAAGCTGTAATTATTCCTCCACAGGAAGGAAAATAAAAGTGTAGCAGTAGTTCTAAAAGAATTACGTTAAGCAAAACAATATGAGCAAAACCAGCTTTTACAAATACGGAGAAAGGTGACCAAAAGGAAAGTGATTCCACAGTTAAAAGTCTTCCTAACATCTTTCACTGTAGTACTGTTCAAAGGATTGTTTGAACAATTTTTATGTATTTATTTTTAATTCATAGTTTGTGCCTATCTTTTATGGCAGCATTATCCCTGAGGGGGATACTGTAACTAGAAAGCTAGAGTGCTCATCTTGGAGAAGATCAGGGAGACAAGAACATAACTTGCTTAATTGAGTAGGGGAGAAGATGGCAGAACAGAGCCTGGGAGGACCCTAGGGAGGACAGAGAGGTTGGTTCTGTATTTTCGGAAGCAAGCCTGTAGGATTACACTAGGTAAAATGTGCTAAAGGGTGTGAATTATGCTGCCACTGAGCATGAAAACTTTTTGAAGCTTATTGAGCTGAACTTCAGCCTCACTAAAATTGCCAGGCTGGTGTCTTCATGAAGATGCAAGCTTTCAGAGTGAAAAAATAGTATGAACTGCTTATTCTGAACACCTGAAGTGAGGAAGTATTAATTCCTTTGTTAATTTTAGTTTTGATAGTTTTTTTAGTTTTTTCTGAAGCTTTCCTAGCCCTTCTCTACTTCCTTACTTTTACTGAGACCATTTACATTAATGGTGCTGAGAATAATGGTGTCAAATCCATGAGAATTACTTGGTTTCTTTTTATATTTGGCATTTTAAGAGTAAGTTTACTAAGACTTAACTGCCAAGAAGTGATTGTGAATCTTGGATAGCTTTACCTGTTTGGGGACTGGGAGAGGTGACAGAGACCCATGAGGGTATGGAAGAGCAGCTATGCCATCTTGACAGGATTTTCTCCGCAGGGTTGTAGTTCTCAGGAGCCTCAGTCCCTGATTCCTGCTGACTGGGGGTGCTACCCAGAAGCTGTAGGCTAGGCCTGAATTAACCTTCCGAGTTAATGGCACTGGAATGCGTGTGTGCTTTGCATGTGTCTTACCTTAAAAAGTCTTTTGAGAGGGGGACAGAATGTTCCTAACCTTTAAATGTATTGGTCTGTCTTGTTAACTTGAAGATGGTGTTGGGTTGACGGTTGGACTTGATGATCCTTGAGGTCTTTCCCAACCTTAACGATTCTATGATTCTATGCTAGCTCATGCGTGGTCTGCATTGTGCCTCCCTTGAGGTGGCAGAGCCTCGTGAAGGGTTGCAAGTTTTCATCAGCATCTACAGTTAGGAAAAAAACGTGATAGATTTTTATTGAGTTTCCTCTGTTTGCTTGTCCTGTGCTTCTTGCCAAATGAAGCTGCTTTAGCAGCATATTGGTAACATATTTCTGGAGATTGAACACTGATCCTCCCTTCGCGTTGTGCTTGTGGCTGTGGAGTAGCAGTGTGGTGCTGGTCAGACTGCCTCCTGTGCTCCATCTGCAGAGGAAGAAAACTGTAATTTTGTTTTTCTGTGAGTCTAGCAAATTTATAGTCAGCTCAGAAACGAAGTGCCTTTTATACTGTGATTAAAACAGCTTGGTGACAATGTTATGGTGTTGTCAGTTTGACCATACAAACTTAAATACCACATCATCAGGGAAAAAGATGAGTGATGAGCTCTAGATGTGAAACTGAAATTTCTAGGTCACTGGCTGAGAGTAGCTCAGCAGAGGCCAGAGCTCGTTATTGTTTTGTGGTTTGCATTTGGTTTCCTTCCAGTTGTCATGACCAGAGGGCTCCCTGCTTTGAGGCCCTAATCCCCGGTTGAACACTGCACAGTCCCACCATGGCCAGGCTGCTTCCCTGATCTCTGCTTCTGTCCTCCTCAAAAGCTGTTCAGTTGTTAATCTAATCTGTGTTTTTATTACTGCACAATGATTAATGAGGTGACCTTTTAGGATATGTACAGATTTTACCTGCGTAACTTTGGTATACTGAGGAAGCTTGAGGTCCAAAACCTTGACCAGAAAAGCTGAGAGATTTCCGGAGCCAAGTGGGAATATTTGGGCAACACATAGAAATAGTTTTGGTAGTACTGTACCTGAGCAAGAACGAAGCAAGTATTGTTCTGTTTTCAAAATAATGATACCAGTATATTTAGACATTGCAACTGGGGAGATGGTGGTGTTGGCTGGCTATCTGTGCTCATACTGGTCAGTAACCGAAGGTGACCTTATATTTTTCCTCCATGTAGCAGTAGTAAGGAGCATTATGGATTAGACAACCGTTTTTTGGCGATATCCTCTGTTAGGACATTTTACCCGCTGTTTCTGAAGCGGGCCAGACATTGGAGAATTTTTAAAGCAGAATCATAATAGTTTCATTTTTTTTTTCTGATGTGTTTCTTTTCTTCTTTTTTGTGTTTGTGGTGAACTGTGTAGTTTTAATACCACACGAATACTGTTCCTGTCACTAATGGCCAAGACATAGTTGGTGTCAGTGCATGCAGATAGATGCTTAGTTATTTTCTGAGCCTCAAAACCTGGTAGTATTCAAGTGATTACGGTTCTGAATGTAGCTGTGGTACAGTTACCCTACCTCCTTACAAGCTGCTCTTTTAAGATACTATTTTATATATAAGATGTGTTTAAGGTGTCTGTCTAGCAAAAAGGCACCATGATGCATGTGTCCAGTTGTTAGGTCTGGAATCTATGGCCATGGTATGGGAGGTAAGGATGCCAGGTGCCATGTTCTCCTCATGTCCCAGCTTCCTCTTTGATTGGCAGCAGATTTTGGATATGTGTTCTTGCAGCTGACAGTGATCAGTGTCTCCATCCTGTCCCGCCTCAGCGAGTCCTTAGGAGTTGCATGGTTCTTTGTCTCCAGATCTGGGTGTGTTGTGAACCTGCAGGTAGATGGGCAGGGGGTCTCCATGACCTGCTCACCCGGGTGGGGTTCACGCAGGCCTTGCTGAGCGCCCCACTTCCCCTGGTGCCTCTGCAGCCAGACCTTCCCCTTCACACCAGTCTGAGCCTCTCGGTTACAGTTCTCTGCCGTGCTTTTTAGAGCTTGTGAGGATGTATTGAAACCAGATAAAGGTTCTTATTGTGGAGAAAGCAAACTCCTTTTTGAAGTAAATTCGAATCAGATAAAAAGTTAAAATGAAAGTTGAGAAAGGTAGGAGAAAAAAACTTTTTCCTTTTAATTCCAATACGTACAGCTCAAATCTTTTAAATGACCAATTTAGCCATATATTTTGGAGTTCCACGGACAAGCATATATGCTAACCTACTTTTATTTCAGATGTGACTAGTCTCCTCCCCTGCAACTGACAAAGAAGCTGTTAACTCTGGAAGTTGGGTTTGTTTATGGTGGCTAAGATTAGCACTGCATGACACTTGGTATTGTCTTCTGACAGAAGTCCAGTTTGAGCGCTGCCTATGTCTGCGTGCTGTGTGAGATTTTCTCACAAGGTTTGTGCTGTGCCCTTACGCTTTCTCTGAACACTTAAAGCCCTGAAGGCTGTTGCCTATTTTTCTAAGGAGTTGCACAACTTCAGATTCTTGCTAGTTCAGATTACTTCTATTCACAGCATAGAAATTTATTCAGAAGGTCTGAATAGAAATAGAGTGTCTCATGCTTATTTTTAAAAATATGTTGTTAACTAGGGCTTCACGTGAACTGAGCACTACCTTGTGCAACTCTTAAAGACTTAAAAAGTGCTGAGGAGCCTCAAAATGCAGTTCTGACACTAACCACAGAAGCAAAACAAGTTTGAACAAGTGGCCTAGTGAAAAATCATGAATATTCTAGATATTTTCTAATTTTCATATTCATCAAACTTTTTATCGCTGATAAAAGATTAAAATAGACATCCCAGACCGTCACCAGTTCAGCAGCTGATGTTGCTGTTTTTCTGTTGGGTTTGGTGATGAAAGGGCTTGGCTCAGAGGAGTACATTCGGTAAACAGAAAAACACAGATAACTACACCCAATTTAAAAACAGAGATTTTACAACAATCTTGTAAGACGTGTGTGTGCCATCACAAGGAAATTTATGCTCTAGTTAAAAAAATGATGAAACTCTCCTATGTGCTAACTCTTTGGTTAGTTGTACTGGTAACTGAAACTGATCAGAGTTGAATTTTCAGAAGAGCTGATCCCCTCAGTGCAGGGCAGAAGAGTTTAGGGAATATGTTCAGATATGATTTTTTTTTTTTTTGGACAATTAAATTTAGGTGGCTACCTAGATGTGCAAAAAAATTATTTTTTTATTGTTTTGTTTTGACTCCTCAGCAAACTCACTGTAAGAATATACTTTTGCAAATGCTGATTTCTACCCCTCCACCTCCCACCCTGGCATGTTTGTGTTAAATGTGACAGATTGAGTTAGTCTTCGGAGGTTTATTTCCCTTTTCAGCTGGTGTGTTCATATGGAGGATTACTGGGCAAAACTGACAGAATCAGAGCGTAGAACAGTTGTTCTTTCCTGAAATTGATACTTAATGCATGAGATTTATTCTAACCCTGATTTGTGTATGCTTGAGTGTATTCAAATGGTCAAATGTATTTGTTTCTTTATTCTCTTTTTTTAATCCTTGTGTGTGTGTGTGTATCTAACACTTTAATTTGCAAACCATACCTCAGTATCAGAAATACTGTCATAATTATATTTCTGAGTGCTTCACTGTGCAGTTACTTACAAAGATGTGAAAATGCTCTGTAAATGGACCCAGTCTTGGCTGATGTAAAGTTTTTGAGCTTTAACTTGTAGAAATATTTTAAATCTGAAATATTAATATGCTTATATAGAGCATATTAAACTTAATTTAGTTTTTTAATAGATTTTTAAAAAATAGGTTGTTGAGGTTTTTTTTAATGATAGATGAAGTTATTGGTTACTTCATAACTGATGCTCCAGAGTCCATTTCCAAAATTGATTTTTACAGCAAAGCTGCCAGTATTTATTACTTTTTGCATTTACTCAGGAAAGGTACTGGTTTGACATTAATGAGGATAACTGAGGATAACGAGCATAATGAGGAAAAGTCTTTTTCTCCTTCCTCTTTCTACCTGGAGGTGGAATTGCTCTCCTCTTACAAGGAAAGAATAAGCAGGCAGTGAGAGGGGTGTGTTAAACAAAACTACCTTGGGTTGTGTTCTGGGAGAGAACTCTTTGCAAAAGCTGGTGGCTTCTGACGTTGTCTTTTTGGAAATAATATCAATTGTAATTTTTTTTGAGCATTTTGATATTGTTTATTTCTTTCAGCACAGGGCAGTAGGGTATTTTGTATCCTTAATTCTTCAAACTGAGAATATGGAGTTTTTGTTTTTCCAGAGAAATGTGGATTAGGAAAGATGAGAGAAGGTATTTAAGTTTCTTTTTCTGTTTGCTAGTTAACAAAGGCATGCCTATGATCACTTTGGCCGTGTTACTTGATGTGGTTTTTTTGTGAGGTGTATATGTATCTGTTAATATATTGAAAGGAAACAGCCTCATCATAGATGGTATGTTTGCAATGACAAGTGTTAGAGTTAAGTTGCCTGTGCAGCCTGTGTATCAGTATGTTTCTTTCTAGATCTTTGCCTTAGTTTTAGTTTTCTAGGTACTACTTCTTAAAGCTTTAGATTTAGGGTTTAGTTTGTGCTTTTCTTTGTCTTCATGTAATTAGCATACCAGAAAAATGAAGTCTATTCAGAGTAAGTTCACTCTCATCATTGCTGTGGAAGTGTGTCCTTTCTTGTAGAACAGTGTGTATGGAGATCTGGAATAAAATCAGCAAATACAATTCTCTTTCCTTCTTTCTCTACTGTTCTAGTCCCCAGGCTTGACTGGTATATCTTCCCACTGCTGCTTTTGCCTCCCTTATGTTTTTTAATTCCACATCACTTAGCCAAGCATTGGTATAATTTTATTGCCTCAGCTCATGCTTAACTTAGGATTCTGCGCATCACTGTATTTCCAGCCTGGTGCAACCTTCAGTTTGGTAGCCCAGGAAGGAAAAAATTGATTTCTGTTCTGTTCTCTGCCCTGCTTCTCCCAACCCCATGACTGAGCGTGAGGGAGAAAGTGTGAGTGCAAGCTTACCTGCAGATTTACCTGTCACTTGAGAAGCTGACTTGTTCTGTGCCTCTCAAACTGCGGTCCGTCAGCCGGGAGAGGGAATGGAGAGAAACGAAACTGCCCCTGGCAAACTTAAATTTGCTTAATAGGAATCTGCACCCCCTTGGAAACTTCCTCTTAAAAAAAAAAAAATTAAAAATGTCTGCTAATGGCAGAATACTGGAAAACTTTGATACCGGTGACAGGATTATACGTACCTGCTCAAATGAATACCTTACTTCTGGGTCCCTTATTGGTGAAGTTTGCGTCGATGCAGCAGCCAGGCTGGCAATCCAGCAGTGCGCCTTAGGATGGTGTCAACATTTTTAGCTTTTACATCATCAGAGAAAGTTGTAACTGCTTGTGTTTAGAGAAAACAAATTATGGCACGAATCTTTGGTGTTGATGCCAGATAACTAGAGACCTGAGCTGAGCTCTTTCCAGTTGTCCTTCTGACCCCAGGAGTCAGAACTGAAGGAAAGATGTGTGGTGCTTTCATGAGCTCGTAGTGTCTCGGCTGTCGTGTGAATGCACAGTACTACCCAGAAGCATGATAACCGTGACTGGCATGGTGATGAGCTGGAGCTTATAGGTCCCTTTGAAAGCCAGGGAATACTGCTAGCTTGGACTTGGTGGTGGCTTGGTTTATGTGCTGTTTTCCAGCAGAAATTCATATATTAAGTCTAACTTGTTTTGTTATATATGCAGCTTTAAATTGAATTGACAGCTACAGTTGTATAAAACATCAGGACAGTGAAAGCATTTCTGAAGATTACCATTGGGAATTTAACTTGCAACCCTGAACCTTTACGTTCTTGCCATCATCCTACTTCCATACGTGATGGATTGTGTTCTAGATTATGGACAGATGAAAGAGATTTGTTCTTTACATTCTTTTAAGCTGATCTTGCATGAGAACAGCTTTCTGACAGTGAAACAGAGCATGTTAAATATATTTGCAGTTTGGAAGTATGCTATTAAAATTTATGTCTTAAGTGAAGGTTTCTGTGAAATTCAAAATATTTTTAATTAAATGGTTTATCTGAAGAGTTTTTCTATTCTGGTAGTTGTTCTAGAAAAGGAATTACATAAAATACATTTTTAATGGTCTGACACTTTAATGGTCAGGATTTCCTGATGGCATGCCGTAATCAAGAATGACTGGGCAGGACTTGAGACAATTGAGTTCAAACAGATTTCCTCTTCCCCCTCCCATTTTTGTGCTTTATGACATTGTTTTCCAATGTGTATGATTTGGTCTTTTGGCATCTTGTGCTATCAAAATTATTTTTAAATTTCCTCTTGTTTTTTTGCTCTCTGATAACAGTTTACATGCATGGTCTACCATAGAAGGCTCTGTAAAGTGATTCAAATAATGAGTTGCACTTCTTGCATGTGCTTGTAGCAATTTCAGCCAGTATTTCCCATCTATGTCCTAGCTGTTACGTTATGTTACGGATTTTTCAAAATGTAAATATGTTAAACTGGCCTTACATGCATCTTGGTGATTTTTTTTTTTAATTTAATTTTACATTTCTTGTTTGCAAAGGTAGTCAGTTGTACCATAGATGGGACATTCTGTCCTGCCATTCCATAGTAAGTCAGTCAGAATTGCAAAGAATGAGAGATCAGGTTGTACTCCAGCTTGTAGCAGCCTTTGCTACCCTCGAGCCTCACATTCTTGGTGGACAGAGTGAGCCCAGCAGCGACGAATAGTGTGTTTCTGACTGGCTACCCTGGATGTCTTGACACTGTCCTGACTGTCAGACCTGACCTCTTTTCCAACCGTTGAATATCTTAATAAAAGTATTGATGTTTTCTGTCTTCTGTAGATATAAAATACCCACCTATCTGATGTAGGTGGTTGTACGTAATGCACTTGGCTGTTGTCCATCCTGTAGAGAAGCTGGTTCTCTCTGTGCAGTGTGAGGGTGACATGATACTCTGCTAACAATTTTTAAGGACTGCTGTGTTGTGGTTGTTTGTTTGTTTGTTTTAATTGATTCAAGGAAAGCGTTGCTCAGGGATAAACACTTAAACTGATATTTTGCAATTCAGTAGTGGTGCTGCTTTCTGCGGATGAGAGAGGTTTAGAAAGAAGATTTTGTGGGGGAGCTACTTCTCACCTATGTATAAAAGTAAGAGGAATGACTAGCATAGTCCTTATTTAAGAAATTCATAGCCCAGTTTCTCTCTTCTGATGTATCTGCATTTAAGCAAAAGAAGTGTTTAAAAATAATTTTCCAGAGTTAATCTCTGTAATCTATTTTATCTTTCTGACTGTTCTAGAGTTTCAGGGAAGAAGTAATACGCCTGTTTTATTTTGAGACTTCTCGAAGTAAAGTAGGGAAGAGACTGCAAGATATGAAGTCCCATACAGGGACTGGAATATTTGCTGATTAGAATTTGCTCAG
>WKFP01014797.1:75951-120527 GCA_011057875.1 Pterocles orientalis | reverse complement strand
CTGGGGGACTCCACTAGATACAGGCCTCCAACTAGACTCCATCCCATTCACCACAACTCTCTGGCTTCTTTTCTCCAGCCAGTTCACAATCCATCTCACTACCCGACCATCCAGATCACACTTCCTCAGTTTAGCCGCGAGGATACTGTGGGAGACAGTTTCAAATGCTTTTCTGAAATCGAGATAGACCACATCTACTGCTTTACCATCATCTATCCACCTGGTAATGTCCTCATAAAAGGCTATCAGGTTGGTCAAGCGTGACTTCCCCTTGGTGAAGCCATGCTGACTGCTTTTACGATACATAAAGTTACCACTTTGTAAAATTATATGATACATGGTTTTAACATTAAAAACTAGTTTGAAAGGATTATTATAATTCTAGGATATTTAGGTTGCTTTATTATGCTAAGCTATTTTTCTTACTTTTTTTCAGTTAATAAGCTCTATGAGCTCAGTAGCAGAGCACTGTCTCCCCTCCTTATTACGCACCTTGTTTGACTGGTACAGACGTCAAAATGGAACAGAAGATGAATCTTATGAATATAGACCTCGGTCTAGCACAAAATCAAAGGGGTAAGAGTTTTCCTTGTAAAAGTTTGTTTGTTTTTTGTACTTTCTTGTAAGAAAATGTGTGCTTTCTACTTTTTTTTTGACAAGTACTTTTGTATGTGGATCTGTCATTCCCTAAATCTATATGGAGAGAGTATGGGCTGCTTTGAGGTAGTATTTTAACTTGTGTCGGTGATGCACATGAAGCGACTTAATGACTTTGGGGTTGATACACAGAAGGGAGTTGGACGCTGATAATACCAAGCTAGTTTGTCCCTTTTTGAATTGTTTTGATTGTTGGCAGGCCCTTTCAGGAGGGGGCAAGATGTCAGTGCTGCACCAAAGCCCAAAGACTTTCTAACCATCCATCTTATGTGCATGTGCAACGGTGATTGCATGAAAGACATGAATGCCCCCTCTCTGCAGTATTTGTGTTCAGTCTTGTATATAATGTGTGTGTTCTTGATTTCTGATTTTAGGGATGACCAACAACGTGAAAGAGATTATCTACTTGAAAGGAGGGACTTAGCTGTAGATTTCATTTTTTGTTTAGTTTTAATAGAGGTTCTAAAACAGGTAAGCTTTTTTGCTTTTGCAAACTTCTTTTAATCTTTTTGCTTTTAATGTCAGTTTTGATCATCTTTAAATTTTTATATTAAAAACTGGGACATACATATGATGAGCATATGCAAGGCTGTAATTAAACACTCAGTTGCATGTGTCCTTTGACAGTGGTGGGAGAGATTTCTACGGGGCATCTCACACTACTGTTTTTTTTTACTTCATATGTACATATGTGTATATATACATGCACACTTACATGCATAGAAATTATATTTGCATTTCAGATACCTGTGCATCCAGTGCCAGATCCTTTAGTACATGAAGTTCTAAACTTGGCTTTTAAGCACTTTAAACATAAGGAAGGGTAAGTTTGACTTGTGCACTTTGAAATATTTTGTGTATATTACCAGCCTGTGCTTGATTGTTGTGATTGTTCTCCTTTGCCTCCCATGTAACATGTTGGTGATAATACTGTAAATGAACACTGATTGATATCTTTAAACTGAAAACCTATCTTGAAAGAACACAGCTTTGTTCAATATAATGCTGAGTTTATTTTGCTTAGAATATACAGAATTATTTGCATAGCTAGCCAGAGTAAGGAAAGTCCGAGTTCGGATAACCTTAGCAAATTTCCTGTGCAGAATACATCTCTTATGTCCACTCAATGAACCTACCTCACTTTAAATGTCACCAGTGCATTTTATAGAATCATAGAATCACAGAATGGTTTGGGTTGGAAAGGACCTTAAAGTTCCAACCCCCCTGCCATGGGCAGGGACACCCTCCACTAGCCCAGGTTGCTCAAAGCCTCATCCAGCCTGGCCTTGAGCACCTCCAGGGATGGAGCATCCACAGCTTCTCTGGGCAACCTGTTCCAGTGTCTCACCACCCTCATAGTGAAAAATTTATTCCTAATGTCTAGTCTAAATTTACCCTTTTTTAGCTTATACCCATTATCCCTTGTCCTCTCACCACACTCCCTGATAAAGAGTGCCTCCCCATCTCTCCTGTAGGCCCCCTTCAAGTACTGGAAGGCTGCTATTAAGTCTCCTCGGAGCCTTCTCTTCTCCAGGCTGAACAACCCCAACTCTTTCAGCCTGTCCTCATAGGGGAGGTGCTCCAGTCCTCTGATTAATTTTGTGGCTCTCCTCTGGACTCTCTCCAACAGGTCCACGTCTTTTTTATGTTGGGGGCCCCCCATCTGAACACAGTACTCCAGGTGGGGTCTCATGAGAGCAGAGTAGAGGGGGAGAATCACCTCCCTTGACCTGCTGCTAATGCTTCTTTTGATGCAGCCCAGGACACGGTTGGTTTCTGGGCTGCAAGCGCACACTGCCAGCTCATGTTGAGCTTCTCTTCCACCAATACCCCCAAGTTCTTCTCCTCAGAGCTGCTCTCTATCCATTCTCCGCCCAGCCTGTATTTGTGCTTGGGATTGCCTCGACCCACGTGCAGGACCTTGCACTTGGCCTTGTTAAATTTCATGAGGTTTGCATTGGCCCATCTCTCCAGCCTGTCAAGGTCCCTCTGGATGGCATCCCTTCCCTCCAGTGTGTCCACCACACCACACAGCTTGGTGTCATCGGCAAACTTGCTGAGGGTGCACTCCATCCCACTGTCCATGTCTCCAACAAAGATGTTAAACAACACTGGTCCCAGTACCAACCCCTGTGGAACGCCACTTGTCACCAGTCTCCACTTGGACGTTGAGCCATTGACCACAACTCTTTGAATGCGGCCACCTAGCCAGTTCCTTATCCAGCGAGTGGTCCTTCCGTCAAATCCATGTCCCTCCAACTTAGAGACAAGGATGTCATGTGGGACTGTGTCAAAAGCTTTGCCCAAGTCCAGGTAGATAATGTCTGTTGCCCTTCCTCTATCCACCAGCGCCATGGCTCTGTTGTAGAAGGCCACCAGATTCGTCAGGCACGATTTTCCTTTGGTAAAGCCGTGTTGGTTGTCATCAATAACCTGCTTGTTATCCATGTGCCTTAGCATAGATTCCAGGAGGATTTGCTCCATGATCTTGCCAGGCACAGAGGTGAGACTCACTCACCTGTAGTTCCCCGGGTCTTCCTTATTTACTTTTTTAAAAATGGGGGTTATGTTTCCCCTTTTCCAGTCTGCGGGAACTTCACCAGAGTGCCACAACTTCTCGAATATGATGGATAGTGGTTTGGCAACTTCATCTGCCAGTTCCCTCAGGACCCGTGGATGTATCTCATCAGGTCCCATGGACTTGTGCACCTTCAGGTTCTTTAAATGGTCTCGAACCTGATCTTCTCCTACAGCTGGCAGTTCTTCCTTCTCCCAGTCACTGCCTTTGCCTTCTGCAACTTGGGCAGTGTGGCTTGAGCTCTTGCCAGTGAAGACTGAGGTAAAGAACTCGTTAAGTACCTCAGCCTTCTCTACATCCTGGGTCACTAGGTCTCCCGCTTTCTTCCGGAGGGGGCCCACAGTTTCCCTACTCCTCCTTTTATCGCTGACATACCTATGGAAGTTTTTCCTGTTACCCTTAACGTCCTTGGCCATACTTAATTCTGTTTGGCTTGTTATGCTTGACTTCTGTTGTTTTTATGGTAATAATCTGCCTTGCTATGGAACAAACTTTTTGACTGTAATTGAGAACATGCTTAGGGTTTAGAAGAACAAGGTCTCTTGCCCACCCCCGCCTTTTTTTTTTTTTCCTCTTCAGGTATTCAGGAACCAACACTGGGAATGTGCATATTATTGCAGACTTATATGCGGAAGTGACAGGGGTTCTTGCTCAATCAAAGTAAGTTCAGTCTCTGACTCTTCTTGTCTTTATGGAAAAATTACTCTAGATTTAAAGACTATTTAACATAGCAGCGTGTATTAGTGACCCCAGCAGCTAATCCCTTAAGTGTCAAGTATAGTCGGGTGTAGTCTGGCATGTCTGTCCCATATTCCAGCACAATAAATTTGAACAAATCAAGAAATAATCTTTAGTACAATACTGAATTGCTTTGCTGTCAACTTTTAGATACAGGGAAAGGAGGCCTGGTATCAGTCAATAGTTGTTTTTCAGTTAATGGGTATAGTCTATTGTGCTGATCGTTACAGGCACTCTGAAATGCCTAAATTTTTGGTATCAGTGTTCATCTTGATTGTGTTACTTTTACTGTAGGTGCTGTTATTAACAGATTTTTTAAAAAGTGTTTCAAAATTATAGACATCATATAAAATAAGAAAAGTAAATAAGAATGCATGTGATTGCCATATATACCCCTTGTTCAGGTTCCAAGCTGTTAGGAAGAAGTTTGTCACTGAATTAAAGGAACTGCGACAAAAAGATCAGAGTCCTCATGTAGTACAAAGTATCATCAGTTTGATTATGGGGATGAAGTTTTTTCGAGTAAAGATGTATCCTGTGGAGGATTTTGAAGCATCATTTCAGTTCATGCAGGTACATGAATGTTGCGGAAAACTGAAGTGAGCATAATTTTGATGAAGTCATGAAGCTGCAGTGATGATTGCTGTGCTCTGTTGCTCACTCTGCTTGTGTGTCGTCCCTCATCCTTTTCTGTTTAGTTCGTAAGTTCTCAGAGATATGAATCATTTGTTTCTCTGCAGCTTGTGAGTACCTAGTGTAATGAGTATGCATTCTTGGTTGTCTCAGTAGTGCGGTAAACCTGTAATACATGAATTTATTCAAGATCAAATGAAAATGGGTGGCAATCAAATAACTGTATTTCTTCATGAAAGCAGTGGGTTAAAGAAAAAGTTACTTGATATGTCTTCTTTTTAACAGCTGAGATGCCAATTTTGTTTCTTTTTTGTAACCACTTCAGCTAATTTAAAGAGAGACTTAAAAACTCTTTCTTTGCTTCTCTTCATTGTGCATTAAAAAAAAATGTCTTAATGAATAACTTGCCTGTTGGACAGTAACTGAAGTTATTGCAACTTGGTATTAAGTTTTATTAGAGCGATTTAACAGGCGTTGACATTGATCTCAATCCTGAAAAAACTGACATACGCATAGATGTTTCAGATTGTGTCCAGAGTGGTCAGTTTGGTGTGGTGGAATGTGCATCCATGTGTATGGATTATTTATTTCTGTTTAAAATTTTATTTGCATTAAAGTCATCTTGAAAATGAAAATTGGTATATTAAAAAATCAAATATTGGTTTCTAATAGTTTTAGTAGAGATAAGCATTTATTTTTTAAAACTTCAGAATAATCTGAGAAAAAATGTGCATCTTTATATTGTTTTATCTTCTGAGTACTCTAAATATTCTGAGTGGAAAGTAAATATCTGGTACTAGAAATGTTCTCCTTTCAGTTTCTTTTTAATCACTGGAGAAACAGGTTTTAAAGTTTGTAATGTTTCATAAAGTTCATATCATCAAGGAATATAAAACTAACTTAAACACATTGGATGTTAGAAATTCAAACTGGAAATTAATGTGATCCTTCTAGTGGATTTTATGGCTTAGTGACATTTATCTTCTTTTTTCTAAATATTTTTCTGATGCTTACTAAGGAATGTGCTCAATACTTCCTGGAAGTAAAAGATAAAGATATAAAACATGCTCTTGCTGGTTTGTTTGTGGAAATTCTCATCCCTGTGGCTGCTGTAAGTATTCTTCCCCCCCGTGCCCTGTTCTTCCCCTCAGTTTCAATTAGGCTCTCATTATAAAATTGCTTCCATTAATCCTTACAATATTACATGTATACAGATTCAAAAAGACTATTAAGTAAATTACAAGCACCTACGTAACCTTTAAAGGGAAATGTGTAAGAGTGATTTGTGTATTATCTAGTTTCCAGTCTTTTTTCAGAACTTCTTAAAGTTGTCTGTTTTCTAGACCTTTTTATCACCAGAGCACTGTGTAATCTTATACTTGCTGTAAAAATTTTTAATTTCTTTGGTTTAATATTTGTTCACTCACGGGTCCAATGACTTTTCTGTATTAGCTGAAACGTGTTAAGTTCTTTCTAGAATAAAGTGAGATATGTAACATTTTTACAGTCCAGTAAGGAGAGTGTGAACTCCTCTGCAAGATGGAAGAATGTAGATTTTAGCTAATTAAATAGCAATTGTCCATAGACTTGAGTGTCCATTCCATGTAATCTTTCAAGTGGAAGAGCAGTCAATCATCTCCTGTATGTTTTTTAAATCTAAAGCCAGAATTTTTACTCAGCAGCCATGAGTAAGAAAAGAACTGTCAATATCATTACAGTGTTGTAGGTGCAGTGCCTGTCACACTGCTTGTAAGAACGCTTTTGGTCAGGACAGGTTCTTCCCCTTCCTCAAAGGACACTTCGGTTGCATAAAGTTTGGCCAACAGATCAATGAGAACTTACGGCAGCTCGGTATACCTGATACCTCAAGCTGACCATTTACCACAAGTTCAGAAAGTTTCATTGTAGTAAGATAGATACCTGGTGTGATTGTTGTCTAAAATGAGAGTTGTGTTACAAGATACTAGGCCACGGTGTGTTTGGCACACTGTCCTGAAAAATGGCAGGTCATGGCTCCATGGTATGCCTGATTATGGGGCATATCTTGCTATTTATGGAGAACTGGGATGTGTAGATCCCATTTTGTACAATGGGATCTAGGAAGACTAGGACACCAGGTGGCGATCCTGTCTAAGCAAGCTTGCAGGGAAAAAAAAGAGGAATCACCTTGAATCTGTCCTCTTTCAAATGGTCTGCCTTGCTCTGAGCCGCGGAAGTGCTTCTTTCCCTTCACTGGTCTCAACATTGGGGTTGTTCTAACAAGTATTAGAAAGGAGACAATCTTTCTTCTTAAGGAATGACCACAGAGAGGTGGTGTTAATAGTAGCTGTCTATTGACTGAAGGCTGGTCATACTTATATTCTTCTAGAGAAGACTTGTCTTGTTAAAAAGTGAATCTGTTTGTTGTTTTGAGCTCCACAATTGCTTAGTAGTTGGAGTGGGGGTGCATTGTGAAAGTACTTAACATTTAGGTAAACACAAATATTAGTCTGTAAAATAATAATTTAAGTATAGTGAAAAATGCATGTGCCGTGAAGAGGCAGAAGCAGCATTTGGGAATTGGGGGTATCTGGTGGTAACCACAGAGGCATGCACATGGGCTGTGCAGACCGCGCGTGTGGCTTTGTGGATTCCTTCCTACGAGCATAGCCTGAGTCAGCGCTTCAAACTGTTGGTGAGGGAGGCTTAATCTTTCCTTCTGACTCATTGAGTCTCTAGTTGTTTCATACAAATAGAGCTTCTTAAATACAAGCGGAGAGCCCCATCCCAGATTGAGATGCAGTTGAGAGGGTTAATCATTCTCTTGGAAGATGCAAGATGCAGGTTTGAGTCTTTTTGAAGCAGATGAAGAAACTGAATCTAGGCTTTTCTTTATCTTGGATACAGAAAATTGCTTAAGTGAGGAAGCTGTTGGGTTTTGGCTTTGTGACATTTTTACTGTCATTCTCTTGCTTAGTCATTCAACCATTTTAAAAAATATGACCTGATTTGGACCCTGGAGGTATGCGCTGAATGACAGTGTGGAAGTTAAGGCTGATCTGAAAGCCCAAGGTTATATCCCAGAGCAACAGTGTGGTGCTGGCAACAACTGACTAGTGTGTCGTGTGGAGCTAGCAGGGTACTGATCGACTTAGAGATTTAGAATAGCAAAAGATAAATAATTTGGGGGTATGTAGGAAGTGATTTAAATGTAATTACTTTCTCAGTACTTTCTTTTTGGATTTGTACGTGTTACAGAAGTATTATACACTCTCGCTTCCCCATCATTGAACATTTTCAGTGTTCTTAGCAAGGTGGACATGACATGTGTTTTAATAACTTTGAATAATAAAAGCTGACAAAAAAATACCTTATATTATAGGAAAATTGTGAGCATAGAGGATCTCTTCCATAAAAGCCAGCCCCCTCTCCAACACCCCACTCCCCAATTTGATAAATAAAGCAGAAACAGAGTATAAAACAGTAGGTTGAGGATAACCTATAAATGGGACATCATAGGTATCCAGAGGGAAGGCCAAGAGACTTGCAGGGATTTTGATGAAGAAGGTGGCTGCCTGTTTTGTGGAAGGAAGGCTATTCCGTATGCAAGGACAGAGTGTATAAAAAAGGTGTAGGGCTCCATGTATCTGTTTCATTAATTCTGAAAGCTGAACAAAGAACACTTACATGGCTGGTAATCCTGTGTGTCATTTCCAGAGTTTCCTGTTTTCAGAACTGGAGGACATAAAAGGGGAGCATTGAAGAGGGGAACAGTGAAAAAATTATGGATTTTCTTTAAAAAAATATATATTAAATTACACTTTTAAAGAGTTTTGGTATAGTTTTTATTTGTTAGTTGGTGGCAAATATACTCTAAGTATGGAATGCAGGCCACATTCTTAAAATAGTGGGTTTTTAAATGGTTTTAGGGTTTGTTTTGGTTTTTTAACTGTGGTTATAGTGTGTGACATGATTTCTTAGGCTTCTGTTTATATTTCTGATAAATACACTCAAATACCTACCTAATATGAGATATTACTTTTGAATGTTCTGGAATTCATGGACATCTTAGTGTATATTTAAATTGCCTTCTGTATAAACTTTTAAGCCCATTTTTGTGTGTATTTTTTTTAATAGGCTGTTAAAAATGAAGTGAATGTGCCATGTTTGAAAAATTTTGTGGAGATGCTTTATCAGACTACCTTTGAATTGAGTTCAAGAAAGAAGCATTCGCTGGTATTTTAAAGAAATATTTCAACTTCTCCATTTTGCTCAGCTTAGACTTTTAAGCTAGTACATTATGTGAGGAAAAGCTAACAGTTGTGTTAATTTAAATCTTAACAACTCACTTCAAGTATAATTAAATTCATATTGTGTATGTGCATTTGCTCTAATTTTGGTTTGTTTCTTCGTCCAAGGTACATGCTCTGATATCTCATTTATGCGATTGTCTTGAAATCATTGCTTGGTTTTGATTATTTTAGTGGGTTTTAGCACAGAATTATTTAACCTAATGTCTCTTCTAAAAAGAACTTCCTTTCAGGCACTCTGTATATTTGAATTATGCTTAATTAAAAGGTAGAAGTGTCAGACAAGATTTTTCCATCAAAATAACAGCCAGTTAACAGCCTTGCTCTGCCTGTTTTCTGCTCTCCCCATACACTTTGTTTTTCTTTTTCCACTATTTTTAATTATCTCTTTCAGATATAAATATCTGTGGAGTTTTTTTTTCCCCTGAGACTTCATCTTAGCAAGGATTTAAATCTCTTATTGATGTAGTATGTGGTAATACTTGATAACTGTGCCAGCCTTGTTTCAAGTTGATTAACTTCCCTTTGCTGGAAATGTAGGGCTAAATTTTGCATTACAGTTGGCATATTCTGTAAATGCAAGTGAATTTAAAATGATTTATCCTCACTTTCATGTTAGAGATGACCTTACTTTCTGGTATTGTGAGCACGGAAAGCATATATCATTATACCTGGTTAAACTACTTATGTAAGAATAACATAAAGTAGTTGATGTTAGTATTGACAATGTCATTTTATTCATTAAGTCAGAAACATTGTTACATCAAGATTGCAATTTACCTATTCATTGTAATTCTTTAATTCTGCTCAATAACAAGATAATCTGCGGTCAGTATTGGTATTAATCACCATTATGTGTTCTGTTAAAGTACGTGGTGCTTAAACAAATCTTGCGCTACTAAACCAAAGCAAAGTCGCGCTAGTCTGCATATTCACAGACTTTATTAAATTGTGCTTCATTCTTTTCTGAAAGTAAACCTTGAGGAGAAGTAACATTTCTGACAAGCTAAGGTCTGCCTCAGTTTTTACTGAATCAGTAATGTTCCTCCTGAGTATTCCTCTTTGAGGCAGTTCCCTCTCCCAGCATGTAAGACCCCATGAGTTGAATTGTGGTTGTAGGGAAAGAGCAAATATTATATGAAAGGTGAGACCACTTGCAGTCTTTGTATGAAATCAGGCCTTGCTAGGGGATGAGCTTCAGCATGGTTCCACTGCCCTGGTCTTGCACCATGAGATTTTATGGCACGTAGGTTATACCCAGGGCACCATGCCTGTGTGTCCTAGTGCAGGGGAAAGGCTGCTGTGCAATGCTGAAATTGGGAGAGTAAGAGACAAGAACTGACTGTGTCTCATTCTCAGTGTACAAGGTTTGGGAGATCTGCAAAGAGCAATTTGATCAATTCTTTTTCCCCCCCTACTCATAGGCTTTGTATCCACTGATCACCTGCCTGTTGTGTGTCAGTCAGAAACAGTTTTTTTTAAATAACTGGCACGTTTTCCTGCAGAACTGTTTGTCACATCTGAAGGTAAGACTCCTTTCCAATTCAGGAACTGTCGCAAATCAATAGCATTTGTTATAATGTATTCTTGTGCCAAATAAAAATTAATATTTGGCTGTTTAAAAGGATACTGTGAAATATTTTTCTTTTAAAAATTAAATATCTTCAGTCTCTATTAGTATTAAACTTAGTACTAGGTTTTTGTGATGCTATGTAATGCAGGAAATAGATGTGGCTTGTTTTATTGAGTAAATCTACAGAAGTGTTGTTAATAAATGCTATTTATGCCAGAGAAAGTACAAAATGTGTTCATGTGCAAATTATGTGTGAGAAAGTGAGTGGCTTGTCTACTTCTCTAAGTAGAATGTATAGTAAGTGAAAAAGTTCTCTCTCTTCTTCACTTGTTGAAGGAGTAGAAAATGAATTGGGAGTCCCGAAAAGATAAGCCTGTGATATATATGTTCCAAATTACAGTGTCCCTTTAATGTGTGGCTTCAGTTGATAGCATTGTAAACATGGGTTGATTGATAAAGAGATCAAGATACTTAGAAACTGGGGATTTGTTTTACTGACTTTCTTGTAGCATTAATTGTTGTACGTTTTTTCTTTAGTTTTGATTACTATAGTTCATTATTTTGTCTAATGTATTGATTTCAATAATTTTAATAAATTCATCTGCCTTCACAATATTAATTCGGGTTAGGTATGAGTGACAATTCCAGTGCTTATTAGTAAAATAGGTAAACCATCACGAAGTCAGAAGGAAACCGGTTTAGCTGCTTGGATTGTTTTTTAAGGGTCATTTGTTTTTTGTGACATCTTTCACACTTTTCTGTTGCTTGTTGGGTTTTTGTATATTTTTCATCTAACATTTGCAGTTCTTTTCCAATATTTACCTTGATTTTTGTTTCGTTGTTTATTTTGCTTATGGAGGCTGCTTTTGCTTTTGTTTTTAAAGTTTTTTAAAAAATTCTTACAATCTAGGGAGCTGCGTTTTTCTGGCATACCGTCCATTGCTAGTAATGGATGTATTAAAGCTGTAAATGCCAGTGAGTTTAACTTCTAGTTGCTGAGCATGCATTTTGTATTTTACTTGGTTTTGTTAACTACTAACAGCTTAACACATTTACTGTAAGGCTCTATTCAGCAGATATTAGGAGGACATTTTTTCCTGTGAGGGTGGCGAGGCACTGGAACAGGTTGTCCAGAGAAGCTGTGGGTGCCCCATCCCTGGAGGGGTTCAAGGCCAGGCTGGATGAGGCTTTGAGCAACCTGGGCTAGTGGAGGGTGTCCCTGCCCGTGGCAGGGGGGTTGGAACTACATGATCTTAAAGGTCCTTTCCAACCCAACCACTCTATGATTCTATGCTATTACTTTCTGCAGTTCATAATTTGCAGTGTTAGGATGCTGTACCATCATTGAGTTATTTAGGATATTTTACAGCTTGGTTTAACTTAGCCCACCAAATACTATTGCTTTTTGGGATGTTTAGCTTGCTGAGAAACTTTGTTGAGTTTAATCTTGAAAAATACACTCTGACTGTCCTCGTGTCTTATGAGTTAATGTGTTCCTTTGTTTCTGAAGTTAATTAAATGCATGCAGTCTGTAATAAGTAATCTCATTAATTTATAAATCAGAATTTCACAGCAGTTTAGTATTTTGGATTTCCCCTTCCCCATTTTGTTTCCTGATTTCCTAATGACAAACATTCTTTTATTTGCAGTTACTTAAATATGTAAAATGCAATAAGGGTTCCAAATCCATTGTCTCTAGTGTCTTTGTTATTTAATCGAGTAATTTTGAGAGTTACTGGGACATACTTCAGAGTACTGAAAAGGTTCATCCACCCCTACCATATAAGTTAAAATTAACAATTGAAGTAATGATAACACTTAGGCTGTCACAGGGATATCTATGAAGAGTACAGGCCAGTTAACAGGTTGCCAAGAAGTAACATAGGTCATGGATTCATGATGCTCAGTTTATTCCCTGGTGACTGCCCCGTGCGAACTCTTACCTAGCAGTAAACACCGTGTGGTCACACTTCAGTGGCAGAAATACGCAATTTCCCATTTGCCATGGTGTGAAAACTCACATCTTCACAGTTGCTTCATGGTGCCTAATGCACAGTATATTCATACCCTGCAGTATTTTGGTGCTACTTGGTAATGCTCCTGAGAGTGCTCTGGATCCTGAACCAATACTAGCAATATTTATTACCCTTGTAAACTCTTTGTACTGCTAGCTTTAGCTGTCTTCAAAACAAGATTATTGTACAGGGAAAGCATCTTAACCTCGCTGAAAGGAGGAAGCCTAGGTTTGGTTTTTGTTTCTTTTTTCTTTTGTGCTGTCAGTGCTATGAGGAAGGAATAAATAACTCTGGACCTGGAGTGTGCCAAATAATGGCTCTTGGCATAGATATAGCTGGCCTTGTCCCACAGAGCAGTTGGGATGCTGTTTCATCATGGAACCCAGCACGGCATTTCTTTACACACTGTCGTGTAGGCAAAATTCTGAATTTGTTCAGTGGAGAATAGCACTGAGTCAGTATTATAAAACATTTTGCTTACTTTTTTGACTAGTATTTAGATAGACTAATTTTAGCAGGCTTGTCAGAAAGCTGATAGATTCTTGGATAAAGCTGAGTTGTCGTGGTATCTTTACCACCTCTTCCAGGGAGATGAAGGAACATTTAAGAAAGCTGCTGAAATGGGAGAGAAAAGTGTCTATCGTTCTTCACCACTGTAGGATGGAAAAGAATGATTTTATTTTTCACAGTTTAACCTTAGTGTCTGTTACCAACAAAACCTTGACAGTTGGAGGAATGCTTTCTGCCACTGTAGCAAAACCTGTATTTCTACTGAATAGAGTCCTTACTACACAGCTATATGTTGTTTTTGTGCTTTTTTTTCATCTAACATGCATGTGCCTCCCATTCTCATGTTTGTTATTGTTTTGCTGTCTCACATTGCTTTATTTAGATGCCATCTAACAACAGTATCAGAAAACAAATAGAAACACTGCAGGTGAGTTAAAATGTTGTAACTCAGTGAAACGTTGCTTTGTCTCATGTAAATACTTTAGTTTTATTTTTATGTTAATTGTTGTACCTTGTGCTTTCCTTTCTGTGTAAAATTGCTGTTAGTACTACTGTGAAGCAACAGGACAAAGAACAGCTAATGTTTCAAAGATCTTCTTTTTTTTGCCAGGGAATAAAGGAGAAAGATCAGGAAATTCTCTAATACCAGTTTTTCCTTGAGGGTGAAAATGTGGCTTTGTGAGACTGAGTATCAATATCACAGCTAGTTTCCCTGAACAGCAGTGCATGTTTCCACAGGAAGTACCTATTCAGATTTGTGGGTTTTTTCCTGTTGTTTCAAAAAGTGTCTTGCATGCGAGCAAACTTGAAAACATTTTCACAATTAAAAAATGTGAAATTGATTAACTGTAACAACTTGCACTGCACTAACTTGAAAGACTTTTACACTGTTGGTTTTGCAGGTTTTAAAAAGTAGAAATTGTTTTAGTTCAGAACAGAAGAAAAGTTTAACATCAGTATTAAAAAGTACTTTCTTCAGTAAGTGACTACATTTGACTAACATGGAAAAAATGCTATTTTGTTTCTTGTCTTCATTGAGATATGTTTTATTGACTCATCTTAATGTGTCATGTAAGACCGCTTGCTCTTACTTTTTTGACTGTGTAACAGAGATACGGTTCTTGACAGCTTATTCCATAGTCAATGGATATAATTTATGTTAAAACTTTTAGGATTTTAAACAAAACTATGTTTGGGGGGAAAAGAAAAACAAACAGGATAGAGTGCTTTAAAATCTGTCAGGCATCAGCTAAAATGACTGAAATTCAGCCAGGTTGGTGAATTACACAGGCATGTATCCTGTATTCTATTTGCAGTAATCTCAGAGAGAAAAGGAAATACTGACATATTGACACCAAGTGTACGGGCAATGTGCCATAAATCAGACCCAAAAAGCCATTTTCTTCTAGTGTATTTGATCAGTTCTCAGCTATAGGAAAAGAGAATTAAAATTTTCAGTGCTTAAGAGATTAGAAGTACTGCTGTATTTATTTCATAATCCTTCTTATGAGGTGAATGCCTCCTCATACATTATTTTGTTTGTTTTTCTTTAACAAAGCAGCATACTTTATCATAACTAATCAGAAGTAGCTACACTGGATGATAAACCTTCTAAGAGATGGAATGTTGTTAACACATTGTAAAATATCTGCTACCTATACCATTTTTTTTTTATTAATGATTGAAAGCCAATAGTAAATTTTTGGTTTTCTTCTGGACCTGTAAATCAAGCTCTCCTTTGGAATATCAGAAATAAGGAAACTGAAGAATGACTCAGTTCTAGACACCGCATTCCAGATAGACTTTGATAATGCATATACCAATTAATTCACCAGCCTGCTTTGAACATCAAGAACTGTTGGCCTGTAGATTAAGTGTGATAAGTAATAGTGTAATGGGTTTTTTCTGTTTAAGTTGGTTAAAATTCGAGCTATCACAGTCTCACCCCTTGTTCAATTATGAATGTTTGCTTCTTCCTCATAGTAGTGCTGCTGGTAAATTAGCTGGACAGTGGGACAGTTTTCTGTCTGAATGCTAACAAGGGAAACATGTAACTTTTTACTGGTTAGGCTTTGTCCAGATCACCTTCCTAAATTTACCCACTGCCTAGCTGCAGGTGTCCTAATTCAGAGGTGATGACAGGAACATGTTGATGAATGCGGAGGGTAGAACAGCATTATCACTAATGTAGACTGGGTTAAGCTGTTCCCTCTAATATTCTGATAAACAGTCATATATGTTATTTGTCTCTAAAGTACCACTTTTGCCTCTCTGATTTTATGGTAGGCTTTTTGCCTTCCTTAAAGTATGCTGCTGCCAAAACCTATAGCCCTGACCCACCTGTGTTAAAGCCATACAAATTACTCTCCTTTGTATAGTCTCTTGCACAGGTATGGCCAGGAAATTATTTGGATCAACTCACTGGTGTGAGTTGGGCTTTCTTACTGCTGGAGTCAATGCAGAGGGAGCAGTGAGGTTGCAGATAAGGCAATCAAGAATGAGACCATCTCTTCAAAACAGTATGGTCTTGGGTGCACTTACACCCTTTGTGACATTGCACTCCGCTTGTACTGGGAGGTCAAAGTATGCTATTCTGACTCCTTGGCTTCTGGCAGAGGCCACAACAAATGAAATTAGTTGGGTTCAAGCCATGATATAGATATGTCTTGAAACAGACTTCACTGGAGATGAGGAAGGTGTTCTTTTTTACATTGTTGGTTTTTTTTGTTGTTGTTTTTTGTTTGGGGTAGGGGTATTTGTTTTCTGGTTTGTTTTGCAGGTTTTTCTGTTGTTGTGGGGGTTTTATTGTTTTTGGGTTTTTTTAACTGAGAGAATGCCTAGAAGGATGGCCACTGGGAATAATTTTTTTTGTTAATAAGCTCGTACTTATGGCAAATTCCAAGAATCTTGATGGACATTTCAAGATTATAAATACACCACGAATCTCTAGTTGGAAAAGGGATTGCTGGAGTTAGTACGAAGAACATCAGTTAGTTACTGTTTTACACAGTTTAAGAGCTAGGAGGAGCAAAGCCAAACTAGTAGCACCTTTAAGACAAAAAACATAATTGCTTTTCATACAGTGCGTAATTTAAACTGAATTATGCCATAAGATTTTATATTAAAGAAAAAGATAGCTTAACTGTTCCGATGAAAATTCATTGGAAGTGAGTAAACACTAATACAGCCCAGAGGAAATGGCTACGTTGGGTGATGTCTGGAGTGCGCACCCGCAGAAGCATCCTTGTGTGCCAGCCCCATTTTGCATTCTTCTGCACCTGCTACTGTCTGCTGTCATAAACTGAATGATGATTAGACCTCATGCCTGATCCAAAGCAGCTACTCTGATGTTTTAGACAAACTATTCAGTTATTTTGCTATAAAGTGGGTACTCATTACCAATAGCTTTCTGAGAAAAGTTCTTGGAAGCAATACACTCTTGGGGTTCATCTCAAGAGGGATATCTGCTTTTTTAGTTACTCCTCTGCTCTCAGAGTGAAAGACATGTAAAATAATGTGGAATTACTAGTTAAATATTCAAGTGGTATTGGAAATATGCAGTACAGGGTTGTTTTTTGGGAAGACACATTGAAACTTGTAGTCAGTGTTAAACACATTAGTGTTCATTGATAAAATTCTGAAAATATTCCCTAAAGGCAAAAGAGTAGTAATAGAATTTTCTGATTGTCTCACAGGCAACTGTATTTTTCATTTATTTTACAGAATAAAGATCCCAAAATGTCCCGAGTTGCACTGGAATCTTTGTATAGGTTATTATGGGTTTATGTTATTAGAATAAAATGTGAAAGCAACACTGTAACTCAAAGGTAAGTTTGTTATGCAAAGGATTTAAAACTATTGGTTGGTGGGGTTTTTTCTGCCCTAGTGATATGAATACATCGTGAAGCCAATTCAGGGATGGTCAAGTTGGGTAAACAGGGGAACAAAGACTTTATCTTAATAGAGAAAACCAAAAGAACATTATTACTTTGAGGAAAAAGAATAGTCTACAACTGTCTTTGCAGGGATATGCAGGGGTGGAAGAGGGTGGAGAGATAAGAAGCAGCACATTTTATAAAGTTAAAAGACACTAATGGTACCAGAACAAGTAGGATATGAAGTGGCCATCACTAAGTATGTCCTGGAAATGAAAAGGTTTTCTTTATATATCAGCATCATGAGAATTTGGAATAGTTATTCAGGTTTTGCCCCTCCTCCTGACTATAAGTAACTAGACCATGTCACTTCATAAATGAACCCGTGATACTGTTGCCTGTGACAGCAGAGGGCTGTATTTTCTGTAGGTGGTCCTACCTGTCATATGCTTCTGTATTATTTAGTTTTAACTGCCCTCCCCCCGCCTCCCAGATTTGAACTGTAACATCTATGCTATTATAAGAAGTTACTTTTAAGTGTTTTTTAAATTTCTTTGTGTGTCCAAATTCTTGTAGCCGTCTCATGAGCATTGTATCAGCACTTTTTCCAAAAGGATCACGTAGTGTGGTCCCACGAGACACACCTCTGAATATATTTGTGAAGATTATTCAGTTCATTGCTCAGGTAAGAATATGTCTAGGCAAAGCTATAAGAATAGAATGACTGTTATTTGGAAGAACTATAATTAAATTTATAGTTAGTTTTAAAAAATATCTCCACTGAAATGGTCTTATGTCTTGAATAGAATTTCCCCAAATATGTAGAATAAATGAAGTGACTCATTCTGTTTCTACTAGTGGCAAAGTTATTTTAATTTAACTTCAATAACTGTTGTATATTAACATTATGATGATTAATATTTACATTTGTATTGCACTGGTGTGTATATATAAATACACTAATACAATTAGTACATTTTTATACCGGACAAAGCATTCAGACAGTAATATGCACTTACATTTAGCCTGAAGACTCGCCTCTGTAGACAGAAAAAATATGCAATGCATGCAATAGTGTGTAGTTAATATTGCATTATGATTTATATTATTTTAGGTGCTTCTCTTGTCCTAATTTCACAATGCAGGGTATGATTTCATAAGATAAACTCTTATTCATCTCTAACCTTATAGATTAGAGACATGTTTTCTTGTCTTGCAGATAACTTGTCTGGGCTTGAGCTTCCAAAATTATTTGATTCTGGTCATACAGAGATGAGACAGGACATGCAACCATTCACTGTTTATATTTGTTTCCTAGAGCTCCTCTTTTTACCACTAATTTCTTTTTGTCTAAAACAGTTCATCTCATTTGTAGAAATGTGTTTGACCTGAGCAGAATTGTCTGGTAATTTTTTCAGGAGAAATGGTTCAACCATATCAGGGGATGAGCTGTGTTAAATTGTACTATTTAAAAAAGAGCATTAAGTCATAAGAATAAAAAGGAAAAAATGAATATTTTAAAAACTTTTTTGTTTTTATTTTTTTAAACTTTTGAGACATGCTACTCAGCACCTGATAACCAGAAGTTAAAACTATGCATATTAACAGAAAAGAGATGATCATATTAATGTATTTTCCTTTACAGGAACGTTTGGATTTTGCAATGAAAGAAATAATATTTGATCTTCTTAGTGTTGGAAAATCACCTAAAACCTTCACTATTAATCCAGAGGTAAAAAGAGCTCGTTACTTGCATGCAGCGAGAACAGGGTGTTGGGGGATTTTTTTAGGAGAAAGTGGTTAACTATTTTTGAGCCAGGTTGAAAACAGATTGATGAGTATCTGAAGAAGTGTTCTTCTAAAACTAAACAAGTAGTTGTGGTTATGCACAACTGCTGTTTCATTTCTGGTTACGTTTTTGTTACAGGATAGCTGTAAAGCCTTTCTTCAGGGAAGTCATACCTAGCGGTTACGGTTCAAGAGCCCATCTAACAGATGAGATGTTTGAGCAATGTCTGTCATTCTTGAGCTTCATGTTAAGTCCTTTAGTTCTCTGTGCTATGAAATATTTGGTATGTTGGCCCATGCTAAGTTGATTAACTGGAATCAGAGTTGTGGGGAGGCACTGAAGACTTAAACTTTATTCTTGTTACTTTAATTACCCTTATATGTAACATTTAAATAATGCCTATTCTACTGGAGCCATAGTGCTGTCTAAGAGAGGAAAAATGCAATTTATGTTTTGCCTCATCTTTGTTACTTTAATGTTCTGATTTCTTCTGTTTTCTCTTTCCTTTTTCTTCCTTTTTTTGCTGTTGAAGAGGATGAATATTGGCCTCAGAGTCTTCCTTGTAATAGCAGATAGCTTGCAGCAGAAAGATGGTGAACCACCAATGCCAACAACAGGAGTTGTTCTTCCCTCAGGAAATACTCTGCGTGTGAAGAAAATTTTTCTTAATAAAACACTGACAGATGAGGAAGCAAAAGTTATAGGTATGTTCTATTCTTTTGTGAGTTGATATTGTGATATGTGCATCTGTATTCTCAGTTATTCTCAAACAGTGCCTTTTGTAACTTTATTTCTGTATTTATTTTGTTTGCTAGAATCTAATTTTAACAGAATTGCTTTGATTCTTTAGAGAGGGCTTTTAGACAGTATTGACCTTCTGGGGTCCGAGACCAAATCCATGGCTGGTTTTGAAGTGTTCTGCACTGCGAAATTAAAATTAGCACGAAGAAGCCTGGGTGCAGTTAGTGTGGTAAATACCATGGAGGTTTTGTTGCCTTGATGTCATTCTAGAATGTCCCAAGTGTTCCACAGCTGAAGGGAAGTAAGACAGTTTTGATCCCTGTGCTCTGTTGATCTTCTGTGGGTGAGGAGGTCATCTCTAAAGGACTGTTTCAATATGTAAAATTTAAACTAGAACTAAAATGCTCAAAATTGAGAAAACAGAAAAGCAACTAATGGTTGCTTCCTTGTTTATGTTCTTTCTGAAAGAAACTTCTACTTTCATGTAATACCTCCTACTACTCATTTAACAAGCATTTCTTTTGACACTTAAAGTGTGTGTTTTATGTCATCTTTTATACAAGAAGAACTTTTTCTTAAGCTGAATAAGTGGCAAATATTTTATTAAAAATGTCAAAACTAAATGAGAACAATTGCAAGAGGTGACCAGAACTCTTTGGCTTTTCAGGAATGTCCATATACTACCCTCAAGTCAGAAAAGCGCTAGATAGCATTCTTAGGCATTTGGACAAAGAAGTTGGAAGGCCCATGTGCATGACTAGTGTGCAGATGTCCAATAAAGAACCCGAAGACATGATTACGTATGTACTGATTTACAGTATTTTCACTGTCAAAGTTACATCATGTTATTTTTATGCTGTAATGTTACAGATGCCGTGATTAATGCATTCCAGTTGTTGGCTTTTTACTCGACTATTAAATAAGTGCTAATTTAATTAATTAATGATAAAAAATTTTGTTAGCTCCTTAGTTTTGACATGAAATTGAAAATATTTGTGGTATACTGAAGTGGATTTTTCCTGTTGTTTTGTTGCTTGTAAACTGTTTTTGTAGGGGTGAGAGAAAACCTAAAATAGATTTGTTCAGAACTTGTATTGCTGCTATCCCAAGACTGATTCCAGATGGCATGAGCAGGACTGACCTCATTGAATTGCTTGCAAGGTAAAATTTATTTCTGTTGCTTTGTTTCTTGAACTTGTTTTATATTTTTGTTACTACTGTTATTCCCCCCGCCCCGTTGCTAATACTGTAAATTATAATCAAGGCATTTGTGTTTGACATTACCAAAATATAAGGCAGACACTCATGGGAAGCTTTTTTTTAATTGTTATTTAATAATCCTGCTTCTTTTTTCCATTTTTTTGGTCCAATATTACCTGTATTCTTCCCATCTCTTATCTCAGTTTAAATTGAATGTGCCTTATCAGTATTGTTAAGTAACTGAGACAACTGGACAAGCAGGTGTTTGCATGTGGGTAAACTGAGCATTTAATGAGAATATGTCGCTGTGGTACATGCAGACAGTCATTACATATTACTAGAGTGATAAACCTTCCCTTTTATTTTCCTTTTTTATTTTTTTCCTTATTTTTTTATCCCCACGCCCCCCAGTTTTAGTACAAGAATAGTCTTGTTGCAGGAATACAGCTCAGCTTTTCACTTTGAAATTATAAATTCATTAGAAGGTAGTGTGTGGAGAAACATATAAAAGTTAATAATGATGTGGGAGACTAAGGTTTGTCTAACAATTTTTCTTCAGTGACAAAAATGGCATAAAAGACACAAGTGCTGGATAAGTTTCTATCATAGCTGACTGAGACATCTTTTTAAGCATATATGCAAACTTTTTTGGCAAGTTTTTTCTCATACCCAAAGTAAAGCTGCTTTATCTGCAAAAATAATCTGATCTTTTCAATTTTAATATGAAGAAAACAATCTGTACATCACAGGGTGGCTGTCTACTGAGCTCTAAAGTGGTTGCTCAGATGTGTGCAAAGATGTGCCTATATGAAAGACTTGACCATCTCTCTTTTAAGTTTTCTGAAGTCTTACATTATTTTGCTGTAGTAGTAGCCCTTCTGTTAGGAACCAGTTTCAGATGTATTCGGTTCAGAAAATGCATCTGTGTGGAAGTGTTCTACGTTGTACAGTAAAGAAGGAAGAGTTAACACCAAACTTTAACTTTTTTAAAGGCTGGTTAAGAGTATGCCAATGTAGGGTGATGATACCAGTATTTTTTCTAAACAGGCTGACAATTCATATGGATGAAGAACTTCGTGCCTTGGCTTTCAATACTCTCCAAGCATTAATGCTTGATTTTCCAGATTGGCGGGAAGATGTTCTTTCAGGATTTGTATATTTTATTGTGCGTGAAGTGACTGATGTCCACCCAACGCTTCTTGACAATGCAGTAAAAATGTTAGTGCAGCTCATAAATCAGTGGAAACAAGCAGCCCAAATGCACAATAAAAACCAAGATTCTCAGGTATTTCTAAATAAGGTCCGTTGATGTAAAAATGTAGTTTGAATCTACATACAATTTTATTAGTGGGCATTATTGTTTTTGTTAAGTAATAAAAATTCAGCTTACTTTCTTAGAGTCCGTGAAGATTTTTAGACCTATAATTTTAAATCAACATCTTTGCCAAAAAAATTAAGTATTTCCTGAAGACTAATTTGTGGCCACAGTTTTGCTTACATCAAAAGTCATCATGTATAACTGGAAATGTGTTGAGTAGAAGTGGTTACCCAGTAGCACTAGAAAAAAAGCACTGCTTTTTACTAGCAAACAGAAAGGTTTCAAATAATTTAATTTTATATAGTCCTATACATAAGAGTATTACATATTTATTTTTAATTTTTCCCCCACTGCATCATTCTTGTGAGAAAATAAAATAACAAAGACTTTCTTGGGATATTTGTTTGGACTGAATTCAGAGACATACTAAAAAAAACAAAGGAGCTGATATTATGACGTTCTTATTAAGCAATATTTGACTAGAAGCCAAGCAAGATCTAAATGTCTTATGATAAATTCTGCCATCATCAATAATGGAACTATGACTTGGTTGTGTTTACTTTTCATTTCCTTAACTTCTGCCATCTTTTGCTTAGCATGGTGTATCCAACGGAGCTGCCAATACCCTTCCTCTGGAGAGGGGCCTTTATTCCAGTGTGTTCCATGTAGTGGAAGGCTTTGCTTTGGTCATCCTCTGCAGCACAAGGCCTGCCACCAGGAGGTTAGCTGTCAGTGTTCTCAGAGAAATAAGGGCCTTGTTCACACTTTTAGAAATTTCTAAGGTAAGAGTCAGTGACCCATTCTTGTGACTGCTTAATGAAGCTGCTTTTCTCTTGACTTTCTTTGAGCTTTTTGTGCTTTGCATTTTGTCTTTTGCAGAGTGATGATGACTTGGCTATAGATGTAATGGACAGACTAAGTGCTACTATCCTGGAGAGTTTTATACATCTCACTGGGGCTGACCAGGTAGGAGAGTTTTTAAGTTAGGCTGGATGTAAGATGAGGTAATTCTGCAAAACTGTCCCCAATAAATTGTATATATTTTAAATGGAAGTGGCACCATGTTCATGCTAGCTTTAGCAGCAATTTATCATCTTAGAAAAACAAACAAAGCCAACCAAACAAAAAAAACACCCCCTCAAAAAAACTTGAGGAATGTTGTGAAGCTGACACCACCATTGTATGCTTTCTGATCACTGTGTGTCACTATGGATACTGTATACACTCGGAGAACTATGTTTATATCTATTTTTTCTCGTCTTGTTCATAGATTAACATTTCTTTGAAGCAAATACCACTGCCTTTTTCTGCAGCGACACGGGGTCTTAACAGTCAGCGTGTCTTTTATCTGTGATGAAAGCTGTAATAACTAGCAATGAAAAACAACTGAATTCCATATTTATATATTTATAATTAACTCTTAAGTATCAACGAGAAGCTCTTCTGATTTTAGGTTTAGGAAACAAGTTGGAATTCAGTAATAAGGTTTTTGGAGTCCAGAATCTTTTGGAAAAATTGAGTATCATGAATGAAACAACCTTTTTCTAGAATTTTCTATTTCCTGTGTCCAGGTCCTTCCCAAACAGCATGTTCATATAACTGTCCACATTAGGAACTTCTGTAAAAAAAACCCTCATAAATTAAGTAATGTGTTTTATCTATTGCAAATGTGGTTTTGACACTGATATTTTATTTGATATTTAACAATGAAGATATTTAGTATACATGGATATTAAATATTGCCTTGTTCTCTTTTTTATGCACACAGACTACTTTACTGTACTGTCCCAGTTCAATAGATTTACAAACTCTGGCTGACTGGAATTCCTCCCCAATCAGCCACCAGTTTGATGTGGTCAGTCCATCCCATATATGGATATTTGCACATGTGACTCAAGGCCAAGATCCATGGATTATAAGTCTCTCAAGTTTTATGAAACAAGAAAATCTTCCGAAACACTGCCCAACAGCTGTAAGCTATGCTTGGACGTTTGCTTATACCAGACTCCAACTACTGTCTCCACAAGTGGATATAAAGTAAGCTAATTCCTAAAGTAAATATATTCTATGGAGTATTCTTTCAAAACTTATCATCATTGTAATGTCATTGTGTTTCAGTGGGGTGATGTATACACTGTTGATAGTTTCAGTGGGTTTAATTCAGCTTTATATAACAAAAAATCAAAGCACTTCTCTCTGGAAAAAAGTTATCTGCTGTAAAGATTAATTAATCCATGCCTTCGACCTTATCATAGTTAAGCAGATTTGACTATAAAAGCACATGTTATTTATCTAGGTGTCTATTCTGAGCAATTTATTCAGAGTTCACTGTGGTAACAATTTTTTAGTGATGGCATATGCATAACTGAAAAATAGATTCATTAGAAAACCAAAGTGACACCTGGTAAGCTTTCTTTACTATACTGAGCTTGCTTTTTTTTTTTTTTTTTTTTTTTTTTTTTTTTTTTTTTTTTTTAATAGTAGCCCCATCAATGCAAAGAAAGTGAATACTACTACCAGCAGTGACTCCTATATTGGGCTCTGGAGAAACTACCTGATTCTTTGCTGCAGTGCAGCATCTTCTTCAAACTCTTCCACCTCCACAGGCTCTGTGAGATGTTCCCCTCCTGAGACGCTGGCGTCGACTCCTGACAGTGGTTATAGCATTGATTCAAGAGTAGGTTCTTCTAATGCTTACTGTAAATAAGTCTACATGTTATTGGAAGTAGAAACACCTGAGGCGTATAGTAACTATCACAGTTCTTAGAAACTGGTGTAATTTGTCGGAAAACATGTTTTAGTATGCGTTTGTCCTTCATTTGTTTATGATAGTGTTTCAGTTAGCTTTTCCCAATCTGTTGTAGAGGCTTTTCTGTTTATGTTTTTTAAGGCAAAATGTAATCATTTTGTGGAAACATTAACCCGATCTCAAAGTCTTATCTGCACTAATGAGGAAATGGTTTTTTTACCATTAAGGTTTTTTTTCAGTGTGGGGTTTTTTTTTGTTTTTTTGTTTGTTTGTTTGTTTGTTTTACTGTCAGTGGACTTCTGCAATTCTGAGCAAATAAGCCTCTCACTTCAGCAACTGAAGCAGTGACATATTTGTTGTATTTTTCCCAGTCACAGACAGTTTTCTGTCTGACTTGCTTCATATCACCTGAGGTTTATTTTTTTGTGGTGGTTTTTTTGTTTGTTTGGTGTTTTTTTTGTTGTTTTTTTTTTTGCTTCTTTTTTGTCCCCTTTTTGGCTTCCTGTAGAAGGTGCAGTATCATGTGAAGATAACTCATGAACTATGCAGCAGATTTTTGGCAGAAGCAAGGTATTCCACTTGTTCATTACCAAGATCTTTTCCCTAAATCTGAGAAACTGTAGGCTGAAAGCTTTGTTCTCTTCGAGAGCTGCAATGGAGTCTAAGAAGTTGGGCACCAGAAGTTTGATTCCTCTCCCTAAGGACAGATACACTAAATGTGCAAATCATCTGTTTATTGTGGTGAGCCCTGTCTGACAACAAAATTCATTTATACAAGGAATGGAGAACTAGTTAGTATTACTTCACTATTTCAGAAAGTCTTTTTCCATGTCAAAGATCAAAAATTTAATTTTTATTGTTTTAAGTCACTGATCAGTGTGAGAAAACTGTAAAATTACAGCAGATATTTTAATGTCGCACCACCTGATTGTTTGGTAACTACTTCATTCTGGTTTATTCTGGTTTTCTTCTTAGATCATTGGCATTCCATCCCCTTCGTCCCTGTTTAAACACATCGTTCCAATGATGCGCTCTGAGAGCATGGAAATTACAGAATCCCTTGTGCTGGGACTTGGCAGGACCAACCCAGGAGCTTTTAGGTAACTGCTGTGTTTCATCTGTTTCTATGCTAATTGATTATGAAGCTGGGGAATCAGAGTTCAGGGAAAAAAGGTTAGCTTTATTTTAAGACTTTTTGAAAAAGCTGTGAAAACTGATTACCATGGTCTTTTCTACTAGTTAGTAGTGTGATAAACATATTAGAGGTTGAAATAATTTTATGTGTAAAGAAAAAGTAAGTTAGTTGAAACAATAAACAGCTGCTTTTTATTAATATTCAAGGCTGCCCTTATGTGAAAAAACATACTGTATGGACTTCTAACATTTGAAATGTTAATTCTAATCATGTTTGTAAGAGTTAATAAACTCTTCCTTATTGGTACTGCCAACAAGCATGTTTCTGAGCTCTTTATGTGTAGAAGATTCATTATAACTGTATTCTAAAAAGAGATTTTTTTTGGATCAAACTGAAAAAATACTAGTTGACACTGTTTTCTGACTAGTGCTGAAGCTTCTGAAGTTAGTGGTGCATCCCTCTCCCCCTGCCTTTCCTTTTCTTTCTGAATAAACTTCCTGTAACTTCATAACTAATACACCTTTCTCATGTGTTGCACAAATGACAAGTCCATGTGGATTAGTTTGGGTGCTGGTAGCTGTGATCTGCTGTAGCAGAATTAGATCTGTACCATGTCACTTTAATTTCATACATCACGTTCAGCATATTTGGATTCTGCTCATAATCCAAAACTTCTTGTTATCCTGTTGTGACAAGTCTTTGTATAAATGTCTAGTTCAAAATGGTCTGTCTGTCCATGATGGCATTCCTACCTCAACTGCAATGTACTTTTCTTCAGATCCTAATGTGCTGTACTGTCAATGTGTCGTACAAATCCACTGAGGTGAAACGGCAGCTCTGTGCCAGGAAGCCATGCATTTTAAAATGCATCTCTATGACACTGTCCTCAACTGACAGCTCTTGCTTTGTTGGAGGATGGATGAAAAGCGAGAACATCTGAGGGGAAGAAAACTTCATGGGAAGGCCAGTGCTCGGCATTGGGTGTTCTCTGGCAGCAGCCAGCCTCTTATAATGGAGAGTTACGGAGTTGTACCAGGCTGTAGCAGCCAACTCTGCTTTTGCATAAGAAACCAGGGATCGCTGGCACTCTGGGTTTTGAATGAGATGCTGCTTCTCTCCAGTCACTTGTGTCCCATATTATGGCAGATGAGCCAAAGATGTATTTTAAATCATAATGCTAAGTTCTTGGTTGTAGTATTCTGGTTTACTCCTTTGATAGATAATCTTCTAATCGTATATCATATCTGACTTTATTTTCCTACCAGGAATAAAGCAAGACTTTGTCCCATGAAGATCAGCTGAACAGTTTAAATCATAATTGTGCTCTACAAGACTAGAAAATGCTTTTAGGAGGGATTTAACCAGAAATTCTTGTTTTCAAAATTAGAAACAATTTATTCAGCAAACTTAAAAAAAAATTATCTGATTTTCATCAGTCTTCTGATTTCTTTTAATGAATTACATTTTGTTTCTGATAACTAGCTTTTTTCCTCTGTCCAACGTGCGTACTCACACCAGATGCTAACAGTAGCCCATCCTTCACCATTTGTTTTTTTAAGCACTGTTCCTCTGCACTTGGTATGTTTTACTCAGGAGCTTTTTTCATTATAGATTATGTGTATATGCAGTCCACTTAAACTTGCTAGAATATTCTTTTTCTCTTTTGTTTTCTGTTACTGATCGTGTGAACTTGTCTAGGTGTCTCTTGCTCTCCATTGGAAGCTGATCCTTTACTATGTTTTAACACAAAAAAGCTTCTTCTAAATTCTTTTCTGTTTCCTACATTTGAAAGAAAATACGAAACAGTCCCTGACCGTTGTTAAGTCTCTTGTAATTGAGCACATGGCAAAAGTTTGTGCATCTTTCTGTTCACCTGGACCCATTCTCTGAAGAAGGACCTTTGAAAGATAAAGCAGAAGAATCGCTCATTTACCATGAAAAACTGGGAGCGGTTTATTCTGTTGATATATCAGAATTACAATGGCACAGGAAGTAGAAAAATGTGTCACACTGCAAGAAATCTAAAGTGGAGGTGGTAGTTACTATGTTAACAAATATTAAAATAAACCCAATATGTTTTTACCGTAGTATTTTCTCTGTGTAGATCCATACTGCTGATCTCCTTCCCCTTTCTCTGCACTCTTTTTGGAGTTGTAAGAGTCTCTCAGTTTGGCAGAAAGAACTGAGTAGTAATAAAAACTGGAGCTTCAGAACAAATTGGGAATGTAACCACAGCATCAAAGCATCATCCTTTTCAGTTTTCAGAGACTAGTCTGACTTCTCGTCTAAATCATAGCATTATTTGCCTTAAAAAACCCAATCTTTATTAACAACCAAAAGAATCATGACATCTGGAAGAGCATTGGATCGTAAGCTGCCAACATCTTTTTTTTCTACTAGTATCTAATTGCACCATAAGGCTTTGTTAAACCCTGAATATGAAAATAAATGAAAGTTGTCTGTTACAGAAATATGCCCTAATACTTGGTGAATACAAATTTAGTGGTAATTATTGATACATCCTTTTGGTAGTCTGTCTTTTAACTAGGAAAAATGTATTTCTAGAAGACATTGGTGATTTATTTCAGAAACCTACAGGTAAAGAAGGAAAACCTGAGGGCATTTTTAGTTATATTGTAACACTAGTTGCTGTGAAACGTCTTTCAGTAGACACGTTAATTTTATGATTGTTTTTATGCTTTTAATTTTTTTAATTCAGGGAACTAATAGAAGAATTACATCCTGTAATTAAGGAAGCACTTGAAAGAAGGCCAGAGGTAATTAGATATTCTCCACTGTATTCAGTACACAGTTTTAACTGTCTTCTCACAAATGGTGGTAAAGAAATATTAATGTTCTTTAATTTCTGCAGTAATTAAAAGCTGTCAGTATACCGGGTAAAAAGGTGAAATGTTACTTTTTAAAAATGATTGTGAGCTCTTTACATTAGAAAAGCTTTGTGGATTTTTTGAGCTCTGTATTATTCCTGTATCAAAGAGATCTTGTTTCAGATGAAAAATGACTGTAACCTTTTCCACATTTTTTAAATTCCTTTTACTTAAGCATAGTTTTACACAATTGTTACTTGATTGTATCGTCAGTAACATGCCCACAGTTAGTAGTACCCGAGACACAGAATTGAGTTCTACTGTCTACACCTTTATTTTTTTAAATGAAAAGAGCTCTGAGCTCACCTGGCTGACTGCTGTGACTAAAAATTTTCTGATGGAGAGCATGTTTTGCAGCAGGGTTTAGAAGCCTCAGCAGATATTCTTAGAAATAATCATCTCTGCAAACACAAACTCAGAGATGATTACTCAGTATTTTTCGTGGTAACTGTAATTCTTATTAGTAATAAATTTGTAATTAAGTACAGATGATGGGAAGGAATATCACTTCTGTTTCAAAATTTTACTGGGCTGTAGTATGTTTAGTCAGCCTTGCGCGCAAAAATGTAGAATGGCATTTGTACTTCAGTTCATCGTTTTGTATTTTGCACTTTGTGACAGGAGACTGACAAAAATATTATTTTGCTAATACATGTAATAGCAAATGTAGTTTTTCTTGGATTTGCAACAGGGAAAAATTATGTTCGTTATTAAAATTGCTAGCAATGTTGGTTACTCATGTTAAAAGGTTTGCACCCCTGCTGATTGATGCCAGTTGTAGTACAGATATAATAATACTTTTATATGCCGTGCTGGTTTTATAGTTAGTGTTTCCTCTGGTTCATTTAATTTTGTGTTTCCTCTGTTGAATAGAACATGAAACGGCGCAGGCGTCGAGATATTTTACGAGTACAGCTAGTACGAATATTTGAACTGTTGGCGGATGCTGGTGTCATTAGTCACAGGTAGGGGCAGCACTGATCAGAAGATGTTTATGATTCTGAATTCAGTCACTAATATTCTTATGGCGCAGTGTAAGAATCACGCAAAATTCTTCAGTGAGTTTGAGTACACCACTAAATAAATAGACATGATTTTATAAAACTGAGAATTTTACTGGCTTTCTGGACCCTCCCTCCTCCATGCGTTTTGTCAGAGTGCTCTTTGTTTTATTTGAAATGCTGCTATTTACCAGGTCATTGCATTGAACAGGCAGTGTGTCATGTTCCTTTTTGTGTGTGCTCAAACAGCGCACCAGTTATGTGAATTGGAAAAGGCAAGTTACAACTATTCTGTAATCCATCTGGAATTCTTTGTCACTTGGGGTCCTGATGCTAGTCAGCATGTCCTATGCAGAGAGCGCTACTGCGTATTAGTATTGGACCTTTTTCTTTCTGAGGGAGGCAGAACATTGACTGGGTTAGGGTTTTTTTTCTCAGTTTACTTGTGTAGGGACACTTTGAAAGAAGACTTAAAATACTGACATACGTTTTACAAGTCACTTACAATTTTTCTTTACGCAGGTGGAGTTGTATAAGAGCAAGTAGGCTATGAGATGGCTAGGCTAGCTCCTCCTTTTCTGGTAGACAATGATGCTTAAATATTTCTTTGTCAACCTTAGCAATATGATGAATGTGAAATTCTCCATCTTTAAGCAAGGTGCTCCACAGTATCTTTCAGAGTGTTGCCTCAGAAGCATTGCTAAAATGCCTTTCTTCCTTTTGGCATGCTGATTTTTCAGATTCCAGCCATTAAAATTGTACTCTCCCTTCTTATCTTCTAAGGTGCTCACTGGTGTTTAATTAGTGCATGTAAAATATCTCCAAACCACAGTCTGCACCCAGGAACTTTGTCAGCTTTTCTCTCTGAGGCCAGTCTGACTCTATGGTGGAAGCTAGCAGGCAATTAAAGGCTACCATAAACCTTCTTATCCTGCCTTTGGTGTGCCAAGCGTGTTTTTTAGTTGTCTTGAATACAAATGTGGAAAAATGATGGAGGCAGCCAAGAGGACAGGAATCACCCTTCTAACAATTGTTTTCCAAAGGAGGGCAGGCTTTAATCATATGCAGTCTTTAATCTCCTTATTTAGTTTAGTACTGATGCCTAGTCAGATGCTAAAACAATGGAGATGGGAAGTGAATATATAAAGTTAATAAATTGGTTTAATCTACTAATAGTAGCATGTCATGAACTGAACATCTTGACTGACTCCCAAAAATCAGTATGTAATATAGATGTCAAGTAGTAGTAACTATTTTTTTGTGGTTTACAAATTGCATGGGGTTTTTTGGGGGGAGGGGAGGTGGGAGCGGTTGTTTGGGGTATTTTTATTATTAACACTTGTGCCCAGTATGAGAACTAAATCTGTGGAAAGAGCAGTCAGTGACTTCTGATAGTGACGCTTGATTATTAATTTGAGCTTTTTATTTAACTCTGAAATAGAAGCTGGGTGAAGAAATGACTTTGAATTAAATATTTGCAGTGATGAGATTGTATGGGTTTTTTTTAAAGACAAAAAATAAGGGTTGTTTTAAAAAAATCATGGTGTGTATTTATCATACTATTTGATTTTTTTGTTTTTAATTTCATTTTTAAGTGCAAGTGGTGGCCTTGATAATGAAACACATTCCCTCAACAACACTTTACTTGAGTATGTTGATCTAACGAGACAACTCCTAGAAGCAGAAAATGAAAAGGATTCTGATACATTGAAAGATATCCGATGCCATTTTAGTGCCTTAGTGGCAAATATAATTCAAAATGTTCCAGGTATGTGAGAATGCTGTGGTAACTTCTGATGACTGTCTTTAATAGAAATACTTTATGGCATCAGTTTTGAAGCATATTCAAACTTCAGCAGCATGAGTTTTGAAGGCATATTTTTGGTACTGTTCGGAAGTATACAAGTAATTTTCTTATTTATCAAAAGTCTTGTTTGTTGGCAGTGCATTCAAATTTTCCAGACTAATAAATGTCCTTGTACACTAGCAGCGTTAAACAGGACAGTAGTAAACCTGCAGCCAGCTATTCTGATGTTGGAATAATGTGTCTTTACATTGATTTTTTTCATTTTATATCCATTGTTTGGGTCTGTTTCTGTTTTGCATACTTTATTTTAAAGAGTGACAAGAAGGGTGTGTCTAACTGTGTGCATTTCTTGCAGTACACCAGAGAAGAAGTGTCTTTCCGCAGCAGAGTCTCCGCCACAGCCTCTTTATGCTGTTCAGTCATTGGGCAGGTCCTTTTAGTATCATGTTTACTCCCCTCGACAGATACAGTGATAGGAACATGCGAATAAACAGACACCAATACTGTGCATTAAAGGTATTTTAGCACTTTTTTAATTTTGGAAATAGATTGTTATATCGCCTTTGCTAACGCAAATTTAACATTTGGGCTTTTTGGATGTGGTTTTCACAACCTTATTGCCTTTCATGGCTTAATTATTTTTCTTTTCTGCCTATATGTGTTTTTATGGTGATTCAGCTTTTTCCATACTGTAAAACTTTCCAAACTATTGCATTTGCTATAAGAATTTCTTAAAATTACTACTTAAAGTTCACTTCCCATGATTTTAGTCCTCAGTTGCCTTCATGTAACAGTACACTAGCAATCGAACTGGCATATTAACTCTTACATGTGTCAGCATTTCAGTATGGACAGTTCCTTGTATTTGAGAGTTGAGAAAAACATTATTTGATAATTTCTTGAATAAGATGTTAAACAGTTTTTTGTTAGCCTTGGTCTTCCTCCCTTGACTGAATAGAAGTTAATTTTCTAGTATTTTAATGGACTTGGTAAAAGCACTTCCTACATTTGAGTTATTAAAATCTAGTGTTTTTCAATTACTTTCTAAAGGCTATGTCTGCTGTACTGTGTTGTGGCCCTGTTGCAGATAATGTTGGGCTCTCATCTGATGGCTATTTATACAAATGGCTGGATAATATTTTGGATTCACAAGATAAAAAGGTAATACAGGCAATGTCAACATTGGTTTACAACTCTCACTGCCTTCAACATGTGCTTCAATGAGTTTTGCAGTCAGACTGCCCTAAGTGCTTTAGAGGGACTTAAGGGCAAAGCTGTTTTTAGTATTGCGTATTTTTGCACCATCCTTAATATGTGTATTCACTCTATCGAAGAAGGCAGTTTCTAATCACAGCCTAAGAAAAGACAAAACAGAATGGAAGAGGAAAGGGCGAGGAGTGGAACGTTTTGTATTATTTATAAACTAATCAGCTGGTTTAAGTTGTAGTAATAAGCAGATCTTCTAGAAATTTAAAGGAGATGAGATTTTGAACATGAAGTCTTGCGAGACTGTAGAGCCTGTTGGGGGTCCTGTGGTGTTATGAAGACAGAGCTTTGCATTTAAACAATAAGGCAAGCTTTAGATTTGGAAGATAGGGCCTCCATTGCATGAGTACTACAACTACATAAAAATACAGCTTCAGTGGGCTACTTTGATTCAAGAGAACGTGCGCATCTCCACGTAGATCTGTCCCTGGTATCCCACTGGAATTCATATCTGTAGATGCTTTTCTCTTCTCTGCTTTCAGGTCAGGGTTCAGCTTGTAGTAAGACAAGTGAAAATAGTAAATAGCTCTGGATAGCCTTAGAACTGAGGGAAAAAAGTCAGTTGAGCTATCTAGTTATTTGCTTCAGTAATTTCTGACTGTGTTTGCAAGTTGAACATTAAACAGTTTTGATAGAATTTCCTGTTGTTATTTTAAGCTGTGATCTCATTGTTTTTAGATGGAATAAATTCTGTGTATTGCAGGTTTTTGTAGGGTTTTTTTTAATTAAATATCTATTTCCCTATTTTGTGCCATTTTTCTAAGTTGGCCATTTTTCTCTATTTATAAATATATATTGGTTCTTTTCTGGAATACAGGTTCACCAGCTAGGCTGTGAGGCAGTCATGCTGCTCTTGGAACTCAACCCTGACCAGAGTAACCTCATGTACTGGGCCGTAGACCGGTGTTACACAGGTTCCAAGCGGGTAGCAGCTGGCTGTTTTAAAGCCATAGCCAGCGTGTTCCAAAACAGGTACTACAGCATTTTTCAAAACTTGAAACTTTCATTTTCAAAGTGTGCTTTCATTTCAAAAAGTGCTTTCACACTTGCAATTTTTCCCTAGGGATTACCAGTGTGATACAGTGACCCTCCTGAATCTGATACTATTTAAAGCAGCTGATTCTACTAGGGCTATCTATGAAGTTGCTATGCAACTATTACAGGTTTGTAAGCAAATTATTTTTTTTTAATAAGAATTATCTCTGGTTTTTTTTTTTTAAATCTGTTATGTAGTTGTCTGTTTGGTAGTGAAATGCAATGTATGTATTTTTTTTTCTTTGTTTTAGTATGTAGCTAGGCTAGATCTTTACTTGGCACAAATACGCTTCAGTGGAAGTGTGTCTGTTTTCATGAACAGACTCAAGACTTTTATTTTCATATCTGCTTTTTCAAGAGACAAAATCTAAATGAAGATTCTTCTAGTTTGGCCCAGAAACAAAGTGGTATATAGCTCTATTTGTCCAAAAGCACTTTACAGAGAATCATGTTACTTCCTGTACCTTTACTCTGCCTGCTGGGGTAGCAGTCAGTTTTCTGATTTTTGCATTAATACCAAACACTTTTTCATCCAGCTGTTTGGAGAGATCATAGTAAAAATCTTTTTAGACATTTAGTTTACTTTTATATATTCCTTTCCAAGGTTATTTAGGGGTAAGCTTAATCCCAGGCAGCATTAGTGTTTAAAAATAAATAAATAAATCTGTTCTGCTCGTGGCTCAGACCACAAGTCGTGAAGGTTTTTTTGAACATTTTTGTTGTCAGCTAGATTCAACAGTAAAGTACCCACAGAAGTCGCACCCCTGATGATATGTAAGCACTCACACCCACCTCTCTTTCAGCCCCATTTTCCTTCTCAAGTGAGCACCACTGCTTAAGATCAGCCAAAACTGACTTTCAAAGTATGAAACTGCTTTAGCCTCCTGCTGCATCTTTGTCGCATCAAAGATTACGTTGCTCCTATCCGTGTCTTATAGATGAGCAGAAATTGCTGTTGTTTGGAAATAAAGGTGTCGATAGTATTTCACATTTTGTTATAGAGAAAGTTCTATTTAATATAGCATTTTGTGAAAGCAAATTTCTTGAGATTTATTGCTGGAGACTCATTAAGTGAAGTGAGTCTGTAGCTACACTCCTATGGAATTACCACAGTGTTGGTGAATACTGTACTTGTATGGAAATCTGCGTAGGTAGGAAACGTTAAATGAGAGTAGATATATGAATTTAGAATGTGATTTTTATATGAAGATTTTCATTGTACTTCTATAGTTAGCTTCAAATTTTGAACTTTTCTGTTGTAGATCTTGGAACCAAAGATGTTCCGTTATGCTCACAAACTGGAAGTCCAGCGGACGGATGGGGTTTTGGGTCAGCCTTCTCCTTTACCGCATCTGTATTCTGTGTCATATTATCAACTGTCAGAAGAGTTAGCAAGGACTTATCCTGAACTAACACTTGCAATCTTCTCAGGTATGGTTTTAAAACAAGACAGAAAACTTTATCAGGTCAAAAGCATTGTACAAAATGTGTGATTCTTATTTTTCAATAATTACTTTATATGTAATTCACTGAAATCAGGACAAGATATCATCATCATAATGAATGGAGAACATGGAATTTACCAAGTTGCTTTCTTTGTTTACTTGTATTTGAAATATACTCAAGAGGAAACAACATGAATCAAATACACTTTTACTGGCTTTCTAATAGCCATGAAAAATCATGAGAGATAATTTGCAACTGTTTTTTAAGATTATTCTTCTATTGTTTTTTTGAGTTCTTATTTACTGTAAATTTCTTAAAAATATTATTCTGTAGGATTTTTAAACAACTGCAGAATAATAACCTCTCACATGAGGTTTTTTTAATAACCTACTAGGACTAATATGAGGAAGAAAAAAATTTTGTGTTTTTTTTGCTGAAGTTGGTACGTTTTTACATGCTCTAGGTTTTCAGTTCTTTTATCCAATTACAGGAATATATATACACACATATGCTAATATGGTTTCTTCAACATACTGTTTGTCCGCAGTGTCTTCAATTAGCTCTGCTGAAGACTGCGGACTTTATCGTTATGAAATGGTGTTAATCAGCTAAACAAAAAATTATCAGTATCAGCATTGCTTCGTATCAGTATGTTCTACTAGGCTCATGGTTGTTGGTATTAGCAAAACAATTCTTGTTTTTTATTTGCAATTCATGTGCCTGATTTTTGAATAACAGAAGTGAGCCAGAGGATCCAAACAGCTCACCCAGCTGGGAGACAGGTGATGCTGCATTATCTGCTGCCATGGATGAACAATATTGAGCTGGTAGACTTGAAGCCTTTGCCAACAATTCGTCGGCAAGATGAAGATGAAGAAGATTCTTTGAAGGACAGAGAAATAATGGTGAACAGTAGACGATGGCTACGGGGAGAAGGCTGGGGATCACCACAGGCTACAGCTATGGTTCTGAACAACCTGATGTATATGACTGCAAAGGTAAAACTACTTACTCTAGTGTTCCGTCTTGTTCTAGTGGATTGTTGTGTTTAAGGTGCAATAAAATACTGGTCAGAGATACTGCATTACCAAACTTCCAAGAGTTATTGTTCGTATTTGTTGAGGTGCTTATGTATACCCAAATTATACCATGTAGTTTTGAGGTGTTACAAGAAGTAAGTAATATGTAATAAAAATGTTATAGGAATTGTTATATGTAATAACAGTCTGTAACTGTTGTTTTGCAATATAGATGTCTAGAAGGCTAGGTAGTACCGAGTCACCGGAATACCTATGATCTCAAAGTGAAGTTTTGGTGCCAGAGGCTGATAGGCTTTTCTTCCTGTGGTATCTGCTTGCAACACAGAAAAAATGTTGGTTGCATGCAGTGTTCCTGCCAGTGCTTGTTATCTTTGAATCCTACTGATGAGAGATCATGTTTTAAGTTACAGATTAAGAACTACTTGCAGCCCATGGTCTGTGGAATTTTATTCAGGATTGTCAGTAACTGGGAGAATGGGTCTCTGCTAAATTTATATAGCTTTTCTATATATTTGCAGATAAATATTTGTATACTTATACAAAGTATAAAAGCATATATCCTGTATAAATAAAATGTATAGTATGTACAAATATGTTTATATATTTTTATGTATTTATAGATACAAAATTATTTTCAGAATATGTTTCTTAAAATTATTATATGTGAAGGCTTCATTCTGGAATGTTAAAAATGCAACAGCTTCTTGCAGGATTTATGTCTCCTTTTTTGAGAGCCTGTCCCACTTGGTCAATACCAATCACTTTCAAATAAAATGTTTTCTACTGGAGTTTTCAGGAGAGATATTTGTTTTGTTTTTTAGTATGGTGATGAAGTCGCTTGGTCAGAGATAGAAAATGTCTGGACTACCTTGGCAGACAGCTGGCCAAAGAATCTGAAAATAATTTTGCACTTCTTGATCAGTATCTGTGGAGTCAACAGCGAACCCAGCCTTTTGCCTTATGTGAGTATATGATATGTCTCTCCTTAGTGCTATTGATATTTTTAAAATAAGTTGTGTGTAGCAGCAAAAGATAACCAAACTGAAAATGTGAGGTGGGCTTTCTAGTATCAAAATCTCCAGCTGCATAATAGTGCCACCCCATATTTCATGTTCACTAAATACTATGAACAAAACAAATTTAGATTTGGGGGTTTTTTTGAGCTGCTTTGGACATCTGTGTCCAGATTTCTGTATCAGTTTCAGTTAAACCCAACATTCATGGAATGGGCTTGAGAAAGGAAATAAACCAGAAAGGATATTGCACCTTTTGATAGCTGAGGCTTCATTAAGACAACTTACTGACTGTTGCAATTTACTCAGGGTGGTAAGTCTGAAACAGCCCACTAACTGTCTTATCAGTTAATAAAAAATGGAAAGGACTTATTGAAATGTCTACATTTGTCTTGACTTTTTTTGTTCATTTGTCATAAAAAGGAAATTTAAGAGTTTACTATATTTAGATTAATTGTATTAGGAGTATGCACTGCACAACTTCTTTCCATAATAAAATGCAAATGATTGTAAGAGTTGGTCTCTGTTCATTAGGAAGAATTAAGATAGTTCCATAAGTAATATTTTTATTGGAAAACTATTTTAGGTTTTGCTAATAGTAAAAAAATGATAAATATATGAAGTAAACAATCAGGACCTATAATATTATGAAGTTCTTACTGAGAACAGCTTAAGTTCTTCATTGATTGGCAATAATTTTCACTGCAAATCAGGAAATTTACCCTAATGTTGCAGCCCAAAATCTTTGTGTGTATGGTTTGAACAAAGTGACAAAGTAATTTCACAAGTCAAATGTCTTGGATTAATTGCTTACAATTCATCTTTGAGTTCTCTCGAAAGGATGGAGATAAATCTTTGAGCAGTAATGACTCAAGAAAATGTCAGAAGAAAAAATATTAACTTAACTGGTGTGTAGAGTAATCACTGCCTAGCTGCTTAGCAGTGACCAGGATTATTTTGATGAAGTAAGACGTAGGGGAGGATCCTTAATTACTATATGCTTAATAAAATATTGCTATAGTTAGGTGCTTGTTCTTATCCAAGTATGTAAAGACCTTGAGCACTGTGGGAATTAAATAGTGTTTCTTGTGCTATGATTTAGGGTAGTTCTAAAAATATAATAAAATAAAGCACCTGCCATGCCATGTAGGGACAGTGTGATTATTTTCACATGACCAAGTATTAAACCAAAAGAAACCCACCCCAAGCCCCCTCAAAACCAGATCTGTTTTTTGTCAAAGCATATGTGAAAGCACTGCAGAGCAGCATGAGGATAAGTATGATACCTGCTAGAAAAGAAATAGTGTAGAACACAGCTGTTAAGTATCAAAAAGAAATTATATCAGAATACATTTGTTCCAGTGTTGATCTCAGATGTTGCCAAAACCTTTGTGAGAAAATCTTTTGCTTCTTAAATAACTGTTGTTAAACTCTGAATACTTGGTTTCTTACTCTTGTGATAGGGTTCAGGTGCTGCTGCTGACAGCTGTGAAAGCAATATGTTTGCTTTTAGAACTAGAGTTATGTTTCAGGTATCCTCACTTTCACTACAGGCAGATAATGATTCTAACAAGTCGTGGATTAAAATATCTTATTTCCCTTTTTCAAAATCAAATAACTGCAATGAGTTTTAAATATATATATATATATGTGTGTGCTAATTTACATACATATACTTTTTTTTTGGTGGCAGGTAAAGAAAGTTATTGTTTATTTGGGTAGAGATAAAACAATGCAACTACTGGAAGAGCTGGTGAGTGAACTTCAGCTTACAGATCCTGTCAGTTCAGGAGTCACCCATATGGATAATCCACCGTATTACCGCATTACTTCCAGTTACAAAATCCCCTCTGTCACTTCAGGTAATAATTTATTAACTTTTATTATTGTTAAGGATAGACATGCTGTTATCAGTCAGTTATAATATTGGAGTTCGTCTGTATATGTCCAATAGGGCACAATGTTCTGTTTCTAAAAGTAAATTATGGTACAAAGTTTGTTTTACAAGATCTGCAGTTTTTGGTGTACCCACATTTCTTATTAAAGAACATCTGATAAGTTCAGAAGAAACAGGTTTGTCTTAATGTATGTGTTAGACTATGTCTATGTTCAGATCTTGCACTAGTTTGCCTTCACTATATCACTTTTATTTCAATTCAGTCAAACAACTGGGCAAACTTATGTAATTTAAAATCCATGTAAGTTGTTACAAGCTCTGTTACAGACACAAATTGCATCTGTAGGATTTTGATTCAAGAGGATTTAAATGAGCTTACTCAGGAGAATGTATTTAGAAATAATTAACATTTGTCAATAGATCAATCATTAACAAAAAAACCCACTGAATATAAAAAAGTGTCTGCCTCACCCTTCAATCCAAGAACATGCTGAGAAATCTGGGGAAGAGCTGTCTGGTTTTGGTGAAGCATCTTTCAAAGTGAGCCACAAAAGACAAGGGTGAAGAGTATCTAATCGAGGGTTTAACGTTGACAGCTTTGCGCACAAAAGACGTGAAGCAGCCTGGACCTGTCACATAGGGATTATCTGGATCACAAAGTGGATGCATTGGCACTTGTTCGTGAAAGTGTTCCAGAAGTGTGAAAAAGAAAAATGGGGCACTTGCGCTTAAGTGTAATTGAGAGGAGCAAAATCTGTGGGGAGGGTGCAAAATTATTTCCAGTTGTGGTTGTCTATTCCGTGTGATGCTTGCAGGTTTCTCCTAACAAGAAGATGATACAAGCTTCACTGCAGACTGTGGGGTTTTGATTTCTAATCTGTGGTTTGAGTTAACTGCATGCCAAAATCCAACTACATTTTACAGTAGGTGTAATGCTATGAGGTGTAGCATAGAGGAAAGAAAGAAATAGGTCTGTAGATCCTGCTTCAAAAATAAGCCTTCTTACTTAATTTACGTGGAAGACTCAGAGATTCCCGGAATGGATGCTTTTGATTTTTTCCATTTAGTGAAATTATGGTAGCAGCTCAGAACGTTTTAGTCTAAACAATGTATTTTTTCTTGTGTGTGAAAGTAGTTTCTATGGCTCAGTTTGTATTTGTGCCAGTTGCTGTAGTGTAAACCTTTTTAGGCCACGGACAAGTGAATATGGGTCATTGTGTAGTGCTTAAGGCTGCTTTTCTGACCGGTCTTTTTCTTTGTTCATAATTCCCAGGTACTACTTCTAGTAGCAATACAATGGTAGCTCCAACAGATGGCAACCCTGACAGTAAACATATAAAAGACAGCATTGAAGAGAAGTAAGTATCTCCTCAAAGAGCAGTTATTAGTTGAATTACAGGAATTCCTGGCAGGTATTATAAATACTTGCATCTCAGTGACTCCAGGTATCTCTACACTGCAGGAAATATGTAAGTTTTAAACAACAGAACTCAGTTACGAGAACTACCAACAGCAGCCTCGATTGTAGTTTGAACTCAAAAAGCTGTAGAGAAAGCTGAATAAATTAAGGGACCAATCTAGGTCAGGCTTTTTATTGCTATAGCTATATTGGTTTTGATGCCTAAATTAGCTGCAATTACAGTGGATTGTTTATGTTTACATAAGAGAAATTATATTGCAGATGGATATGGATACATCAAGGCAAACATATTAGTTTAGTAATGTAGACAATTGGCAGATTGGTTTCCTAGCTCACTAGAAATCAACAGTGCCCATGTGTTTGGGCACCAGTTTATTCTCCCAGTTTAGGGTATTTGGATGCCTGGTGTCTGTTGCAAGATCCCTTCCAGCTAGCTTTAAAACGTGTTTATCCCCCCCCCTAATTTTTGAGCTTCTTAAGAACAATCTTTTGGAGAAATTTGCCAGACAGTGGTACTAATGTGTGGGTGGTGGAAAGCAAACAGGTGACGTGGACTCAGGGTGTGGACTTAGAGCTCAGCAGTGGCTGCGGGCATTCTCTAATTTTAAATGTGATATCACTAACCTTAAAGTGAAAAGGGACTAGAGATTCTTAAATTAGCATGAGAAAGTGTGCGCAGAAAAAAGTGCACGCATGCTGTCACTGTAGAGTAGTACTACTATGTGATAAATTCACAAACCAGTTTATTTTGTGATGACTTGTTTGAGAGCCTTAGTAATTATATTTCCAATATAGTTTCCCAGTTTGGCAATTTTTTTCTTCACTAGGATAGTTATGTCAATATAGTTAAGATTAGTAAATATATTGATAGAGACAACTCCAATGCTTCAGTTAAGGCCTTGCTGGGGTGCCTACGTGAAGATAAATCACAGAAGGGTTTGCAATCTGAGGTGTCGTTCAGAATTCAGCCTGGCAAGGCACAGACAGGTATTTGGCTGCTGTGGGGGAAGGAGCTGAAGGAACTTGCAAAGTAGTGAAGACAGGTTTGAAAGTCTCGGCAAGATTTAGCTTGTGCTGTAGGGTTGTCTAGCACTTCCGCGGGTTAAATGCTTTTCAGTAAGATATACCATGTACATCTCGGACTTCTCAGGGGGAGAGAATTTTAGAAGCTCATGTAGAAGCAGCTTGGAAACTGTGCTTTTAGCACTCTCATTTCTCTGATTTCTTTACAGTTTATCAGATTAGTGAAGTGTAGGATCTTGGACTGTGTGTATGTATATATATGTCTGTGCTAGATTAAATAGGGATTTCATTATTTGGCTCGAGTGAGAAGAACTTACCTAAAATGGTAACAAATATTTGAGTGTACTTGAATGTTAATGAAAATTATTTGACACAAATATAGTTTATAGTGGATTATCTCCTTGAATCCCCTTATCTAACATTGCTACAGGAGGTGTGTCTTATACATCCAAGATGCTTTGGCATCATGTTGATTGTCCTTGTAAGATGAAATATTTTTGCGTAAAATTTAGTTTTGTTGAAATACAATTTTACTGAGAGACCCTGATTATTTTTTGTTACAGAATGTCAGTTATTAGTGCTGCTTTATTTCTTCCTACAGTTACGTACATCTAGACATCTACAGCGGGTTGAACAGTAACTTAAACCGCCAGCACCACAGACTGGAATCTCGCTACAGCAGCAGCTCTGGAGGATCATATGAAGAGGAAAAAAGTAATGTTGTTATTTAAAAATGTTTCTATGGATAGAAGATAAAATTTTCAGAAGTTAATACTTTGCTGCAGATTGTGGAACGTGAGGAAAGAGGTCTTATCAGTGGGTTTTGCATGAGCCTACTAAAAAATGGGGTTTTTGCATTCCTCGGTCTTAGTACTGCTGTTGAAGTCTAGCATACATTTGGTTACAAAAGAATGTGCAAGGAAGATAATACGCTTTCTTCCCTTGTCCTCTGAAATGGCTTGTGAACATCTTCCGAAATGAAGCAGATTTACCCTATTTTCTTTGCCAGTATCAGCACCATAGATAGATAGACGATCAGGCAGAAGAAACAGGAGAGAGATTAGCAGGAGGAAGAGGCAATGAATGAGGAAAAAGATGATGGAAAAGAAGTGGAAAAAAATAGAAAATTAGGAGTAATTGTGCTTTTAAATGATAGCAGTCCTTGGCCTTTTTTTTTAAAAAAAAAAAAAGGTACTAAACTTTCTGAGAATCTATAGCAAAGGAAAATGTAGCAGGGGAAAAGGATCTTGTTGTGCACCTCTTATTTTTAAGCTTGTTTTGAAAAAGTGCTTTGGGTTATTTTTTGTGATCTATGGTCTTTTTTTTTTGTGAGGTGCCAGAGGTAACAAAAGAGGTGGAAATCTCTCCTGAAACTCTGCGCACTTTTGGAGGCTTTTCTGTAACAGAGGCTTATTAACTGTGGCTACTTTTGTACCAGTGTCTAAGATACAAAATCATTGTGACAATGCTGGGGAAAGCTAAACAGGTCATGTAAAATGAGGACGATGGTCAGATAGTAAATTACGTGTTACATTAGTGGGTTCTGTATGTTTTGTCAGAGTACATGTGCAGCTGAAACTTTTGGCTAACAAACTGTTAGTAATTAAAATTACTTGATGCTTTAGCCCTGCAGAGGATTATCAGATAGATTTCAGTCTGATCCGGATCATTACAGTGCTCCCACAGATATCTTCTTAGGTTTCACTTCATTTTTTGTTGACAGTTGATTTTGCTACCAGTTAAGTTGTTTGGGTATGGTACAGCACATGATGCAGTACTTCCTCTTCGTTACCTTTCTTGTGCTGCTGAACAACAGAATGTAAATTTCTGCGTTTTGAGCTTTGCATGTCAGTATGAACCGGGGGTGTCCTGTGCTGTTTCAAAGCAACAGAGGCCGTTAGGATCTCTTATGCACTCTTTAATGACGCCTTCTGTGTGGACCGTAAAGGTTAGAGTGAATATGGGTTCATATTGCCTCTTTCTCAAAAGTGGAACAGAATGTCCTCTCCAGAGCTTGTTGTAAGGGCATGCCGATGCAAGTCTGCTGGATGTTGGCTCAGTAACAGGTTGGTGGACCTTCTGGGCAGCCAGTGTGTTTGTTGCTGCTTGGATGGGTGATGCCCAGTATCACAGATGCCGTCATTTTTGTCTTTGCTATTTGTGACAGCAACACTAAGAATCCTGAGGCAGGTGATAATTCACGTGTTCCATCAGTAAGAAGTTTGTCACTTCCAGTCAAGAAGGTGCTAACGAGCTGATACATGTGTGTACTTCTGAAACTTCTGCAGCTGTACTTAAAAATGATAACTGGTAGAATCACGGAAGTGCTGAGCTATTGAGGCAGTCTCCTTATTTATTTCTAACAAATCTGTTAACTGGGCATTCTGAACATCTCATTTAAAAACAAAAATATTTTTGATGTGTAACACAGTATACTCTCAAACCAAATAGCTGATGTGTCTTCCACTTTTGAAGCTTGCATATTCAAAAGCTAAACATCTTTCTGCGTTTTATTGACGAGTTTACTGATTTTCTGAGCAGTGACTTCTGTCCAAACAGTGGGATTGGGCTGCGCTGCTGTAAAAGTGGCAAGTTCTGAGTTAGCCCATATTCAGGCCAGTGTTATCTGACGTGTAGAACTGGTGGATTTTTGCTAGCAAGACCTATAAAGAGGTACTCTTGAGACATACTTCATGAAATGCAGCTGTTCGAAATGACCTAGACAGGCTGGAGATTTGGGCGGGGAAAAATCTAATGCAGTTTAACAAGAGCAAGTGTAGAGTCTTGCATCTGGGCAAGAACAACTCCAGGTTCCAGTATAAGTTGGGTACTGACCTGCTGGAGAGTAGTGTAGGGGAGAGGGACCTGGGGGTCCTGGTGGACAGCAGGATGACCATGAGCCAGCACTGTGCCCTCGTGGCCAAGAAGGCCAATGGCATC
>WKFP01014797.1:43665-68564 GCA_011057875.1 Pterocles orientalis | reverse complement strand
CTGGGGGACTCCACTAGATACAGGCCTCCAACTAGACTCCATCCCATTCACCACAACTCTCTGGCTTCTTTTCTCCAGCCAGTTCACAATCCATCTCACTACCCGACCATCCAGATCACACTTCCTCAGTTTAGCCGCCAGGATACTGTGGGAGACAGTGTCAAATGCTTTACTGAAATCGAGACAGACCACATCTACTGCTTTAATGCTTCCAATATTAACAGAGAAGAGATTTCTTCAGTTACAGCAAGTGCTAGCCTGTCTTAGCCCTCAGATTTGTTGTCCATATATGCGATGTGTAACTTAATAGTCTGAGTCATTTGTGTGTCTCATTACAGTCTGAGTGGTCAGCTCAATGATTTTTTTATCAAACTGAAAAAAAATCCCTAAATGTACAGGCATAAAATCTGTTTGACTTCATGGCAAAGTTTTTGAGAATGTTGTCATTTCGAGGAATATATTTAATTTCTGAGATTCAGAACTGGAAGGTGTTGATTTAGGTCAGATACTTCAGATAAATATAAGTTAATAAGTATCTAATTTCATGTATTAATTCATTCATTTCTCTATCACATCTATAGGTAAGTTGGAATGCTAGATCTTCATTTACAGATAATCTTTTACATGCTATAGGCTAATTTTTCTGATTTTACTGATCTGTTATGTAATTATAGTGTTCTGAGTTTGCAACAAATAGATTTCATAGCAGACATAATGGGATGCTACAGTCTTGTTCATATTCTGTAAGGATATTTCAGTAATATATATAGAAACTCTATTTTCATCTGTTATAATACTCCAGTGATGAAGCAGAGTATTCACTGTGCGTGTGTGTATTTGATTAGTGTAATATCTTTTTATTTTCTTCCCTTTTTCTAAACTGCATGTTTTTAAAGTATTTTGCATGGACTAATACATAAAATTGATTTTTATTTTAGAACTTCATACCATGATTCTGTAATGGGAAACAAGTATGCAGCTAACAGGAAAAGCACTGGACAGATAAATCTAAGCACAAGTCCCATTAATAGTGGCAGTTGTTTGGGATACTACAGCAGTACAAGGAGTAATTCTTTGAGACTGAATTTAATCAGTGAGCGGAAAGGCGACCGTCGACGGAGCAACACACTAGATATAATGGATGGAAGGATAAATCATGGTGGAGGTTTGACCAGGACTAGAAGCCTTTCCTCCCTGAGAGAGGGAGGGATGTATGATGTGCAGCCCACTACTGACCCTGTCAACTTGATGGCCACCATATTTTGGATTGCAGCTTCGTTGCTAGAGTCAGATTATGAGTATGAATACCTTTTGGCTCTCAAGCTACTCAACAAGCTTCTTGTTCACTTGCCTCTGGATAAATTGGAGAGTCGGGAAAAGATAGAAAAGGTGCAGAGTAAACTGAAATGGAATAACTTTCCAGGCCTTCAGCAGCTTTTCTTGAAAGGCTTTACTTCAGCATCTACACAAGAAATGACAGTTCATCTCCTCAGTAAACTCATCACAATTTCCAAGCACGCTTTGGTGGATCCTTCTCAATTAGCAGGTATCTTTAGTAAATGCACGTGTAATGAAAATTTTTTTTTTTCATCAAATTAAGTGTAATCGAAATCAACAATAATTATGCATTTGCCTTAAAAAAATCCCATCAGTTAAATGCTCTAAATATTACAGAGCTAGATAGTGGGGTGGCATCACAGACTTTATCTGCCAAGAAATACTGCGTGTAAACTTTATGTATTGACGATTAACTTCCTTGAAACTTGCTTACAAGTGAGTTTTAAGAGCATGTATAGTAATTTTTCATCATCTTCTGCGAACTAGCTCAATTAGTGCTATTTTAAACGTTTACACATTTTAGCAACAATGTGATTGTTCTGCTGAAGCCATCCAGTTTCATGAGAGTTTTGCATAAATGGTGCGGTGATTATTTTTATCTTATGCGTATTTATATCTCTCACACACATTTATATAAATTCTAAATACACACATACTTAGGTACATGTATGAGTATATATAATTTATATATTGGTGTGAATGTGTCATGCTCTAAGAGTTCTTAAGTCATATTAAAAATCTTCATATAACTGTGTTTATGTATGTGTTTAGGATTTCCCCTAAACATCTTGTGCCTACTTCCTCATCTGATCCAACATTTTGATAACCCAACTCAGTTTTGTAAAGAGACAGCTGACAGGATAGCAAAGGTATGTAAAATGGTGCTTGGGAAGAAGTACCCAGGAGTTTATACCAGCATTGTTTCTGTATGTTTCTGCTCCCCTATGTAATACTTTTATGTGATTCTAATAGTAATATAGATTTAAATGTAAAAGGTTGTATTTTAAACATGTGATCCAGTTCTAATTTATATAGTTGGACCTTGTATCAACCTCTGAGTTTCCCTTTCTCCATGAAAAAACACGTTTGGCTTATTCTATAAAGTTTAGATATGAAGAACACATTTCCTTATTGATGATATCAATTGCTTTTTCCTATTTGTCTGATTTTTTTTAATTTGTAGTTTTAAATGTGAACTTAATTTGTAAGCACACCTTCCTAATTTACTTATGAGAAGGAAGTGATCCTTACCTTTTTGGACTGGTAGGTAGAGAAGAAAAGGAAGTATGTTCTTTTGAGTATTTGTACACGTTGATTAATCTTGGAGTGTTTCTGAACTGTAGGTCTGCTAAACCAACAAGCTCCAGCCAGACTGGAGGTATGCTGACCTCAGAGTCTGCATTTTAAGAAAGAATTGGGAAAGAGGAGTAAGAAAGTGCTGTCTGTCGTAGGAGATGCAGTTGTAACCCTCTGGCTGCTAAAACTCTGATACGTATATCATGTAACTGTGCGTAGGCCACCTCAAAGGAGCGCATGCCTGATGCAGATCCAGAAGTTACTGCTGTGCCTTGAAAGCTACTGTACCAAAATTCAACAGAAACTGTAGGTGTTGCTTGTATGATAAGTTTGATTTCGGTTATTAGGAAAGAGAGTGAAATCTTGGAAAGTGCATAATGACTTGTCAATGCTTAGATTAAAAATTTGTCATTTCTACTACAATTAAATATCCTTTTCTCTTTTCAGGTTTGTGCAGAGGAGAAATCACCAACTCTTGCCAATCTGGCTCACATGATGAGTTTGTATAGTACACACAGTTACTCCAGAGACTGTTCCAACTGGATTAACGTAGTGTGTAGATATTTGCATGACTCTTTCTCAGATGCCACATTTAACCTTGTAACTTATCTTGCAGAGGTAAATTTTTAATAAAAGTGTATCTCATGTTGACAATCTATGAACAACATCACATTTACTCATTGCCAATTCCTTATTTTTCATTATTCTGAATATTGGGGGGGAAAAAAGCATGTCTTCTGTAATGGGAGAATATATTAAAATGTTACAGGATATAGAAAAGGGATGACTACTGCCATTCTGGGGTGCAACAATTTAAATGTACCTTGAAATTATAATCCCTCTAAAGAAGGATCCCTTTTTATGATAGTAGTGTTTCGTAGTAGATATTTATATTCCATACTACATGAATAAAATGCACACGCCATCTTGGCTTTAGTGAAATATACTTAGTGCAATTTTTAAGAGATTTTTTTTTTAGCCAAGTACACATTTAGAGATGCTGTTATCACAACTTAATAAATAATTTCAAAGTTCCAATCAAGTATTGCATAGTATGTATTTAAATTATGGAATTCAGTATATGATTCTGCCAGCCATTATACAGGAAAACTGTTACTGCCTTTAAAAAAGTACCTTGTGTGAAAAGCTTGTAGAGCTTGTTCTTGAAGTATATCACTTCAAGCTGATGAAGGTATTTTTAAAAGATATTTGTACCTTCTCATGAATGACTTTTATATGTACTTACTTTGTTTGTAGGATTGTGTGTACCAGCCTTCTTTAAGGTGTAATTGTACTTGTTTCTTCATACAGCTTTATGGTGTTGCATTTGTATGAAGACTTCTTTTTAGTAAGAAGTGTTTTATTGTTAGGTGCTAACAATACGTCAAAATTCAGGAAAAAAACTGAATTAGGACAAAGAACATTTTTCTGTTGCGTTACCTGTTTAATGCTAAAAGAGAGTTTTGGAAAACATGAAGTGGTACACAAGTTTATTGAAGGGAAAAATAAACATGTATAGAACTATATTTTAATGTTTTTTTTCACTTTTTGCTACCATTAAAGGCCCCAATTAAATTCTGTCTTTTAAAAAAATTTTTTTAGCTGTTAGAGAAAGGATTATCCAGTATGCAACAGTCCTTACTGCAGATCATTTACAGTCTTCTGAGTCATATTGACCTATCCACAGCACCAGTGAAGCAGTTTAATTTGGAAATCATAAAAGTTATTGGTAAATATGTTCAGGTAGGTATTCTGAAAAACTATAAAAGCCTTTCTGCTTATTATCAAAGTGGTAATGAAATTACATTTGAACTTCTTGAGGAATTAATTTATTCCAGATATTAGAATAGTTGTTCAAAGTCAGATTCCGTGGTATTTTATTTTTTGTCCTGTGTACTTTAATTCACTCTCTGCTTATGTATTTGTCCAATTTGATTTACATCTTGTGGGGCAAGCTACCTGGGTGAATGTGCATCTTTTTAAAGATACAGTAAACTCTACATATTCAGTTAGAGGAGATGATACTTCAAGTATTAAAATATATGGAAATGTTTACTGCTGAATACCACTCAATGTTTTATTTAAGTATATGTGTTTTCAAAAGGAAGTTTTACAGTTAAATACATGTTTAAATCACTTTCACTAATATATCTATGAGGAACATTAGGATGCGCCTTAATGATTTGGAATGCATTTTTTATTAAAGAAAGTCCCCGAAAGGTGAACAGCAGTGTTTTGCCCTAGGTAATGTGATCCTTTGTACTTGGAACACAAAGGTCTAGCATCTTGCTGAAAGATTTTATGAAAATGCCTGGAGCATAAAACCATTTCAGTGTACAACATTTTTTTTTCTCCTACTTTTCTTTTTTCCTGAATTCCATTATTGCCAGATGTATTTCAGTCAAATGGTTTAATCATAATTAACCAGGAAAAGTAGCGTTCCTGGATGTTTTGTTATTGATGGATATGTACTTTAGATATTGTGCTCCTGTCACAGTGCATTAGGCTAAATGGAATGATTAGCATAACTATAATTTCCATGGCCTGACGGCTGCTTGCTTTGCCTCTAACCTTTGAGCTTTCAATGCAAGCCCACGCTACCATGGAATGTCATCTTAAATAGAAGTAACATCTTCTATCAAAATAATGGTTCTAGCAAAAAGATATGCCAGAGAAGCCTACGTATTTTTGATACGATAAAACGTTACTGTAGATGACAAAAGAAAAGATCATAAATGAACATGTCTTAATTAAATGTGGTGCTACTAAGCTGATTTATTTACTCCTCTGCAGTCACAATGCATCTTAATAAATTTAAGTTGCTGCAGGATGGTTCAAGTTTGAGACTACTTTTTTTATGTTTATGATGCACAGAAATTCAGGAGATTGTTGAAGACTCTTCATGACCTACTTAGAGCCTTGAAAGTGGTGTTTATTTTTTAATGGAGGAAAAAAAAATATTTTAACAAACATGGCATCCGGATTAAAAAAGAAAAAAGTGTTCCCCCCCCCCAAAAAAAAAAAAAAAAAACAGACATCCTGCTAATTTAAAAAACTGGAAGATTTAAAATTCAGGTAGAGTCCTAACATTTTCAGGAGTGTAAGTCTTAACCCTCCCAAGATGCTGTGTTTGGTCTAAGTGTCTTCTGTGTCCACAGCCTCCGTAGATGAAACTGCTGAATTATTTACATTACCGTAATCATCTTTTTGAGGAGAGAGCACTTAACTTGGACTCTGCCTCTTTCTGTTCTCCTACTTTTGTCCTAGCTTTTTTAAGCATTCCATTGGTCTGGTAACTGCATAAAAACCTTGTAAATATTTTTGCCTTTTTTTTTTTAAGATCTTTGAAATGTGTGAGGAAATAAATTTTCTCTGTTTCAAATTCAGTGTAAAAAAATTAAAGATGCCAGGAGGTGGAAGTTGTTTTACTTCTAAATGCTGTCAGTTTTTATCTTCTGGGGCATGAAGGGCAGATACTTCAGACAATGGTAAAAAGCAGTGTAAATACAGTGAGGGACATGCAGCAGAGTCCGGTGCAGCTGGCACTGTGACCTGGAGCTGTTGAGTCTGACTGTGCAGTGTGGGATGACCCAGTGACTTGCTGCTGCCTTCCCAGCACTTCAAGGTCCAAAAGCTGCCAGTGTGGAAGGTTAGAGCTTTTGGGTTTGGGAATCTTGCGATGAGTTTGAAATCCTGCTGTACATTACAAATGGCTGTCTTGTTTGAAATGATTGTTTTGTGGTTTGTGTGCATTCTCTTTAGAGTCCATATTGGAAGGAAGCCCTTAATATTTTGAAGCTGGTGGTGTCTCGATCAGCAAGCCTTGTTGTACCTAGTGATATTCCAAAGTCTTATGGAGGTGACATAGGTTCTCCTGAAATCTCTTTCACAAAAATTTTTAATAATGTCTCCAAGGAGCTACCTGGGAAGACCTTAGATTTTCATTTTGATATATCCGAGGTAATTATTATATTTAAATTACAATACAGTAATGGCTTTCTGTTGCAAACTCCCATTTGTTTTCTGTTAGCCTTCTGCTATATGTTTTAAAATAAATATTTTTAAGAATGACAGATGTTGAAGCTTTACATATGTGTAATTAGAGTCATACTGAAAGATAAACTTTGAATTCTTTTATGTTGTGTTTTTGCCTTTTTTCCCCCCTTTGAATGTCTGGAGAGTTAACTAACTACTGAAAGTCAATAGGATTATTCTCAAGGGTATTTCAGCTGTGTCAGAGAGCAGGCTAATGCAACTGGCTGCTGCTGGCAGCTGAATGTTCCAGGCTATCATCAAATAAAGGGTTGTATATTCAAGAGCTGAGAGGATTAAAACCCTGTACTGCAGGTTTGGCGTGACTTTGGAAGGGGAAGAAAATTTAGAGGAGAGAGTAGGATACAGAATATAGGAATCTCAGTGTGAGATGGACACAACTGGGGAAAAACCTCCTGTAGTTGGAAACAACACCCCTAGCCCTCGGTTAGGCTTCATTAGAACTGAAAATAGTGTATTCATACAGCTGATACTAATTTTGTGTCTGAAAAGGGGGTGTAGCCAAAGATGTCAGTGTAATATAGGGATATGAAAGTCGTGGAAACTTTAGAAGTAGTCAAAAATAAGGGCTCTTGGTTGAAGCTGACCCTAGATAATGATTTGAGATAGAGATGTCTTAGCATTTCTTAAACTGATAGAGTCCTCTTTTTAATTCCTTACTGGAAATTTCAGTGCATGCAGATAATTGGGAGACAAGATGAATTCCCACAGGGTTCATTGGAGCAGCATTTGCTGCCAAAGGGGCTGAATTTGATCTTTGGTTTTCGGAAGTGTGTGTGTGTGTTAGTGCAGTTGCAGCTCTGTGAAAACAGCCTGGTCAAGTCTGTGAATGATTCTGTAGAGAACCTTTGCATCTTTTAAACTTGCCACAGTTGTTTTTAAAGTGTGTTTAAAAAATATAACTGAATTGTCAGCATAAAATTTGCGTAATTCAAGAAACCGCAAGTTGACAGGATGGCAGCCTGCTGCACAGGGTAGAAGTATTCAGCTTTGTATTTGCCAGTGTAGCAATGCGCAGTGGATTGGGCATGGGCTTCACAGAATGCTTGAAAACAGACAAACCCTCCTACATTTTATGTAGTACTAAATTCTAAAATGTGTAGTTTTTATTCATATGGATTTGAATTTTAAGAAAGTATTTGTTGTCTTTGATAGACACCTATTATTGGGAATAAATATGGTGATCAGCACAGCGCATCTGGTAGAAACGGGAAGCCAAAAGTCATTGCTGTCACCCGGAGCACTTCTTCAACTTCATCAGGCTCCAATTCAAATGCATTAGTTCCCGTCAGCTGGAAGAGACCACAACTATCTCAGGTACATTGTGTCTCAAGTGCATTATACATGTACTACAGACAGTGTTTATGAATGTATAAAAAATTGTTGAAATGTAATTTGAAGACTATATTGTGTCTTAGCAAAACAATACATGAATATATAATAAACCAAAAGCTAATACTGGTGAAAAGAAAAAATGCTAAGATTATTTTTAGAGTATGTCAGCATGTGGGATGACTAGTTAAAAATGCAGGTGTTTTATATTTTCACCTGGACTTCCAGCAGATGCCTTGCTATGTGATTTTCTTTGGTATATTTTTCAGAGAAGAACTAGGGAGAAGCTAATGAATGTGCTTTCTCTGTGTGGTCCAGAATCTGGTCTTCCCAAGAATCCTTCAGTAAGTGGTGTGATGGTGGTTTGTTTTGATTTTTAAATTCCTGTAGTAAGAACGCTATTGTGTTTTCAGGTATTGGATATGGAATCATAAGTAATTAATTACTATTATTCATTCTTTACTAAACAGGTTTCAAAACAGTATTTAAATTCACTCAGAACTAATGTTGCCATCTCAGTGAATTTAGGTCAGTCTTACAGGGGAAGGCTATATGTTTTAAAGCAAAGACAAATTACTAAGATAAATTCTTAATTTTTATCTTCTGTGGTTATCAAAACACATATTTGGATTGGAAATTAGAACTCAGATCTTTCCTCACCAAATTAAATTAGTTGACTACTAAGGAGCTCCGTTGATGGGACTGATCATTAATATGTTTTCTCAACATTTTACATTCTTCACAGAAGAGCAGGACTACACTGCCGCTCAAGAAGAGTGTGTTGTGTGTTTGAGGCTGCACACGTGACTTTTAATTGTCTTGGCTAGAAGAGGGGCTTGAACTGGGTCTTCCCTGTTCTGACTAAATCTCTTATCTAGTCCGTTATAAATAAGATGCGCTTCAGAGAGAAGGGGCAGCAACAGCTGGGGACTGCAGGGATGTTGGTGCTGTATTGAAAATACCATAGAATCCATTGAAAATTATCATATGCCTTCAAACAAACATGGATATCAGTAGGAACAATAGTCTTAACTATTGAGGAAAAATAGGCAAATGGTGTTACGTCTGTGTATGGCACAGAAAAGACCCCCATTGAGGTACTAAGCTTAATGGTGGTGATGACATTAAGAGCTTTTAAAATAAAGCGAGTAGCCTACCCTGGTTATCATCTAGGATATTGTTTTTTATTGTGACATAGAAGTTCTTAGCTGGGGAAAAATATTGATGGGCGGTGGATCTAGTGGAGGAGGTTAAAATAGGTAAAATTAGATGCCTAGAAGCTGTAACTGAAGAGATTTTAGAAAATTCAAATGGAAATGAACAGCAAATTTTAATTTGTGAAGATTATCGTCACTGGAAGCCAGTACTGGATGCCTTTTTAAAAGGTATACAGTCCTTCCACAGAAATTGGTAGGCAAAAATGATATGGCCTGTGTCATGTGGATGATTATTATGATAATGGATTTTTTGTTCTTAAGTTTGACGAATATTGTGGTTATGAAAATGAAGGTTCAGGAATATATTTTTCTCTATTTATGCCTCTCAGATTGAGAGAATGATATCATTAGTTTAAAGATGGGGTTTAAAATCCAACTAGTCTTGAAACGAATTGCAGTCTGCCCTTGCCAATGTATTACCATTATAGTGGTAAGCTAGCTGCCGCTAATGCCATTAAATTGCAGGAAGCAGGATAGCTGACTTTAGCTACAAGTTACACAAGTTGGAGTTTTTCTATTTTTACCCATATCTGCAGGTTGTGTTTTCTTCTAATGAAGACTTGGAAATTGGAGACCAACAAACTAGTCTTATTTCAACAACAGAAGAAGTGATTCAAGAGGAGGAAGTGGCTGTAGAAGACAATACCAGTGAACAACAATTTGGTGTTTTTAAAGACTTTGACTTTTTAGATGTTGAACTGGAAGATGCAGAGGTGAGACCTTGGGATTTCTTCTGTATATTTCCACTGGAGAACATTTTAAAAATTAGGTTATGTTGGTGCAATTCTAAGGAATTGGCAGCTCTTCTGACTAATCCAATTGGGAAAAATTTATGACATGATTGAACTTGACTTGCATGATAAAGAAACCTATGTCACAAACTTTTCAGTGTTAAGTTGTTGCAATTGTTGGGTGTTTTTTGCAGGAGGGCTGAGATTTTGGCAGGGAGGTCAAGTGACTTAATCTGAAAGTGATGTGACAGTATAAGCTAATGACAGGATGAACAGCTTGGTATGATGCAGTAGAAAACACAGTTATGGAACAATATGTTAAGAAAATGGCTTAATTTTTACTCCTGGTATATTTCTGCAATTTGAAAACATGAAGAATATCTTTCAGAGTTAACAACTGTATAGTATACTATCTTATTACATGAGATTGTCTTGGTCACCATAATTGCTTGCGTTGACTTTTACATTATATCTGGTTTGTTGCAGTTTTTACATTTCCTCCACTTCTCCTCCTATCAAAAAAGAGAGAGAGGAGGTAAAACAAAATTAAATATCGAGAAATAGTAAAGATCTTGTTAACAATTGTTACTTGCTTGGAATAAACAAAAGGATTCACTCAGAATTTGCTAGGGCTTTAAAGTAGGACTGTAAAAGAACTGGGGAGAAGAAATCAAATGCTTTGTAGTTTCTTTCAGTGCTTTTGTTAACAGTCCATAGAAAATATTGAATTAGCAATGGAGACCTTTGGAGGTCATGAGTCAACAAGCTGCTAAGAATATCTGCCTAATCTGAAACATAAGATCATTGTTCTCCTGATTAATCTAGCCTTTTTTACAAAATCTTGCTTTTTCCACCCCCCAAATACTTAGTTTTAGCTCCCTTCCTGCGTGCTTCCTGTGTATTGCTTCACTTCAGCCAATATTTGCATCTTCTAGGAAAACTACAAGCTCATTATGGTCTGTTACAGATATGTGAGCACGCGCTATATTGGTACAATTTCCAATATTGAATGCAAGTAGTCAAACAGTTCAGAATCATCAAGGCTCAATAGTGGGAAAATATTATTTTAGTTTTGCAGGTAGGATGCCAAAAGTTGAAAACTTTGCCAAACCAAGCTAATCTTTAACTTAATTTTGTGCATTTAATAGAAGATCATAATGAAGAAAACAAGTCTCTTTCTCATTACCTGCCTGTATGCAACACATAGTGCTATACTGGGGGAAAAAAAAAAGTACAGCTTGTACAAAATTATGGTGTTATATATAAATTGTGCTCTTGATATAAGAGCAGCCTTTGCACCAAAAATATAGGATGTTCTTTGTTGCTAATAATTAAATGTCAATGATATTAACTGGGCTTTTACATTAAAATCTGATTAAATTAGATTAAATTTCAAGTGCTTCAGTCTACAGTACTTTTTGGGATCCTTTTGCTCTGCCATAACTACTCACCTTTTTTGGAGCAAAACAAATCACTAAGAGAGAAAGAGACCACAAAGCATTGCATTTGCTTTGCATATTTAATGCAACATGATGATCTCTTAAGTCACCAGAAGAGACACCCACTCTGTTAGAGCAGTTTTGGAACCTGTGGTTGCACATCTGGGGCTAGATGTGGTCTTTTCAGAACTCTCTGTAGTCCGGTGAACTGATTTTGCATCCTACTAAGGTTAATTGTTGAAGGTTGACAAAGTGCCTGAGATGATCAAAGATCGTTCATGTACTTGTGAATTAAAACACTAGTGGTTTTAAGATACGGATTTCACTTGGATGTTGATTGATTGAAACCCAAGTATCTCAGCTTTAAAATGTGCATACAGAAAAGATCCAGCTATTGGTGATTAGGGTGCATTTCATAAAACTGACACAAAACAGTTAATGAAGACATCGGTTTTTTTACAACCTGTATATAATTGATGTTGATGATGCTTTGTCAGTTGGATGTGGTCAGTTTAGATTCACGTGTGTTAGTTAAAGAATTTCATCTGATGTTTGTTGAAACAGTTGCTTTACATGTTATGCTAGAGAAAATGTATCATAAGCATGCTGGTTTTAGTGTTTTGTCATCAGTTTGTTTATTTTTTTAATCAATCTCCCATTAGAAAAAGAAATTATTTTAAATATTAGCTTTTTGATTAAAGCTTTTTTTCAGAGCTTGAATCAGTCTTTTACTGTTGGCAAATCTTATGTAATAAAACATTTTTCCCTGGTTCTAGAGTATCTTTAAGTGTTTGTCCTCGTTCTTTCTAATTATGTGTGTTTTCCTTTTTGCTAACCAGGAGCTGCAGGTAAGTTGCAGCCTGGTGCCCCGGCTTGTTGATCTGTTGTTGTCTGTGGTGTGTTTGTACTTTCTAGTCAGATATATAAAATTGATACTGATACAGCTCTAGATTATATATTGAGTTGCTTTCCAATAAGATATTCAAAAGATTTCTCCCTCGTTTGCCATATATTTTAAATTATCTACAAACATCATTTAATAAGGTATTTACAATTTTAATAAAATTAAAGGGCTGATTGAAACTCTGTTCATAATGCATTCAGTACTTGTGTTTTCTGTGTTGCATTTGTGTATGAATTTTATTATGTTGGAATTTGTACATACATATGTGTTTTTTATTACAGGGTGAAAGCATGGACAACTTCAACTGGGGCGTTCGTAGGCGCTCTCTTGACAGTATTGACAAAGGAGACACACCATCTCTTCAAGAATGTCAGTACTCTGGTAGCACACCCAGCTTGAACTTGACCAACCAGGAAGATACTGATGAGTCTTCAGAAGAAGAAGCAGCTCTCACTGCAAGTCAGATACTGTCTCGTTCACAGATGGTAAGTTATTTTTCTGTGAAAGGAATTGGAGAACTTAAGCTTTCATTTGGACTTTCAGTGGATAACTATGGCTCACACTTTCAGCCTAAGAGAACTAAAGAGGAACTAAATTCAGGTGGCTAAGCTTCTTTTTCATAACAACATCGGTGGAGGGATGGTGGTACATAACAGGTTTATAATTCTAGTACAATATTCATTTTTGTTGTGTCTTTATACTTACTATATTTGTTTAAGGAGAAAATTGCATGTGTTATATATAAAGTGTGTGTCTTTGTGGATTCCTTGTTTCAAAAAAAACCCAAAATACTAAATAGGAATAAGAGCAGTAAGTGATCCTGTGGGAGCCTCAGTTGTGTTTAAACATTGAAATTGCTAATTTAATTATGGATTTTGAAGTGTGTGTACGTGTAACTGAGGAAAATCAAGAATGCTGGCCACTCAGAAGTCTCTCTGCACTACATAAATGAAATTAGGTAAAAATGCCGGACGGAGAGCAGCAGGGATAGTATGCCACTTGTCAGACTTTAGTCAAAGTTTGTATTACTCTTGCCCCTAACAAAGAGCTCTGCTGTTCAGTGTTTTCAGTCTAAAATTTTACCAGTGCCAAAGACCTTTAAAAGCAAGAAAGGAACTCATTTTCTAGATCCCAAGGATACCTTCAAACTTCTCTTCAATGTTAAATATTACAGAAATGCATGTGATGCTTGTAAGGGTTTTAGTGTAAAGCTGTGAAACTCGTCATGTGTAAGTAAATTCAAATAGCTAACCATACTGAAACAGCCTAGTTCAAAACTAATTGTGTTTCCCTGTAACCTGTATAGTTGAAGTATGAAGAATTTCATGTTTCTTTCTTTTCTGTCTTAGTTAAACAGTGATTCTGCCATAGATGAGACAATATCAGATCATGCTGGTTTGTCACTCCAGTCTCAAGATTCCACTAGCAGTGTGGGAACTGAAGAGGTACTTCAAATCAGAACTGAGACCCCAAGTTTGGAGGCTTCTCCTCTAGATAATTCTAGCAACCAGCTGCCTGAGGTGGGGAGAAATGTGGGCTGGTGCATGGCTGATTTGGGCTCCTTCTAGTGTTTTGTAGCAACTTTGGCTTTCTCTTCAACTGAATTTTCATCTGTTACACTGATTATTCGATTTGCTTTTAATATTTCTAACCTGTTGGAATGTTCTTGGAAAATGTTCCTTCAGTATGAAAACTACTTGGGATGGACTGAGGGAACTTACCACAGGTTAAAAATATTCTTGAAGGGCTGGTAATGATAATTTCAAGGTGCAGAATGAAAATAGGCTGATATTCAAGATGCTTTTACTTGATACAGTTCAAATCCTTCTTTCAAATACTTTTTTCCCCTCCCCCCCCACTTTTTTTTTTTTTTTTCTTTCTTTCTTGGGTTAATGTGATTGGTGCTATATGGGAATAAAACCTCAGGCCAGCTGTGTTAGCAGTTGGTTCCATTAAATAATCCTTTAAAAAGGACCACAAATGCTAGTGGTATACTTTTTTGGAAAGCCCTGTGTGGACTGAGACAGAGTTCAAGCTAATGGCCACCTGCAAATCTGTAAGTATTTCAGTTTATTGATTTTTAAAATCCTTTTTGCATAATTTAAAATTAAAAAAACTAATTTAAAATAAAACTCATCTGCTACAATTTGTACAATATTTAGCAGTTGTAGCTAAGACCTCAATATGTTAGGTTTTTTTCTTGAGTTTGAAGTGGCTGGGTTTCGGGTGGACATTTTATCTCTTCAGTTAAAATTATTGATGCTACTGGCAATCTCATTTTTATTTGGACTGGCATTGCTAATCCCATCTTTAACTAATAGAACGTACGGTTTTACTGAGTTTTGTAGGAAGATAAGTTATTCCTATGTGTAGGAATAACCAGTGTATGGTTTACACTTAAGAATGAGTCTTTGGCCAGCCAGGTTTAAACAGTCTACTGACTGGTTTGTGTGACTGGGGTTTCTCAACAAAGGCTGTAGTCCACCTGTTTGCTACCACCCCCCTAGCTAACATTTAATGAAGGTAACTCTTACGAACAAAAGACATATTTAGAGTACAACAAAGGGAAAGTGTGAGTGAGTGGTTTCCTGTGATAAAATCTTACCTTCTGAAAGTGTAATATAAAGCAGCTTTTTCCCTAATTTTTCATGTTTTTCCATTATAATTATCTATATGGGGGGTTTTTTTAAGTGTTTTGACTACACAGCAGTTAATAAACTGTCTTAACTTTGTAGAGCATGTGTGCTTAGATTGTCAAACAGGTTGATCTCTTAGTGCTTCATCTGCTTGTCTAGAACATGCATTTTTGTTCCAATAGAGTTTTGGGTGAGGAAGAACACTTAATCTGGATTTTTTTTTTTTTCCACATTGGATGGATGTTTTATGTTAGGGTTTCAAAAGGGAGAAGCGCTATATGAGCTGAGGTTTTATAGAATGAAATTCACCTTGATAGAACTTTTATCCTCTCCATTATTCACTTGTGGTACGTTCTGAGCTGTAACTCATTTTTATGTTTTCGTTGTTCTTTTTGAGACTGCCTTTATACTTGCAGTCATTGTTCTTTGCTCCCTTTAGAAAATCACTATACTTCTGATAATCCAGGTGAAAACAATCCCACAAAAAAAGCACCAATATCATTAAAAATGCTGAAAATATTTAAACTAGGCTTAAAATATTTTCATGAGTAAGCTGCATCCAGAGCAAATTACTATATATATAGAAAAAAGACTGCAAATGCATATAATTGCAATAGCTAATGTGATGTGTTCCAGGTTTATTTTGTGCTCGTTAGAATGTAGGATTCAGTCAAATAAGTATGTTTTCTTTAAGCACAGTTCAAACACTCAGTTACCTCTCTACAAGAATTAGATATCTAGTTGGATTTTGTTGCTAAAAAGGAGAGCTGGCTTTATGCCTCTTAAGAATGAGCTTGAAAATATGGACACTATCAACTCTGAAAAATTTCTGAAGCCAGTAAAACAAATTGTGTTCCAAATTCTTACACTGCACAACTCGTGGCATATTGCATTGTTTCTTCCTATGCTCATATGCTTTATATATAAACTCTTTCAACACAGGCATTTCATTACATGCCAAGTGTCAGTTATCAAAATGTTTTTAATAGAAATAAATAGGTATCAAAATTTATCTAAGGTAAAATTTAAAAATTGGAGCCATTACTTAAAAACAAAGTGTGTGTGCTGGTCAGATGAAGGTGAGTTCCTTGTTTCTCTTGTAGGGGTGCTGAAGAGTTAAGTAGTTAATTTAATGTATTTGGCTGATTTACAATAATAGCATGTATCTTTGCAAAAAGGACATTTCACATTCCATTTGGGAATTTACAGTCTAGCTTACAAGAATTTTCAATTTTGTACAGTAAGAAGTAATTTTCCTTATGTTCTGTGAAGTTGTCAACTATATACATCACATTTTTAAGATACTTAAAGAACATCCATGTTGGTAGTAAAGACATGTCCGGAAGACTTCAGAAATCAGGCGTCATGGCACTATGAAGTCTAACATAGCTGTAAATTTAACTAGTTATTAGCATTTACACTTTTAGAAAATGTTTGTCTCTCATATGTACACCTACCAGACATGGTCAGTGCAGTTCTGTATTGTATGTTCACATGTATAGCAGAAATGGACCACTGCTTGAATCCAAATTATTTTGCTGTTGTATTGTAAAGTGTCTTGTGTTCCAATGTGCCTTATTTGCTCAGTGTGACAAAATGGCTGTTCCATGCAATAAAATTCCAGATTTAACTTTTACAAAAGAGGCATTAGAAATGAGGGCACTAGCTGTGTGAAATTACAGCAGTGCCACATTGAGGAGTACCATTGTCAAAGTGCAATAAGGTTAGGATCACTGCGAAAGAAAATGATAGTGTTCTGTTTAAAGCTGCATTGCCTTTTTTAATATGTGTAGTTATTTATCTGTCAGAGAATCTGTTTAGACTGATGAAAGTCATGAAGTGATGTGTATGCTTAGAGGCTGTCCAAAGGTTTGTTGACCAGTCTTGGATATGCCAGTAGAAGAAGACCAGCACACTTAAGAATGACAACGTGTGATAATTTGTGCCTTTAGGAAAGAACAAGTACAAGAAAGTGTTATTTTTATAACACTGAAAAATCCAGTAAAATATTTCAAATTGATTCATTGTAAATTAACTAGATCTGAATTCCTCTGTTCGATATAGCGATATTAATGAGTATAATGTTAATGGAGGAAGAGTCATTCTAATATTACCTACCTGAGTTTAATACTCTATTTATAATTGACAGCGATTGAAAGCCTACATACAGAGATTCTGAGTTAAACCCGTAAAGCTCCCCATATTAACAGTAATGGCAAAAAAAAAAAAAAGTGGAATGTCCTTTTTCTGTTGTTCCTCTGTTCAGTTATGCTGTAGAAACTTGTTGAAATGGAGAGTGGAAGGGAGAAGAAATGTTCTGTACTGGTTCCAGACTCCAAAGGCAAGCATGAGGCAGTAATTCTGGTCCTTACCTAGAAAAGTAAAATATTAGTCTTCATTGTGTTCTAAGTATGTTTGAGGCTATTTGTGGATACTTTTCTGGGATTGTTCTCTTAGCAGATCTAACTGATTGTATTTGCTATAAATAATAAGTCATATTCTAGGATATTAATGTTAGCCAGACGTTATTAACATTGCAAATAGACTGCCTGTCTTTTCTCAAGTAAAACCGTGTGAACAGTCCAAAGAGCTGAATGATTAAAGTATAAATGGATATTTGTAAACTGTTTTTTATAACTGTTACTTCATCATAACAAAAACTGATAAGAATACATAAGCCCTGACAATAGAAGTAATAAAAGTATTTTTGATTCACAGGAAGGCAGTTCAGCAGTAAGGGATGAACAGGTTAGCACTGCTAGTGAAGACACTGGGTCGTATCTACTACAAGAACAACAAGATTGTCTGGTCTGTCATGAATCTCTTGAGTTGGAAGAGAGCCCAGAACTGACAGAGGCAGCAGCTCCTGAGAGCTATTCTGAATCTATCTGTGAAGAGGATGTCACTCTTGCTTTGAAAGAGCTAGACGAGAGATGTGAAGAAGAAGAAGCTGACTTCTCTGCTTTGTCTAGGTTGGTTCTAAGTAACGGAGATTACATGTTATCAAGTGCATGAATCAAACAAAGTAGGCTTTCTTATGGTGTGGCTTTTTCCGTGAATTCCATAATACAAGTACCTAAAATAATGGTTTGTGTGTCTGAAATAATGGTTGATTGGTTTTGCCTGTTATAGCAAACACACTCACTGGTTTGCTCAGCAGTTGTTTCTGGTACGTGGAAAACAGCTTTGCAGGAAAACACGAGAATTATTGAATAAAAGAAAACTAACACATTGCATCGCTATCGATAGGCTAGAAATGTGAAAAGAGGTCAGGGTATTTTGTAACGTTTTCTTGGCAGCCACCAGCTGCAAGCAGCATAACACGAAAAAGCCTTTGAACTGCTCTGAATTATGGCAGAACCTATTTGGCACCCAAAGACAGAAGAAAAATGTTAATTTGTCTTTTTTTAATCAAAGCTCTTGTAGGAGTCAGGCCAGTTTTTCTTTGAATTAGCCCAAGGTTTATTTTCAGGGCTAAGGTCAATCAGTCTCTTGCATATTTCTAAGACATTTTAAAGTGAAATAATGTTTTTTCATTTTTTAATACGGAGATCAAAAATAACTATTGGGAGGAAAAGTTACAGTTAGCCCTAGCTGTTTGAGTCATATTTAAAGTGAAACCCAAAGTCCTTTGAAGGTAACAGTCTAAGAAGGAGGGAAAACAAACAAAAACCCAAACAAACAAACAGAGAAATAAAAACTACAAACACCACAAACCAATAAAACCCCCAAACCAAAACAAACAAAAAAATTCCAGATTGTTCATAGGCTTGCTCATACTTAAAATGTGTTCAGAAGTTTGTACTGAATAATACATAGACGTAGTGTGTATAGGAACATAGGCTTAGTGTATATTCTGTCAGAGATAGCATTGAAGGAGCCTTTTACAGAAAAGGACACAAGAGGAGCTGTGAAGGGACCAAGTCATTTGAGAAGGTTCAACTGGGAGAGGAACAGAGAAACTGAATCTTGTAATCCCATATGCAACCTACTGCAATATGCCTTGCAAGCGTTAAAGGCTGGTACCAGCTAACAGCAGTTTATTTTCTAATGTGCAACTGAAAAATGTCTTAAGGCTTTCATTTGTTCACACTAAGCAAACAAAAGAAAAACTCCATCGCTTTAGTTTGAAGAGAGACATAGGTGTTTATAGAGTTGGTACATCAGTTAGAAAATACCTGAAAAATCTTTTTGAAGCTTTGCTTACAGATGTTATTCAAAAGGATTGCATCTTAGCTTTTGAGCTTTGTGCTACTAAAATGAATGTACCTAAACACAGCACCCACCCTTCTTATTTAAGACATGTTTAAGTCTTAAGACGTGGTTCCACTGTGAATGAGGTGGTTGTTATAGAGAAAAATGGCATGTGTTTAAAAAATTATTTTAATAAACTGTGTGTACTTGGAATCTTGTCACATGTATTTTTGCTGTGTAAGTACAATTACACAAGAAAAACTGTCAAAATGTATCATTCCTTGTAATACAGAAAATGTTAACAATGAAGTTAATGATTGCAAGTAGTCGCATTGATTAATTTATAGTTTGATATTTTTATTGGATGTTTGGTGCCTAATGGAAAGTATGACCACAGAATGCTCTTTGAACAAAGGGCTGTTAAACTGATCGCCCATGAAAATGAAAGTGTTCCCATCTATCTCCATTCACTTAAGATGTTAATTAAGACAGTTATAAAGTAGGATTACACTGCTAAATGAGCTGTTGTGTTTCTCTTAATGAAAGCTAGAATTTGTTATAGATATTTGTGGAACATATGTTTAGATAAATAAAAATTTGAAGAATTGAATGTTAATTCAGTTATTGTGGGCAAGAAAAAAATATCAGCTTCTGAGTGATGTGTATATATAGTGCTATGTATAGCTATACATAACCAACACATAGCCCTCATAGGTATGCATAGAAATAACGTTTTAATAGACTTTGGATGTATTTGAGAGTATAAGCAATTTTTTATATTGCAGTAGCAAAAGTTTTTTATTTTTTTACTCTTTTCTTGGTTCATAGTTATCTTAGTTGATTGATTATTTATTTTACAAAACACTGTTTTGAATTTCAAATTATCTTTTTTTTTTTTTCTTACCAAAATGAAGGGGTTTTTTTCATTAAAAAATTTCCCAAGGAGTTAATTTCTGTTGTTTGTTATTTATAGCCAAGATGAAGAAGAACAGGATGGTTTCCCAGAAGTACAAACTTCCCCACCTCCTTCACCATTTCTTTCTGCCATATTGGCAGCTTTCCAACCAGTGGCATATGATGATGAAGAGCAAGCCTGGCGCTGCCACGTCAATCAAATGCTGTCAGATACAGATGGATCTTGTGCTGTCTATACATTTCACATCTTCTCAAGATTGTTTCAGGTCAGTGAATTGCCAGTGCATGGTTGTTTGTCTGAAATCCTTTCCTCCTGCTTTCAAAACTATTCTTCCCTCCATAATTGCAAAAGCCACAAGGTTATCGTAGCCGGAAGCCTTAGAAAGCAAATCAAAAAAGCAGACAAAAACCCTATATTGATGAAAGATTGTTATCTAGACATATGCTATTTTTCCATGTATTAGCTGCTGTATTCGTTGTCTAGGAGTTATTCCACTCAGGAGAAAAAAAAAAAAAATCTCAAAAAAAACAGTTCAGTGTTTCTTGTAAGCTCTTAGTTCAGGTTCTGTCCCTTTTATTTTCTGAACATCACCCAGGTTCTGTGCTGATTACAGAATTAATGGCTTCCTCTGGGGTTTTCTATGGGATTTATTGTTAAAGGATCGCAGCATGACAAATGTTAATGAATTTATCCTGCATCTGTCTTGTGAGAAAAGGTTTTTTCTGCAGGGAAGTAATTGAAACACCAGGAGATCCACTAAAGCTGGAAGTTTCAAATGCCTAACTATATTTGCCTCAGATCTGGTATCCAACACAAAATGCCCATGTCTTAATTTTTCTGGCTCCCTCCTCCCTATATGGAGGGCATGGGTTTTTTACGCTTTCAAAGTGGTAGCACTTAGATATACATAATTCTCTGCACCTTCTTATGGGATAGGAGAAGGACAATTAATCCATTTTATTTATGGGCAACGTGCAGAGTGAGCCAAGAGCAGATTCAGTACTACAAACCAAGACCTTATGACTCCAGCCCTTTCTTGTATCTCAAATACTATTTTTTTTCTGCTGTTTGGTATATCATAATACATTTCTCAGTGAAAGCGTCACTTTGTTTTACCACACTAGCATGCATTTTATCCCATGTGTATGGGCAGGTTCAGGGTTAGTACCATGAAGTAACTTACCTGTGAAGAATTCATACTCTGCCTTATCTGTGGAATAACTTGTTTGAACATCGATACCTATTTTCCATTTTTAGCTGAACTAAGTATTTTGCCACATCACTGTGAAATTCCTATTACTGGTTTTAGATTTTTTGTCTTTTTGCTTCATCTAGACATCACGGGTTTAGTTTCTCTGTATTATACCAAAGCTTAGCTGAAGTTGCTTTTCACACATTCATTTGTTTCCTGAAAGCAGTAAAATGGGAGTTCGTATTCCCTTGTGTTCATTAAAGACGGAGCTAGAAAGAAAGGTGAAACTTTCTGTGGCTTGACAGGATAGCCCTCAGTCATCTGGAGAGGTGGATACTCTGAAAAAAGGGACAACAGCAATCCAGGGCTGGAGCCTGGGCAAAGACATTTTCCTGAGGAGCTGTTACTGGGCACACAGGAGGGTTAAAATTATTAAATGAGATCCTGGAGCCTTGTTTGACTGGACCTTTCCATTTTCCACTATGTTTACCTTTGCATCTGTAATTATCATCTTTGTATAGTTTTATTCTACATGTAACTTTCTAGAATTTATTAAATAACGTAGAGCAAAACACAGTGTTGTATTAGGCCAAGCTGCCAGTCTACGTAGTCGAACATGGTACACTGTAGGACTGATGTTTGAAGAAGGTAGAAACCCTGCGGGTAGCAGTTCTGGACACAGATTATGCTATGTTCTCGTGTTCTCACTCGTAGAACTGTGCATAATTTTCTGCAACACAAACACCTGAAAATGAATCTTACTACTGTCTGTACTGCACGAAGACAAATAGTCATCCAGCTATACTGATGCTAAAGGCCTAGATGTGAAAGGAGTAATTCTCTTTATCAATTGCATTTTCTGGAACTAGTTTTATATAAATATTCAGAGGAAATTATGTATTAGTTTGTAATTTAATGACAAAATATATGCTGTCATGATGGAAATTTGCCCTGAAATTCTTAATCTAAAAAGCCAGAGGAGGAGGGGTACTAAAATACATTGTAAAATAAATGTTTTTCTGATTTGATTTCTAGACCATTCAAAGAAAGTTTGTATCTATAACAAATGATTCAGTCAGCTTTCTTGGCGAAAGTCTACAGCGCATTGGAAAAAAATTTGAAAGTTCTCTGGAAGTTATGATGTCATGTTCAGAATGTCCGACAGTCTTTGTGGATGCGGAAACGGTAAAAATCACATAAACTTACATGTTGAGATATCTGTCTGCTTAAGCATTGTTTTGTAGCACACAACATGATGCTTTAACATCTGAAAAATATCAACGCTTGGGAAGATTTGCAAAGGTTTGAATAATGTGTTAATTATATGCCTTTTAAAAGGTTCCTCTCTACTGTCACTAGTTGAAACATCTGAATAATTTTGGGATGTTAAAAAAAAAAAAGCTTTTTAGAATTGAAATCAGAAAGAAATTAAAATGTTAGGTGGCCACTGTGTATCACAAACATTTCAAAAAAGTAGTGAGAAGTGCATTTCCTTCAAAATAACCTCCAATTGTAAAAATTAACAATACTGATACTAGATATCATTTAAATTCTCTTGCTATTCTTTACTGTCCCTCCTTGTTCATATTTATTCTATATTGTTTGCACAGAGAAGAAAAAGGAAGACAACTTATCTAGCACCAGCTTTGCCTTTTAAAATTCTGTTGTTTATGTATCTATTCAATGATGCACTAGAAAAACATTCTAGCTACAAATATACAATGAAGGCTTTGAATTGTTTATGCAAGTTGAAATCTTGGATTATAATAAATATTAATATGAGAAGTCAACTCAATCTTCAGCAGCAGTCAAAAAAAGCTATGCTAGAATGATCAAGAGAAGAGACAGCAAGACCAAAAACATCATTGAGCTAATGTACGTATCCCTGGTATACCAACATCCTGAGTTTTTGGGGCAGTTCTGGTCCCCTGTTCTCAGAGAAGATACAGCTGAACTGGAAAAGATTACAAGCAAGATCACAAGGATTATTAAATAAGTGGAATGGCTTCCATATGCAATACAAGTATGCAGGCTAGGATTTTTCAACCCTTTAGGAGAGCAATGTGTTCATGGATGTCTTGATTATCATGGAAAAGTGATAGAAATTATTGTATTGTCATCTTAATTAATGTTAAGGGTGATCAAATTAAGCTAGCAGTGATTTACAAAACATAGAGAACCAAAGACAGGTGATCCTTCATGTGATACATAAACTGTGAAACCCTGTCCTTCTTTACAGTCTGTTCATGTTTTCAAAAAGCAACTAAAGAGTTATATGAAAGAAATAGCCCTGAACAGATTTTTTGAATATACAGAACACATTGACAGAGGCTAAGAAAGCATTCTGGAGCAAGTGGATCACCACATGCTTGCCCTATTTTGCCCTTCCTTAAGTAACTGCTATTAGACATTGTCAGATGGGGGACTGAGATAGATGGATCTTTGGCCTTGACCCTGTTATGAGACTCTTCTCCTGACTTGTTTTTTTCCCTTGGTGCCAAGGGGGGACTTTATGCTCTCACTTTAGAATATGGGGACTAAAAAGCATGATATGGATGGTGCATTTCAAGGAAATAATAAGTAATGTTTTTTGTTTAACGTATACCACTTTAAAAGCAGTAGAAATTAACCAAAAGAAGAAATTTGTTTGGGATAAGAAGCCACAAGAAGTGTTAAACTAGTGGCTACCTAGAACAGCATGTGTGTTTTAAAAAATAAATGTGTGTATATATATTAAAAAAAACACAAATATAAAAAAGGAATAATAAATATTATATATATGCACACAAGTATACAGACTTGTTTGTGTGTATGTGCATATGTATGCTCAAACACTGTGTAGATAAGTCTTTACAAGTAGTTTTATTGAAACAAACCTACTTGTTTATCAGATCACTTCTCACTAAAGAAGAATGTCTAATCCAAAATAATTACATGCACAAATCTGTGGTTTCCTGATGTCTGCTCATGAATACGAAATTGACGTTTGGCTTTTGATTCATTCAGAAAGTAGTTTTCAGCAGAAAGATTCCCCCTTACACCAAAGCATGGTTCACCGGTGATTTGGGAGTGGCTCACAGCCTGCTGTTGATACAGGATGCCCACTGACTTTCTGGACTGATGTTATTGCACAGAGAGTGCAGAGCGGCATTGTGTCATGGAGCCATAGCTTGCTCCTTGGTTGATGTGGGCATAGAGGTTGTGAGTAGTGTCTTAATATGGTGGTAGAATAATGATCTTGATGCACTTGGAAGAACACGTAAGCATCACTCCCACCCCTGCCTGAGTAACGTGGGATACTGTGACTCCCTGTGCCACAATTTTGTCATGCGCTTGCACTTTGAAGCTGACCAAGAGGTATAAGGGATTGGAGAAAAGCACAGAGGTCTTAATGTGTGCAAGGAATGACCAGTAGGAGGGAGGAAGCATGATGTTCAAGGCACGATTATTACAGAAGTGACACAAGAATTATTAATAAGAAAAACCCAAGTGGAAATAAAACTACAGGGAGAAATGGTGTGGAGGCAAAGCTGAGGTAGCAGCCCCTGTGGGGGAAAAAGATTTTGAAACGATGTTGAAAAAGGCAGAGTCATTAATGGTAGAAAATTCTTCAAATATCCAACAGTTTCTGCTTTGACAATATCTGGTTCC
>WKFP01014797.1:4446-34802 GCA_011057875.1 Pterocles orientalis | reverse complement strand
GGCTAAGAAAGCATTCTGGAGCAAGTGGATCACCACATGCTTGCCCTATTTTGCCCTTCCTTAAGTAACTGCTATTAGACATTGTCAGATGGGGGACTGAGATAGATGGATCTTTGGCCTTGACCCAGTTATGAGACTCTTCTCCTGACTTGTTTTTTTCCCTTGGTGCCAAGGGGGGACTTTGCTCTTATGCTCTCACTTTAGAATATGGGGACTAAAAGGCATGATATGGGTGGTGCATTTCAAGGAAATAATAGGTAATGTTTTTTGTTTAATGTATACCACTTTAAAAGCAGTAGAAATTAACCAAAAGAAGAAATTTGTTTGGGATAAGAAGCCACAAGAAGTGTTAAACTAGTGGCTACCTAGAACAGCATGTGTGTTTTAAAAAATAAATGTGTGTATATATATTAAAAAATACAAATATAAAAAAGGAATAATAAATATTATATATATGCACACAAGTATACAGACTTGTTTGTGTGTATGTGCCTATGTATGCTCATACACAGATTAACGTTGTTACATTGACAAACACTGTGTGGATAAGTCTTTCCTCTACAAGTAGTTTTATTGAAACAAACCTACTTGTTTATCAGATCACTTCTCACTAAAGAAGAATGTCTAATCCAAAATAACTACATGCACAAATCTGTGGTTTCCTGATGTCTGCTCATGAATACAAAATTGACGTTTGGCTTTTGATTCATTCAGAAAGTAGTTTTCAGCAGAAAGATTCCCCCTTACACCAAAGCATGGTTCACCGGTGATTTGGGAGTGGCTCACAGCCTGCTGTTGATACAGGATGCCCACTGACTTTCTGGACTGATGTTATTGCACAGAGAGTGCAGAGCGGCATTGTGTCCTGGAGCCATAGCTTGCTCCTTGGTTGATGTGGGCATAGAGGTTGTGAGTAGTGTCTTAATATGGTGGTAGAATAATGATCTTGATGCACTTGGAAGAACACGTAAGCATCACTCCCACCCCTGCCTGAGTAACGTGGGATACTGTGACTCCCTGTGCCACAATTTTGTCAGGCGCTTGCACTTTGAAGCTGACCAAGAGGTATAAGGGATTGGAGAAAAGCACAGAGGTCTTAATGTGTGCAAGGAATGACCAGTATGAGGGAGGAAGCATGATGTTCAAGGCACGATTATTACAGAAGTGACACAAGAATTATTAATAAGAAAAACCCAAGTGGAAATAAAACTACAGGGAGAAATGGTGTGGAGTCAAAGCTGAGGTAGCAGCCCCTGTGGGGGAAAAAGATTTTGAAACGATGTTGAAAAAGGCAGAGTCATTAATGGTAGAAAATTCTTCAAATATCCAACAGTTTCTGCTTTGACAATATCTGGTTCCTACAGACTGAAGCCTTTGCTGGTGGTATAGTTCGTATATTGAGAAGGGCAAGTAATCCTCACTGGGCACTCCTTAGGTTGCTGTAGGAGCAATCCAGCAGTACCTTTTTTCCTGCTGCAGCCTATTCTATTTACACTAACTGTGTGTATATCAAATACTATTCTTCTTTTTGAAAGATCTAAAAATCTCTTTGGAAATCTTTCTTCCACATGTGAGCTAGGTACTATTCTTATTTTGGAATCAAAACTGCTGTTCACCAATTTAACTGATATAGCTACATGCATTAGTATACTAACTCAAAGGTCACAAACGATCCATACCCAACTAATTCTAAATTGATTGTTTTTCCAAATATGGACATGCAATTTCATATTATATAATTTAGACTATGGATTATATCAGATGTCATATGACTAAAGAGGGTGATTGCTTTTATCTTTCAGCTGATGTCTTGTGGCTTACTAGAAACATTGAAGTTCAGTGTTCTAGAGCTCCAAGAACACCTGGATACCTATAATGTCAAAAGAGAGGCAGCAGAACAGGTGAGTCTCTTATATTTCAAAACAAAAATATTCAAACCTACTCATCAAGAAAATTTTGCAGGACTTTATCTCTCGACAAAGGTATCCAAAAGTAAACTGTGAAAAAATTTCTGAAGTAAAAACCTGTTTTCTTTTCTTACTACTATTCTTTGTGTAATCTGAATCTGAGGTTTTTCTTATGTGTAATTCACTTTTGTTGCACCTGTTTTTGAAATTGACTTTGAATATATAACATTGCACAAATGCACTAGCGTTGGGAAAAGTGCATTCCTAATTTAAAAATCCTCTTTTAAAAATGCTCAAATATTTTAAACATGACTATCAATAAATCACAGTAATTTTTTTCTTTATGAAGGTTCTGGCTTATTTTATTAGACTAGAAGGGTGAGATTCACCTCCAGACATTTACAGATAACTATCTATAGGTGAATAAAATGCCTTAACACCCATAGTACTCAAGGATCAAGTCAATACAAGGAATCAAGAAAGCAATGCATTTTATCCTGATACTGACTTCTGGCTCAGCTGAATAGGTCTTTAGACTTCTTGTTGACTGGATCTCCAGTTACTATAATGGGGGCTTAAATAGCTGTATCATACATAGGGACATAAATTTAGGTCTCTCATCCTGCAACTGGATCCCATTGAGGCTGACATTTATGTCGGTTATTTAGAATAATACAGTTTAGTTTTCAAGGTATATGTTAGTGGTTATAACCTTTATGCAAAGAAACACAAAGTTTAAAAGTTGAACATTTCTGTAGCAAGGGTCTGTGTATTTGTTTTTGTGAACCTTTGTGTGACGTTTAGGAAAGAAAATACTAAGTTCAGAAAACTGAAACAGGTAAGACTTCTATTTCAAGAGACAAAAGAAAAAACATTAATGTACAATCAGTTTTGCAGGTACAGAGGGAGAGAGAAAGTACATGGGGCTTTTGTTGTAGAGAGAAAATTATTCCTAGGAAAATTAAATGTGTTTGAAGGAACTTTTTACAGATCTCAGCAGCCTGTGAGGACATGACAATGGTTGTATAGGCAAGTTTGAGTGATGTGAAACAGAACCAGAATTCAAGCCATGACATCTTGGCAGAGCTGTATTTCGTAGCACAAGTGGCTCCACATTCCTTGATCATACTGAGTTTATTAGGAAATTATGGCCTCTGCCTTGCAAAGATTGCTGACAGGTCATCTGTTGAATAGAACAGGCAACCACTTCTGTGTGGGTAAGATCTCAAAGGAAACGCAGTTTCCTCAAAACCAATGCTAAAAATGCCACCCAGCACTGTCACACAGTACTGTTAATGTAAACAAACTGTTTCTCAGATACCAGCTAGCATTTCTGCAGGAGAGTTGCTGCATTTTCTGCCCTGCTTTGTAGTAATAACGATTTGTTTGTACACTGACAGGTAATGTAATGAGCTATGTTCTGGCATTCAGGCTTCATCAGAAACAAAGTGCTCATGTCATGACTAAGATTACCTTACTCAATGTAATATTTAATGTCTGACAATCTCCAGTGAATAACGCTGTCATCAGTCATGATGCATTTTATTCCTCATTTTAGAGAGCAACACAGGCACAAAGGGGCTAACTGATCTGTCCCAGGGTCAGACAGGAAGATTTGAGGCAGGGTAGAGAGGAACTCGTAGGTATCGGCAGGGGGGTGGGAGTACGCACTTAGAACGGTGTCTGTCCAAACATGGAGGAATTCTGCATATATAAACTCCTCATGAGGCCTATGATTTATCATAGCAATAACAAATTGTATCGTTCGGTTGATTTATCAAAGTATAAAGAGTTGAAATTATGTCCCTTTCAGATGGCCATGAACTACCTTTATGTATTTTCAGCTCATTTTGCACTGCCAGGTATCATATCAGCATAAATCTATGCTGGATATTAAGAGCTTGTTTGCCTTTTATTTTACTGGATGAAGGAGTATGGATATCAGTTTGATGGCATCTGTCATTATATCATAGTGAAAGAGTGTTGTTTTTCTGTAGTGCAGCTGTCAAAAGGGTGTCCAGTAACATATTTCTGTGTTTGGCCTGTCTGCTGCCACTGGATTTGTGAGTGACTGGAGCAGGAAAAAGGTTCACAAGATGAAAGGAATTGTTCTGAGACAACTGAGAGCATATTGCCAGGGTTTTATTTTTATTTAAACATTTATAAATAGAAGGAAGCAGTACTGAGGAGAAGTGTATAGCTTTGATGAAACATTTCTGACTCTTAACAGCATGTCATTTAGCTAATTTAGTGCATTATTTCAGTGTTTATTTAGCGTGTTAATTTAGAATTTGTGACTATCTCAGATAATTTATTTTTCTAAAACTTTTTAAAAAGCATTTTGTGTGTGTGTATGATATAGTAGATGTAGATTAAGAATCTTCCAAAGCTACTTCTCAGATACGTTTTACTAGTTTTCTTACTCTGTCCTATTAAAAAGTATAGGGAATGATTGAAGAGACTTCCTCAGGTCAAATCTGAATTTCTGTTATCACAGGCGATTGTGCTGTGTATCCTATTCAATCTGAAAGTATGAAGGCAAAACACATAACGATTTTATTGCAGATCCTTGCTTTTTTCATAGAAAAATGATCAAACTAAGCTGTCTGGGCTGCTGTATAATAAATAAATAAAACCAGATATTTAAATACATATAATTTGCATATTAATCTGGTGTCCTCCAGATTATGTTTGTCACTGTCAGTACTGTGTGTTGTACTGGCATTCACATGAATCAAATTTAAAAAGTAAGAGGCTTGGGCTGCAGTTGCTTGCAACTCTTAGCTATGCACTGAGATAAGAGAAGGAAAGTACCTATAGTTACAGGGGATGGTTTGGGATACCTGTTTTGGGGTTAATCTGGCAAACCAACCTGTGCTATGACCAAGACCAGCCACAGAGTTCCCTATATTATGCTTTCAGTAATGCTTTTCACCCGATATCTTTGTAAGAGATATCCAGGGAAAACATGAATTGACGTAAAGCTAGCATATAAAGATCACACCATCTACTGCTGTTCCCAAAGAGAAAATTTAGATCTTCCTACCATGCTTTTAACATACATTCTGCAAAAATTCTTAGCAAATTAATTTTGTCACCTTTTTGGAGCTGCTGTTCTATTTTCTTGCAAGGAAACTGCTTTGACTTCGTGTGTGTATTAGAGACAAAGATACTGAACCAGATAAATGTAGTAGAAAATATAAGGTTATATGTATAGCGTAACATTCTAGGTATACCCTTTATTCAGACTGGTTTTAGGATTTAAAAAAATCTTAAAAGGGCAGTGTGTGAAAATAAATACTAGCTTCCCAATTGATGACGCTGTTTGTTCCAGTGCAAATGTATTCCACTGTTACTGATGGATGCTGTTAGATGAAAAGAAAAATGAGATTTGCTGTGTACGTTGGTATCCATGTCACTAATTGAAACTGACACCACAGTGTTTAGAGAATTCCATTTCTCCTCTTGATAAGCACACAGGCCTGGTTAATTCACTAAGTAACCTTTATTAAATTGAGCAGATGTGAAATCACATTTTTCTCTTTCTTGCATCAGACAAAGGTTAGAAAAAGGTCACTAAGATTTCCTGTGAGACTCAAGGTATCAAGCACACAGTATGCTAAATTATTCGTCCTTGGATGTACAGAATCTGTTCTTCATTTCAGAAGATAATCTGCGCTTCAGTAATGCACTCAATGTGACGCATTCCCATTTCAGTCATACGCGAATTACCTCATGTTTGCAGTTGTTTGCACTGTAAGGAAAAATATGCTGGGCACTGTGTTGATGAGATGATCAGGTCGTATTTTCCAATAAGAGCGTATTTAATTCTGGAACTGCTTTATATTAATACTTCTAAATATGCATGGTTGGTTAAAGCTAGAAGAAGAGATTACCCTCTAAAATTAATAAACTTGTTGTCCGCTATGGGAACGGGGGTTAAATACAGCCCTGTATTCATGAGAGAGAGTGGAATCTGCATATTTGCACTCCCTGGCTTGTATGAACTGGAGGTGATGAAGTCCCCCTGAAGAATTTTTTTCTTTCCATCCAGTAAACCTGCACTTGCATCTAGTTACACAGGAGAGCGCTTACTTCCTTCTGTTTCTAAAGTAGTCCCCAGAAATATTGCAGGCTTACTCTTACTCTCTAATTTGAATTAGTGCTATATTTAAAATGCTGAGAAATCACATTGGTGTAAATCTTGTGCAGAAAGTAAAGAGAAGATATGATCTCATTTAATGAAAGGGATTTTTCTGCCTCCACCCTCCCCCACTTCTCACTATGACAGTACCCAAATCCAATCACAGATCAGTATTTAAGCTAAAAGTGTACTGTCCCCATCTGGGGTAATGAAGGCTACAGGAAATTTACAGCAGAAGGGACACAATAAAAACTACAGAGTGATATATCAGAGTGGAAATCATTAGTGGAGACAATATTGGTAAACAATTGGGTTTGTATCATCAGTTTGCTCTGTTTCAGAAGATGTTGTTCATATTTATTTCACAGTGGCTAGAAGACTGCAAAAGAACATTTGGTACTGATGACAGTATTCATGGCACCAACACAGATGCCCAGGTAGGTGTATGTCATTTGTGTGAGATTAAAAAACATATTTATATCTATTGGACAAAAATTCCAATATTTGCAGACAGATTAAAAATGTATGAAAAGCTTTTCATTTCAGTTATGATACTATCTTTTGGAAACTGAGACTCTGATAAAGTAGTGTTCTAATAAAAATGGCTTTTTTAATAAAAGCTGGCAACCCATCTTGGGTTCTAGACTTAATAATACTGAGTAGATAAGCAGACTAGATACCATCTGTGTGCCAGCAGAAGTTTCTTCAGCGGTTTCTAGAAGAAAAAAGATTAGCATTCTGCTTACATGCTCAGATAAACTGTCTAGCCAAATACCTGTGCTGAATTTAATATAATTAGTACTATATGAATACATATGACCTTTCTGGAGCCATTATTTGGGTGGGAAGGAACAAGGAGTAAAGTAGCAGTATGGGAAAAATCTCATTAAACACTTCCGTCAAAATATCATCTAACAACAATAGGTGAAGTAACCTAGTAATACTAGTTCAATATTTTGTATGTATTTGCATGGCAGCCATCCATGATTAATATTACTAATTGCCATAGTAAGCGATAGCTTTTCCCCAAGTAGACTAGGACTTTTTTTTTTTTTAAACAAGAGCTGCATAATATTGACACTGTAGATCAAAAAAAGCAAATCCAACACCTGTCATTAGTTGGTACAAGGATTCTGCTGTCCAGAGTCCTGTAATAAGAATAGTGAAAGATGTAAGAAGGTAGAATTGCAGATAGTAGATGAACTTACCTTTTCACAATGACATTTTGGCAAAAATCCCAAATCCAAGCTGAAAAAGAAGGAATTTTATTCCTTTTATTCAATCAAACTCTATTCAGTGATGCACTTGGTCATGTTTCTGCTGCTGAAAATGCAGTGTTCAGCAACAGAAATGTCTACTGTGTGCATAGACTATTTCTTCCTTTATGCAGTTTTCATTTGCTCGCATGTATATGTCTGTATGTATTTAATTCAATCACAAAATGGACCTGAATTTTTAGAGTAGTGAAAGGCGAGAATATACTGTTGACTTTTATATTGCATCAAAGCTGCACATTTAAAATAAACATTTCATGTGGATAAGCATAGGTAATACAGCAAAATAATTTGCTGCCATTTGCAAGGATTTTTGCTTTGCCTATGAACACAACATTTAATGTATTTTACACTTGTTTTACATCTTCATGTACAGACTGGTATGTGTTTAGAAAGATGTAACAACATCTACTATTACAGTATGATAAATGTTCTATATATGAATAATAGGGACTGAAATACATAAATGCTGCTCCTCTATGTTTCATTAAAGCAAGTCATAGAATTCTTGTCAGCTTCGGCAGTTCGAGATCTTATTTCTTTGCAGTGTTCCGTGCATCAGAAGTTTCTGCTTATGTAATAATGGTGCTATGTATGTATTAGCACAGAATACAGAACAAAACCATGCAATGTCTATAGTCTGTTAAGCACATAGTGCAGAACTTACCATACTCATATATAACTACGTGCTTAGTAAAGCTCAACTGCTTTTGCCTGTTGGAATTGGACATCAGTTGCATATTCATATGTTTACAATGACCATTGTACTAGCTTAAATGCCATCAATATGCTTAGCACTGTACAAAGCACAGAAGTGAAGTTCCTGTACCTAGTCTGACAAATATATCTTCTGATGATTTCTCTCCCTGTCCCTCTTTCCCAAATGTTTTTCTGAAGTAGCTTGTAAAAATCAAGTGCAATTACAGAAATCTCACAGTGAAGTACTGAGAATTTGAGTTTAGCAAAACCAAGAATTTTCTAAACTCATTCAGAGTCCAAATTAACATCACATCTCACATTTTAAAAGACTTTAAAAAGTTTGCTTAAACTGTAGTGGCACAGAATGAGAAAGAAGCATTGTACAGATGCTTAGACCTAAATGTCCTTGGTTTTGACATCCTCAAATGTGCATACCTGTAAGACTATACAATGTGTAAAGACCAGACAGGGTTGTAAGTGAAGTACCTTACTCGTGTTTGGGACAACAAATCTATCCTTAGGTATAGCAGCAAGTAGTTTAACTTCAAATGGAGTCTGTTAGTTTTTTCCATTCAAGGTGTATTTGGAGCATGTTACTTGTATTTCTTCCCCCATTTTTTCTGGGACATCTTTTACTCTAATCAAATTATTTCCTACGCTAATTCTTTATCTTTTTTTCTTTCTTTGTATTTTTGTGACCTGCTCATCTTCTTGCTTAGCAAATGGAAATTCTAGCAGTAAGTGATGGTTCTTGATTTATCAGATACTTAACCATGCCAGTCACCAAGCTGGTCTCCCATCTGTGTCGTCCATTTGTGACATAGTGATGTCTTGTCATAGACTATTACAACAATGCTGTGTGCTTCGATTTTGCATCATCTAACCCACTGAACTGTTGGTTCTTTTTAGATAATAGGATCCTGTAGTTAGTAGAATGTCACAGAAAATCACTCCATTAGCATTAGCTTTTATGTCTGTCTGTATGTAAAGCAGTATTAACACTGTCTGCACTTTGGCGAGTGTTTTACACACATAAAAATGGAAGCAAGACAGTGCGTAAGTTAATGCTGCTGTTTCATTTCCTTAAGAATACATGATGTGGTATTTTCTAAAGCAGAATCAGAGCTGCCTTTTATAAAGGAAACATTGTTCTTGCCTCCAAGAATGGAATTATTCTCCTCTTACTCCATCAGCGAGTTCTAAGCTAAGGGCCAGGTTATATACTGTGCTTGCATATTTATACTAACGGTTATGAAAGATTCCATACTTTTGGATATTAGATCTTGAATTTAAAACAGCAAAATATCAACAACAGAAGTAAGTGATCTATGAACTCTGTCTTGGAACATGACATTTCAAAAGGTCTTTACATCCCACCCCATCGTCCTTCTTGAAAATGTAACTTATTAAAAGTAAACATTCTTATTAAAAGTAAACTTATTAAAAAGTAAACATTAAACCTATGTGAGAGAGGCTACCTTTAAATTTAAAACTGAATGAAGCTTTCCTCTGCTTTTCATTAGCTTCCTGCTACATTAGCTTCTAAATTTTTTGGCAGTTTCTTCAGTAACCAAATAACTTAATTTTGCACATTCTATACTGAAGAATTTGTTGCTTATTGTCTCTTGTATTGGATAGCAGATGTTTTGCACTGCCTGAGTGTAATAATGTTGTTTACATTTGTAGGAGCTGGAGTTGTGTCGGAGGCTATACAAGTTGCATTTCCAGTTGCTGCTTCTGTTCCAAGCCTATTGCAAACTCATCAGCCAAGTAAAAACAATCAAAAAAGAAGCAGAGGTAATGAAAACCATGCCATTTAGCAACTAATTGTTGACATTTTAAAGCCAAACCATTTAAAATCATTTTGATAACATTTTTATCAGTGGGACATATTTTTAAAAACTGAAGGAGGGTACCAGCTGTTTTATAGACAATTAATAAAAGATTTAAGTAGAGCTTGCAAGAATTTTTTGAGATGTTAAATTATCTGTGTTGATTTCTCGTACAGCTTGAAAGCTCTTAAATAGACAGGATGGCAGGGAGTCCAATACTGAGGATTTTAAATACTTCATTAGTGCTCCTGGTGTATTCTAATCAAACTACAATCAAGGCACATCAGCTCAAATCAACAAGAGTTCTGTGATGGAAACCCCTTTCCATCACCCCAGTGTGTCCTGTTGTGAACACGTCACTTGCTACCAGCTGATTTATGTAACTGTGTCACTTTAGCCACCATTCAATTACTCCACAACTTTAATCCCCATTTTAAGTGCAGTTAGTGATGTGCTCTAGACATCTTATGCCTGATTTTCAGTTGTACTGACTTTAGAAGTAAAATGTCCTTCAGCTGTGCACGTGGTACATACTGAGTTAATCTGAATGCATTATGATATTAATAATATCTTCTGGGTCTGTAATGCAATAAACGGAGGTAGGAGGCTTGGTCTTGCTTGATATAGTAGGGAGGAAAATGAAAAAGCAGGGTGAAAGTCTTTGGTTTTGAGCAGCTTAGGAAAACATGATGCCTGTTCCTCGCTTAGATTTCCAGATTTTTGTAAAGGCTGCAAATAAGTGAGTTTGTTTCCATCTGGAGAATGTTGTGGAAGGTCGGTATCACCCAAGTCCCACTTCCTGCCTAAGTCAGTGAGATGTAGCATCATATTCTGAGCGATGGCCTTGTATTTTACTCATCCTTTGGAGCTAAAGCCAAAGATAATATTATACATGCCGGTTGCACTACAGTTATTCTGTTGGGTTACTAGTCTTCCAGACTTTTTCTTCATGTTTAAGTTGTCTTTGTAATAACACAGTTGCTGCTGTACTTTTCCAAAGTGTTTAATTCTTCTTGTCAGTTTAATTTAAGTGGAGAAAAATTAATTTATTATTTGAAATAAATTCTAAAAGAACCAATTAAGATGGAAATTTCATCAGAGAAAAGCCCAGATACCTGATAGGCATACTTGGGCCATTAAATGAACCATATATTTAAGCAACTGCAGCAAATATTTGGATGTACTTTTTCTGCCTCTGATTTCTGATTCCAAGAGGAAGAAAAATTTAAGTCTGATGTGCTGAAAGTTAATTTGGCTGGAAACACATTTAAACTAGAAAAGTCACTCTTACATTTGTTTTAGGTCATAAACATGTCTGAAGAACTTGCTCTTTTGGAGAGCTGTCTGAAAGAGGCTGAGGCTGCATCTGACAGTGGTATTGAAGAAACTGAAATTGCAGAGGCTTCCCAAGCTAGCACAGAGACGGCTATTCACTCTCTCATTGAAACCCTGAGAAACAAGGAGTTTGTGTCGGCTGTAGCACAGGTCAAGGCTTTCAGGTAAGTGCTTAAGGATTATGCTTTCAGACCTGAGTTTGCTAAAGGGCCTTTTTAATTTAAAGATAGGGATAGACACTACTCCAGTTTTTTTTCAGCTCTTGATAGATGTCCTTATTGAAAAGGACAAGCACTGCTGCTTCATTGCCACTTGTTCATACACATTTTGCAATTTTAAAAAAGGCAATTTTAGTAGTACTTGTTCTTTAGAATTTATCTGAGAGAATTATACTATTAACTACCAGGACGCTACAGAAGAAACATTTCTCTTGCATTTTCCTATGTCTTCCGTTCAGATGTCTGCTTAAAGAACAAGAATGTTTAAACATATTTTTTTTAATGTTTAAATCCAAATTGTGTGTTTACAGATCTATTTGGCCCCATGACATCTTTGGCAGTTCTGAAGATGACCCAGTTCAAACACTGCTGCACATATATTTCCGTCATCAGACGCTTGGTCAAACTGGTAGCTTCGCAGTAGTAGGCTCCAACCAAGATATGTCTGAGGCCAACTCAAAGCTGATGGAACTTAATCTAGAAATTCGAGAGTCTCTACGCATGGTGCAATCTTATCAGCTTCTAGGGAAAATCAAACCAGGAATAAATCTTGTGAGCACTGGATTCTGAACAGCTGTCATTTAGAAAAGAACTGACGAAGATGCTTCAGACTATTATTGAGCACCTTTCATAAAAAAAAAAACACCACACCTCCAGCAATCCTGACAACCACAGAGTTTCATCACAGCAAGAAACTGTTTCATCAAAAGTAAAAATATGAAAATTTAAGTGAACATCTTTCTTGACTGCTCTTTCTACACAGTAGCTGTGTGGCAGTAGTATTTTTTTATTAAATATATGTATTAAAACTACACAAGAGGAAAAGGGCTTAAATCTAATGCATACGTATGCATTATTTCCTGTTGTAACAGAACTATAAATGGTGTTTGCAGTAACAGCCTCTAAAGGTTGAATCAATATTGCAGGTGGGATGAGGCTAAAATCAAGGCTGGTTTATTTTGGCTGAAGACCTGCAAGGCTTCCTGGCTTTCCAGCAGTAGTAGATATAATCACCAACTAATGAGACACTTTGCAATGTCATGAAGAATGTGCGGTCAAACATGAGTAGAATGACTCACAACTACAAATCTGTTGACTTTTCAATGTTTTATTTGCTTTTGTTGTCTGTAACAAGGAGATGGTGTGTGAGTTAGAATGTATGGCTATGTGACAGTTGTTTTTTGAAGGTATGGATGATTGTTAAATAAGGTCTCAGAGCATGCTTAAAAGAGCTGCAAGATTATTTTTTAAGAAATTTTATTTTATTAGATCTAATCCTCATAGTGTGTAAATGTTAGGACATTTAATAATATTTTAAACTGGGATGTCCCAGTGTTTCTAAAAGAAATAATATATCTGTTAACTTTATTGGAATGCTGCTCAGTTCTCTGATCAGTGCTTACGTTACAAATATTGATAACAACTAACCAAAAAGTAGCTGCCTGCAGAGACTTTAAAATGTATATTAAAAGATATATGCTGCCCATCAGCAATTCTCATTAGAAGTTAACTTATTTTATTCTGTAAATATTCTAGAAACTGTATAGTGCAAAACCAGTATTTTTCTTGTAAATCTGTGCAATGCACTGTTAAGACAGTAGGCATATAAAGCTATGAGGGGAAGGAGGGGGGGTTCTCCCTCACGGTAGTCACATACATTACTTGCAGCCTGAGTAGTCTGCAGGGTTCAGAGTTTGAATGCACATACATGCATCTTCACGACTCAAGCCTAAGGACTTGGGACTATATAGAAGACTGACTACCAAAACATGCAAACAGGCAATATACTCGTAGTTCAGTGTCAAAGTCTGTAGCATAAAGCAAACTGGACTCTGTTGAAACCAACAGCATTTTGGTTTGTTTGGTTTTTTTTAAAAAAAAAAAAAAGAAAGAAAAAAACACAGAAAAAAATAACGTAGTCCCATGATTCCTGTGATTTGAAAGGAACACCCAATATTTTTATATACATCTCACCCACTGTGATTTTTTTTTAATGGGCTCTAATTCCAGAGTTTAGAATGTAGAATTGAAATTCTTAGCTCTGCCTTTTGGGGGAATTGGACCCCACCAGAAATGTAATTATGCTGAATGCATTAATTGAAGGCACTGTGCACACTGTTGGGCTGCTGACAGTAGTTATTATCCTAACAAGCTCTGTAACTGGTCAAGGCACATCCATAATCACTGTATTTTTTTTCCTTGTCCCTGATAAAACTGAGTTATTTTGATGGTTTTGTGGTACTGTAGAGGGTGTTCTTCATTATTTAATAAGTATTTACTGGGGAAAAGTAGTTTTATTTAGTGGCACATTACACTTTTATTTACATCATCTTTTACCAGCTTTTTTTGTAAAAATAAAAGACCCTGCATCTGTCATTTTGTGTTTTTTTACAAGCTCGCGTTTAAATACTTTAGCTAAACAGACTAAACATTGACAATAGGGGCCTGGGTGCCCTGAAATAATATTTTTTCCTTTTATGTCCTGTTAATGCAACAGCATTTTCCTAGGCATCTTCTGAAGCTGTTAAGGATTTCTCATGCTACTCAAACCTGAATCTATGTACATAATTCCTTATGTTATAAATCTTCCTCCATTTACAGTGACTAGTGGAACCTACCCTAGGGACCAGAATCATGCTCGCTGACCATCTTTGGTATTGCTTTAACTTTGTGAAGCTTTTCCAAAATTACTCATTCTCAACTACTGCAGAAGCTGTCACACAGCATTACCTGATGCCAGGGCTGTGCCAGATCTGGAGCTGTGGTAAAGCTGTCTAGAAACAAGCAAAACATCAGACATCTTCTGTAAGATGCAGCAGATTGAGCTAACGCATGCAAAAGAATCTCTTCATGCAAAAGCTGCACAGGGCAAGTTCAAGGTATCTTTGAAGAACTGGCAGCATTAAGGCTGTTCCTTTCCGCCTTGCATCATCACGTAGGTCATGAGCAGCTTTCCTCCTTTCTGCTGAGTCTAGGAACCAGTGCCCACAGCACACAGGGTACACTGTCAAGGACGTGACCGAGCAGTGGAGTGGAAAAGGATACAGACCTGCAGAACTGAGGAATGCTTGCACCATGAGGTAAAGCTTGTTTAATATTGCTGCCCACCACCCTCCCCTCCAAGACTCAAAACCTTGCAGTAGCTGATGAAGGCAGGGCCAGCCCTTTGCCACTCACTGCCATCAGCTGCTTGCTTGGACCAGTTGCTGTTGAAGCATGCCTGTTTTAGCTTCGATGCAGATGGGCTACACCTGTCTCACATCTTCTCAAACAGAAGCAACTGCTGCTTTGACTAGTCAGTGGGGATGACAACTCTTAAGTTGTACTCAGTCTCACTGGGGCTTACTACTGATAATAATTGTATAAGTCGCCATATTCACAGCAAGTAATCCTCAAATCAATGTTTGCAAGGACATCTGTGTCAGTAGGAACCACTCGACTGCTCATACTGCTGCAAGTATGTTGCCGTATGACTTCATACTGACATAGCAGAGAGCTCAGTGCCAAGGTGCACAGACTCACCACAGTCTCCCACACTGTGTCCATTGGGACCAGACTGCAGGTGTTAGAGCAGGGAAGGCAGATAGGAGAACATACTGAAAAACATCATTAGAGGGAAATAACACTCAGAAATAAAGACATCCCAGATCAGAGGTGCAGCTGTGAGCTGAACAGCCTGGGGGCAGATGGCTGCACTGAGCATCTCACCTGTGCTCCTCCTCAAGCTGGAAAGTTGCCACTGCTCATTGCTGTAATGACTGGTGAGTGCAAGGGTCATGCATCTACAATAGAAAACCACCTAGCTGCAGTTGTACTTTTCAAGTTGAACAGGGCAAGGATGGAACTTCTCGTGAAAGCCTTTGAGTAAGCTGGTAAAGCAGGGGGTATTTCCTTTTACTGTGATATAGGGCAAAATGCTTCAGGTAGAAGCATGAAATAAAATGGTACCCTGTTCCAGGGGTGGTAGGCCCACTTGCTCCCAGAACACCTCATGCTGCTATAATAATGAAAAGAGCAAGAATAAATAAAATTACTTAGCAATAAATCGGTGCTGCAGCATTAAGCCTTAGTTAATGCAGCAAGTTTAAGGGGCATGTTAAAATAAAGCAGGAATCTGCAACAAGATAAGTCTACAGAATTAGCACTCACTGTCCCTCTAAATGGATGTTAATTGGTACAAAGGACAATGTTTGCCTACCCCACCATACACTACCTTCCATTTAGAGACGCAAAACTGCCTGGCACTGAAGCTGTTAATACCACATGAGCTCAGACTGGTTCTCCCTTTAATAGAGTGGTCTCAAGTAAACTGAGCACACAGGTGTAGATCATTGTTATAACCAACATCAGTCTTTCCCAATATAAGCTATATCAAGAGTTCTGCAAAAAGCCTTTGTGTTATTATGCTCACTTTCAAAATTAACAGCTTTATTCAGGAAAGTGTATTTTCTTCTAAGTTTACCCAACTCCTTGGCTACAGGGTAGACTAGTGGGGGTGTAGGTCTTACCAGCTTGTGAACCCGCTCAAAGGGTGATGCTGTAGTCCAAGTCAGCTTGTGATGCTTTCCAGAAGTGTAATGTCCCTACAGCAGCCATTACCAATAGCACCAGTAGGGCTTGAAGAACATCATCTGGGAGTAACCATGCTGGTCCTGCCGTTACTACCAAACACTGGAAGAACAATTCCTAGTTGTAGACCCAGTCCCAGAAGGGTGGAGGAGTCTGATCCTCCCCCAGTGGCAGGCAGCTAAACCATAATTAGCTCAAACTCTTCAAGTGTAAGCCACTAAGTGCACAGCTCTTTGTGCATCACAGGAAAGTAGAAGAGGAAGCCAAGCTTTGAGCCTTTGAAGTATCATTTCTCTTGATAACCTTGTGGAAGTAAAGATGGGCAACGCACTTACCAAGAGACCCTAACATCTGACTCCCTTCCCCAGCAGTTTGTGAGAACTGTCCCTAAAGATGCATTAACCACAACCTTTCTTTGGCTTTAGTCTACAAGGCAAGAGCACCAGCTTACCTGAATGCAGACCAGCTGTACCAGCAGTGACCTAGTTTTTACATAGCATTTCTCAAACATTTTCTAGTTATGGAAGAACAGGTACCAAAGACTTTCTACATAGAAGTGTGCACAGTAAGTGAATACTATCAAGTGTTCTGTTCACAAATGATGCTCTACCTACTATACATATCCATTTGATGTTGAACTTCAGTGTACGATTAGTTCAAGGATAGGAGCAGTAACAGACATCTTTTCCCACCCAAGATTCTACAAGGTTCTGAGTCAGTTGCTGCCAAGAGCATCACTAATTTACAAAACATTAACGCAGGCTCTTCCCCTGGGCAAATTCCAGAAGTTGAGCACAAACCCACCTGAGTGTGTGTGCTTTGCAATACTTCTTTTATTCGTACGCTCGCCTAGCTACACCTCCCCGAGCACCTTCAAACAGTAACAACAAAAAAATCCTGCTCTACTTGCAGTTTTCTAGAAGAACCCTAAACAAAAACAAAACCCCCGTCCCACTCAGATGATGTATTTGAAACTGAAGGTGCTATCGCAGGAGAGGCGTTTCCCTTTGCATCTCCCGCAGAGGTCCTGGCGGTGGGGCCTCTTGGGGTCCACGTGGCGCATCTTCACGGGGCAGGTGCACCTCGTCTGCTTGCAGCTCTGCGGGAGAAGGCCGCGGTCGGCGGGCGCGGGCCGGCCTGGGGCGGGCGCGGGTGACCCGGGGGTCCCTTACCTGGCAGGTGATGTCCTCCACGCGGTACGGGTTGTAGGACTTCTGGCAGGTCCGGCAGAACTGCCGGAAATAGACCTGCGGCGGGGGGGAGCCCGGGGTCAGCGGGGGCGGCGGGTGAGGGTGGCGGCAGGCTGGGCGGGTCCGCGCTTCCCTACCTTGTTGGTGCCCTGGACGCACCAGACGTACGCGCTCTCCCAGCGGATGTTGCAGTCCTTGCAGTGGTAGTACCCGTACTTCTGCTCCAGGAACTGCCGGGGACAGCGGTTACTCGACGGCCGGGCGACTCCCGGGCCGGCCCGGCCCCACTCTCCCCCCGGCAACCCTCACCTGGAAGCGCAGCCGGGTCTTCCCCTCCGCCAGCTCCCGCTTCTGGGGGGCGGCCGGCGGCTCTGCCCGCGCCTCTGCCGCTGCCTCCTCATGGCTCCCCTCCGGCTCTGCCGCCAGCGGCTCCGAGGTGGCGACCGGGCGCTGCCCCAAGGGCTCGACAGGACCCTCGGGGGGCTTCTCCCAGCTGGCCCGCACGGCGGCCGCCTCCGCCTCCCGCTGCGCGGCCGCCTCCTCCTCGACGGCCGCCGCTACCGACTCCTCCTGCTGCTCCTGCTGCGGCCGCTCCGGCTCCGGGCCCGGCTCCTCCAGGAAGGCGGTGAGTCTGCGGGACGCCATGGGCGAGTAGACGGCGATGGTACGGGGGAAGCGCACGGCGCGGGTGCTGGTGGTGGCGGGACTGCCTTGCTCCTGCTCCGGCTCCCGCTCCGGCAGGCGGGGCCGCGGCCCGGCGGGGGGCCCGGGGCGGCGGCGCAGCAGCGTGCGGGGCCCGAGGGAGCACTGCACCGAGGCGTCCTGCCGCGGGTTCACCTGGACGCCCACCTCCTTGGTGTTGGCTTTGCGGAGCCGCGGCGTCAGGTTGGGGTTGACCTGGGAGAGGATGGCCTTCAGCTGTGCCCGCTGGTAGTTGTCGAAGTACTCGGCGGCCGCCGCCGCCTCCCCGTAGTAGCCCGAGAAGTAGCCGCTGCCCCGCGGCCGCCAGCCGCCCGCTGCCCCCCCCTTGCCCTTGGGCGGCGGGTAGCGGTAGGAGTAGGGGTGGTAGGCAGCATACAGGCAGCTCTCCATCGCCTCCTCCGCCATTACGCCGGACCCGGGGCAACTGCTCCTCGGGGGGCTCCTTAAATAGCCCCGGGCGGGGCGGGACCGGGGCCGGGCTTCCCCCGCCCTCGACGGGCGCCGACCCCGGCGGGGCTTCGGGCCCCCAGCCCCCCCGACCCGCCAGCACAGCTCCCTCGGTGAACCAGATAGCACAGCCCTGAATTGCCCCTGCGGGATTAATTAGCGGGGAACACGGGTTTGGTTCAGCTTCGCCATGTATTTGTGGTGAGAACAATGACCACAACGCTTTCACAGTGGGTGGGAGGAATGGAGATGAGCGCGCGCAGGATGGTTTGCCCATTTGTCTACACTGGCACCGCGTCGCGTTGGCGCTACGAAACGTGTGTCTCCCGCCTCGGACCCGCTCCTGCTGCACTCGGGCAGGAGCCTCCTTGCCTGAAGACACACGGTTACTGGTTTGTGTTGCTGCGGTACTTTCTCCATTGTTTTTTGAATTGTTTTCATATGTATTTTTGAGGAAATACAACTGTCACAGTGTTAAACACACATCACCTTGTACAATGGGAGCGGCTGGAGAAATGGTGGAGGCCGAGCAGCTCTGCTCACACAGCTGCGAGCATGGCCCCAGCCTGGTCACAGGCACAATGCACACCGCATGTCCCTGTTTGTCGCCTCCTTGTCTTGCCTAAAGTGCGGTCTGTGTCGGCTCCATCTGGATGGAGGTGTGCTCCTCCGCGGTCACTGTGCCGTAGGAAGTATCAGCCACCTCCTCTTCCTTCAGTTTCTTGTAGGAAATATCCGTGTCTTCCTCTTCACCAAGCGTCTCTTGTTTGTAGCTCTCTCGCCCGTACATCTTGTACATCAATACAAAGAGTCCTGCTTCTGCTGACTGAAAAAGCGCGTAAAGCAAGGGAAACATGTACATGCTCCCAACGAGCTCTGGGGGGAAGGTGAGTTTTAGGATGGCAGTGCAGAGCTGGACGTTCTGGCACCCTGTTTCCAGGGACACCGTTCTCCTGCAGTGCGGGGGCATTTTAAAGACCGTGGCTAAGCCGTATCCCAGGGCATACCCGGCTAGAGGCATCAGCACCGCAATGGTATAGACGGATGCAGGAATATGTGCCATCAGATCAGGGCCCAGCATGGTCCCAGTCAGGATAAACAGGATCACCAGAGTTGCCAAGAGGGACCACAGGGATATCTGGCAACAAATACAGACGTTGATAACACAGGGATTATTAGGATAAGCATAGCAGGTAGAGGCTTGATAGTCTAAATTGCAAACTGTGGTTGCGATGCCCTTTATGTTTTTTCTCCTGGCACAGGACTTTGGTTGTGTTTGATCAGATCCCAGGAAAGGAAGACCCCTCCCTCTTTTTGCTTTGGGGTGACTTGCTGGGAAACTAGAGAGCCAGGGCTTGTGACTCGCTTTTTCTTTCATAATTAAGCTAATTTGTTTGCTTGTTTTAAGGAAGTGTCGCCGTGCCCGGGGGTTGGTTTTGCCAGCCCTGGGTGTAAGGGAGCAAGGAGAGAGCAGGATGTGGGGGAATGTCGCTGCTCCAGGGCCTGCACTGCCCTCCTCCCCATGCGCTGGGGGGTAACCTGCCCTTCCCCTCACTTCCCGTCTCCATCCCACCATTTTACATCAAATCCTTATCTTCCACCCAGTTAGTGGAATACGCCTGTGTGAACCCAACCACTGGTTCAGGGAGACCAGAAAGGCTACCCCGGCCCTGTCTCCCCCAGTGCCGTCCCCAGGCGTCCCCCCGCCCCGATGCGTACCTTAACCACGAGGTCAGCAGCGCGGGGGTGTCGGTAGCGGAGCAGCACCCCCAGGCCGATGGGCAGCAGGGTGCTGCCCAGGGTCAGGCTGACGGCGCCCAGGGGCAGCAGCCGCACCAGCGCCGTGTGGATCCAGTGGCGGCTGTACACCCACAGGCACAACGGCATCAGGAGCAGCGCCAGCAGCGTGGAGGAGGCCGTCATGATAACGCTGCCGCGGGGAAGCAGAGAGACACCGGGTCACGCACGGCGAGCCCCGGGAAGCCGCAGCCCTCGCGGGAAGGGGTCTCTGCAGCCGGCCGCAGGCTTCTCACGGCAAAAGCCCCGGCCCTGCGCCAGCCGGAGGGGGGCTGGCAGGCTGTTCAGGGAAGCGGGCAAGAGGCGTGTGTCGGGGTCTGTGTAAGACCCCCCCCCCCCCGAGAGAGACAGGAAAGCGGCGCTCGGGGGCTGCCCCGGCGGTAGGTGCTCGGCAACCCCTCCGCGGGTCCCGGGGTCGGCTGGGGCGAGGGAGAGCGGGGCGCGTACCTGAGGTTCATGTCCCCGTCGACGAGCACCGACATGAGGTTGGAGAGGTTCCCCCCGGGGCAGCAGCCGCAGATGAGCACAGCCACGGCCGCCACCTCGTCCAGGGCGAAGATCAGGGCGAGGAGGAAGGCCAGCAGCGGCATGGCCACGAACTGCCCCAGCAGCGCCAGCAGCAGCCCCACGGGCCGCCGCAGCTGCGGGCCCAGCTGCCCCAGCTCCACGGCGCAGCCCAGCCCCAGCATGGTCACGCAGAGGGCCAGCCCCACCACCACGCTCAGGCCCTGGCTGAGGGACCGGTCCCCGAACGCCTCGCCGTCCCCCGCCACCGACCCGCCGTCGGGGCCGCCGCTCCCCGCCGCCGTCGGGGTCTGCGCGGAGCCGGCCATGGGCTGCGCTGCTCCCGGGAGCCGCCGGCTCCCCGCCGAGCCCCGGAGAAGGCAGCGGACGGCGGGAGGGGTCTCAGCGCGGTGTGTGGAGGCGGCTCGCCCCGGCGGCCCCCGGAGCCCGCATCCCGGCGCTGCCTCTGTGCCGCGGTTCCGCCGTCTGCTGCGAGCGCCGCCCGCACCCCCGCGGCCCCCCCGCGGCCTGGGCGGTGTCTCGGTGCCGCCTCGACGGCGGGCAGCGCCGGGCCCCCAGCGCCGCCGGGCCCTGGCGGGGGGATTCAGGGGCGGGCCCCCATCCCGCTGCGCACCCGGTGCCGGGTGTCGGGGGGTTACTTTGTCATCGGCACCGAAGGCGGTCGGCGTCGCAGTGTCACCCGCTGCGGGTGCGCAGCGTCGGCCCCCGTCTGTTGGGGGACAGCCAGGCTCGTGCCCCCTCCAGGCAGGTTGCTGGCTGCTGCGAGGGCTGCAGGGGTGGGTGAGGAGGGGTGAAAAGCTCTCTCCGGAGGTGGGGGAGGCGCCGCTTTCTGCTGGTGGGGTCCCAGAAGCTCGCAAGGAGAGCTGGTGCCTTCATGGGGCAGCCGTGCAGGCGGAGGAAGCAGAGAAAGCTCGCAAGCACAGAAGTATTCAAACCAGCGTAAGAAATATTGCTAATCACCCGAAAATCACATCCAAGAGTGACTGTAGAGTTGTCCGTTGTATAACTGTGCTTAAAACATTTATGTTTACCCTGCTCCATATTTTCCATTTAGTAATTGTGGCCCTGTTCCTATAAAAGCAGAACGCTGTGTGGGGCACCAGACTGGGCTCACCAGGGCAGGGGCTCTAGAGAGAGGAGGGCAGCCTCTGAGACCAGGGTGAACATCAGTGGCTCTTACTCTGTGTGCTTGGCAGCACTGCTGCTGGCTGTGTCTTCACCCGGAGGATTTGGAGGGATTGCAGCCACCACTTCACATTGCCACTCCTGGGGGTGGTTGCTGGCTCAGCACAGAGCATCCTGGGGGCTGCCCCTTGGCCTCCACTGCTTCGCTCTGAACAGGGTGTCTCAGCTCACAGCTCAAGGGGGACACACCGAATTTAAAGAGCCTATGGGAGCCACCCTGACCAGCTGCTCACCTTCAGCACCATTAGACAGAATGTTTATAAAAAAATTATTTGGGTACAATTTTTTTGACCCAGGGGCTGTGGAGAAATTGGCAACTTAAGAGAAAAACCAGAGTGCTATTTGCTTGTCAAGCCTTTAATTCTTACCTGGGGCACAGGCAGCACAAGAAGTACACATAGTACCTAGTGACAAAATCCCGGGTACAGCAACTTTGTCAGAATGATGACAGATTTAATATTGCTTTGTCTGTGTTTGTCTCCTTGCCATTAGCCTAAGGAGAGCACAGGGAAGATGAGTCAATGGAGCTGAGCAACCAAATAGGATCCAGGTTGTGTTAGTTCATTCATATTTTTGGGCTCTATGTGCTACTAGACTAGGTCTGGTTGGCTTTCTGAGCCAGCAGCATCCTTCGGACTTAATTTTCAGGTCTGTGTATGCAGAAAAGTGCTTGCAGTGTATTTATTGTGCTTCTTAAAAAGTCTTACCACTGCTGTATCTTATCCCAGTCTTTGGCTGCCCAAAGTGCTGTGCAGGTCATTTGCTTATCAGACCATCCTGGTTTGTCAGCAGTGGCTGTGTGGTTTCCCTGTGGCGGGACCAAGCAGGGATCACTGTGGGCGAGCCCAGGCTGGGTCGGTTGTGCAGAGCACAGGGCAGCTGCTTATCGAGCAGGTGTGAAGGGCGCAGGCAGGCCTCCTGTTTTATCTCTGAATGTCACTCCCCAAATTCCCCAGTGGAGCAAGGCTGCTCATGCGAAGATATTTTTGTGTCATAAATATGACATAATGTGTCATATCATGTAGGCAGTTATAGGAGGAGTTCAGTAAACATAGATACAGGGAAGCAGATGTGTCCTGTTTCAGAGCCCACCCAGTCACCATGAACTCCAGTCTCAAGGGACACTGAACTATGGCGTTCTAGTGGGAAAACGTCATGGATGCATCATAACAAATCAAGACCTCTTGAGACTTTTCTTAAAATTTGTCATGTGAAATTAAAACTTAACTCTTCATTTAAACAAGAGCAGTACCACTGACCTCAGGGAAAGCCAGATCTGAACCCAGCTGATGTGCTTTGCTAATTGTCTATCCATCACCCTGGATGGCACCCAGGATATTTTCACATTCAGAGCATAGAGTGAAAAAATGTTGTATCTGCTGCTGAGTGTGGTTCTTGTCTCTTTAACTTGCTGCAGGCTTTCCCGATATGTCATCGTTAAAGTACAGTCTGGAGTCTGGAGTGATGCTAAGTAGTTTTGCAGCATCTGGCTGCGAGGCAGCCGTCTCACATGTAGTGCACACCATGATGTATCTAAATCAATGGCTAATTCCTTCTCTGTTTTCTTTTGCAGAGAAAGCATACAGCCTACCCTGCTATTACTGGAAGCAACAGATTGACTGCTTGAGTATAAAAAGACTCAGGAAATAATCATATATCATTCTCAAATTATTCCTCGGTAGTCATTCTGTTGAAAAATGGGTGAGAAGATAAGAGAGAGCATGAGCAAGAAGAGGGAGGGACAGGACTAATTGAAATATGAGCTGCTTGTAATTTGTAATTTTTAAATAATATTGCCTTACATATTCTTAGGAGGGGTTTGATATCCATAGGAGAACACCCATGCTGTAGCTGGTCCAGAGTAGCAGAAGTTCTTCAAACACTAGGACTTTTGTTTGCTTTTTTTAATAACAATAATTTTTGTGCCTTCCCTTTATTTAACTGGAAACAAAGGTGAAATATAAAGGACAGGCATGTAAGGGATTTTGGCAGTGCTGTGAGAAATGAGCAAAGTGCTTGGCTGGTGACTGCTTCAGCACATTATGTGGAGATGTTGTTTGAATCACTTACTTTTCCTGCCAGAGAATAAAAGCATCTGCCATAGCCCAGGATTATTACAAAATTGCAATCATTGTGTACCCTCAAGGAGGACCCTTTGGTGTCCTTCAAAGGAAGTCACTGTGGGTGTTGTGTGCTCCGCTGAATTTGGTGCAAGAAGAGGAGATTCAGGGTGTGCAGCTGAATCCGTCGTTCCACATGTTCAGGAGCCTCAGGCAAGAAGGGTTGGTTTGCAAATCCCAAGCAGGTCATGGATAAATCACAGTCTGGGGCTTGGAGGACTAAATCCCAACTGTGTGGCTTTTCAGGTGTGTGCCTGCTGTCGTTGTGAGCACTACCTAAAAACAAGGTGATGGGGCGGGGTGGGAAAGCAAAGGGCGGGTGCCCCCTCTTTTCCCACTCTTCCCATTTCAGTCTGCTACCTAGAACATATGAAATAGTGGAAAAGGAGTAAACAGTGCGACTGCTGTGCAGCTCTCCCCTCTCCTCCCGCCTGGGCTCCTTGTGCGCTGTGCCCAGGGCTGCAGGAGGCAGCGGAGCTCAGCTCTGCGGGATGGCGTCAGCTGCCCATAAGTCACTCGTTGCCTCTCTGCCCGTCGGTGCTGGCTGATTTGTGGAGCTGTGCTGGGCGTTTGCAGAGGAAGAGAGGCCTCCTGAGGGTTGCCCTGGAGGATGGAAAGCTCTCGGTCAGCACCTGTAAGCAGCGGTGCTACTAAAGAGGCTGGGGCAAAATACTGCTGGAAAGTGACATTCAGGTGAGACCTAGACAGAGTAGTTTCTGATTTTCACGGGATGTATAATCCCTTTGTTTCTATTTACTTGCTATGCACCTAGGTTATGGATAGAAATAAAAGTGAAATTTAAGGCTTAATAGGACAATAATAATTTTCCATGGGGGAAAAAAAAAACAGTCTTTGCTGTCATTGTCTTAGATTAAAATAATCCTTAAGGTGTATTGTGTAGTCTCTACATACAGTTCAGGGTAAACTTGTGGTAAAATCTGTGAAATATATGTGCCCATTCTTATTTATAGCTTGGATTCAGTGCGGTTATTTTTGTGGCTTAGGAGAGTTAGGAACTGGAGCATAACTGTACAGACATACCGGTGATTTTCATTGTTCTTCCATGGTTGTCTTTGTACTGAACCGGGTTCCTCTCTGACACTTGCCTGCTGCACTCTCCCTCAAGAGCAGCAGCACAGAGGAGACTTGGCACCTTTTGCCACCCTCAGCCCGTAGCCCACCTTCACAGAGCCAGTGACCAGCGGCTGTAAGGTCTTAGCATTCATGGCTTTTTTTTTTTTTTTTTTCATTTGTAAGTTGTTTGAGAGCTAGCTCACTGAACAGGAAAGAAAATGCATTTTTAAATAAGATGAAGCATGAGTTCTGTGACATTAGGTTGTTCCTGAACAAGAAACCTTCCCAGCCAGGCACAGACAGAAGCTGCCATGGTGAGGATGTGCTGATCGATCAGTGTAGCTCCTGCCCCAAACCTCTCGTGTTTCACCCAACAGCAGAGTGAAGCTGGACCAGGTAGGTGGAGAACATGCCAGAGCCGTGGGTTTCCCGTGAGTTTGTTGCTCCTGCAGCTGTCCATAGGGCGGAAGGGCTGGGGCCTCACAGGCTTCTTTGCTGCTCCTCAGCAGAACACTTGGTCCCATTGCAGCCCTGTCACGCCTCATTCCAAGTTGCTTTTCTTCAAAGCAACTCCCCTCTGTCCTGTCCTTAGCATGGCACCATGGCTCGATCCTGCTTGGCTAACCTCCAAAATAATCAGCATCGTTTATCCCATGGCCAGCAGCCTCCTCCAGGCCCAGGGTTTGAATTTCAGGATGGGGAAAATGAGATACATGTCCTTTCCTCCCCTCCTCAGCAGGAGTCATCACTGCCTCGCTGTTGTCTTCTCTGCAGGCAGGATCCCACCGAATCATCCTTCCCTTCCCCTTGGCCCGGGTGGCAAAGGCATCCCGGCACCCTCCTTCTCCTCCCTCCTCAGCTGCACTGCGTCTGCCTCTCCTCTGCCCTGCTGCCTTTGGGATTTGTCCTCTCCCCTTCTCCCTCCTTTTCCTCTTCCAAATTATGCCTGTTTCAGTCCATACATAAATACTCCGTATTTACACCTCCCTTGAGAGAAGAGCTCTGCACCTCGTAGCCTCTGAGGTTTTGTTAAATTGGTGTGGAAGGGAAACAGCACAAGCGTCAGGACGTGTCCCCAGCATCTGTTCAGTCTGAGTGCCTGGGGATGGATCCTTTCACTGAAGCTCTGTGTTAGCAGCCAAGGTCAGAGATTATTATAAGAAAACTCTCCCATTATACTTGGTGTTCCCCCATGTTTATTTTTAAGATACCTGAAGACCATTACTCACCAAGTAAGTGCAATACGACTTGGGTCTCCATGTTCCAATAATTCATAATTACAGCTCAGTGTTTAAGGCTGCGTGATCTGCCTCTTAAAAATGAGATGCAGAGATCTTTTGCCAACTATCCCATTAGAAAAAGGCTTCTGGTCCGTGAAAGGAGGAGAAATCAGGGGATCATTGATGAATAATCTTCTAAATTGATTGCCGACGGTTGTTTGTTGTGGCAGTAGCATTTTATTCTTTAAGCAATTAAGTGCCTTTACCTGAGATACAAATACCCAGATTCAAACAGGAAATAATTCTCAGACCTCAGACCCTGTTCTGTTTTGTTGCCGTTTGATCTTTTTCTGGAGTTGGAGTGTTACCAGGATTAAGATGAAAAGTTGTAATAAAATAAATGACCTGATGACTAGTGCTTGCCTCAGAGCAGAAGAGCCAAAACGAGCATCTTGTGCTGCCAGTCAGGTACGGGGGGTGAGGTGAGGCTGCCTCTGAAGGAACTGGCTTTAGTTTTAAAAGTCAAATGGCATTCTGGACCACAGGTGCTGGTCTCGTTTCTCCTGGGCGCTCTCCGGCAGGCGGTCTGAGTCGTACTTTAGAGACAGGCAGGTCTCAGATGGGGCAGCTCTAATTTACCTCCCTGCGAGTGCCGCAAACAGTCCGTTCAGCATCTGCCGGAGCGGGGGAAAGGTGCAGAGGGACCCTGATGGCTGTGAGGGGACAACGGTGTCATCAAGGCCAGAGGGCATGCTAAAAATGGGATGTGCATAACTTGGTGGGGCTGTAGGATGTGTGTGCAGTTGCAGGCGCAGATCCAGCTGGATTATTTGCTGCCGTTGCCCATTGAGGCTCCCAGCCCCCTCTTAATTTCCTGTGCAGGAACCTGGTCAGGGTTAGGGACATAAATCAAGGCAGGTAATATGGAGGTCAATCACATAAATGTGGTCGTGTGCCTATAAAATCTATATTTTGGGTTTTGCAAAAAAATGCCAGATCAGAGCAAATGACACTGAGACTGTATTGTCCCACAAACCAGCTTAAATGTCACAAAGTGCAGATGTAAATTTAATAATACCTACAGCAGCATTTGCTTTGTAGAGTATTCGTTTAGTTGGAACGAAGACACCCCAAAGACAAATTACATCCCTCTCCTGCTAAAGCTTTCTTCATATTAAAAAGGATGTTAATGGTGAGCCCCATGGGAAAGACAGGAGTTAATGGCATCAATATTCTGTCTCAGGTTACGCAAAACAAAAAAAAAATCTTTGTGCTCAGTTGTCATTTATGTCACTGCATTTAAGGCGCCTAGAGGTGGACTAAGACTGTTTTATATTAGAAACTGTACAAGCATAGACTAAAATTGCTTCTTGTCCTGATGCCAAATTTTTGCTGAATAATAAAAATGAATACCAATAATGCTGATCAGCAAGTAAACAGGCCCTCCAAAATAGGTGCACTATTACCTAAATTAAATCTCAAGCTGTCTACAAAGAAATCTCAGACCAAGGGGAAGAAATAAATCTCAAACATAATAGGAATCTGTTAATACTTGTCTTAGATAATGTTATTTATTAAACCCATGAAAATCGCCTTGACACGCTGTGTTATGAACACTTTTTAAACCATGATAAAGTAGGATGCTTTTTAATAACCTGAAGAATCTTCTGAGTGTCGAACGTATGGTATCAGTAGAACGTGCATGTCACTGCAGCTGAGGAAGATACCCCTGGGCTTTGTATACCTGTTGATTTGCCAGGAAGATGAGAATGTGAATGTCTTAGTCAACAAGATCTTTTATTTCCTTTTTGGGGTGTGTAAGCAGAAATGCCGGGTATGAAGCCGTGAGGATATTTCTTCCTGCCTGAGGTGTCCACTCAGTGTCTTTACGATAACCTGACCAGCCCACAGAGGTGCAGTAGGTTTAAGCTGTTGTGTGAGAGATTCAGTTACATGCTGGTGGGGTGGATAAAGCCAAGGGTGCTGAAGCCTGTCTAGCCTGGGAAGGCTGCAGTGTCTCCCAGGAGAGGCCAGGCAGACATCTCCACAGCAGGGTGAGCTGCAGCTGCTGGCTTTGCTTTGGGGTGGGGTGGTGGGACCAGGTCACCCTGCCAAATGCCTCCTGGCCTTTGGTTACCCCATTTTCCGGTACCTTGCACCAATGCTTTTTGTACTCTACTGTGATGCCCGCCGGTATCAATAGAACTTCACGTCTCTACGTGGTGTCATTGCGCTTGTGGGAGGAGCTGCTGGCAGCATGTCAGGGATCTGTCCAGGCTGGAAACGTCAGGAGGGTTTCACAGCCCAGAAATGAAGTCTGCAGCATGAACTGCTTGTGAATTTTATTATACTGGCAGCATCTTGCATGCTGCCTGCCAGATAACAGGCTTTGGGCAGAGATCTGTATCTGTCTCTGAGGCGGACCTGTGCCGGTGGTGGTGGGTTGGTGGCTCGTTACTGTACTTTGGTTGCTCAGAGGAGCTGCTCTGGAGGTAGGCTGTGCTCAAGTGCCGTGTTAACTGCAGGTGGACCTGCCATGGAGAGGAGAGAGGGGCATGTCTTCTGTCATCCACACTAGCTGTGAGTAGCTCAGTACAAGCCTTTTTACACCCTGCAGTGCTGAGATGATGCTACGGGATGCTGTACATTTAGTTTGGAAAACCCAGCCAGGGGGAAAATATTAATCAAATCTTAAAATGTTTCAGGAGGTTTAAATCCACCTGATGCTGAGTAAAGTCTAATGGATATTTCAGACTCAGTGATAAATATGAGAAATAAAAAGTCCTATAATCATAACATCTAGACAACAAGACTGAAATATCGAAACTAGCATTGGATCAGTCATTCGTAACATGGGGTGCAGCCCAGCATCTCTCAGAATGGAAGATGATGTGCAGGAAGAATACGCTGAATTTTAGCTCTTTTAGATAGTCACACACTTGTGCGGGAGGGCGGCAGGGGGGCTGTTTACGGCCACAGCTTGGTCTTCCCTCAGAGTCAGGCTTTCCTGGTGTAAATCATTATGGACAATGTAGTGTAAGTTCAGGACAACTGAAGGTGAACTAGACTGAACTTTGGACTGAAAAGGACAGAAAAAGCAACACCCCCCTCTAGTGTCTGGAGAGTCCTGGGAAGGAAGCGATGAGGGCAGAAGAGAACTCTGCAATGTTTATACGAGTTAAAAAAGCAAGTAGGAAAGACAGTAAAATAGAAGGGCTGAAAAGGAGTGCATAAATGGGCTATAAATGTAACCTACCTGTTGTTTTGACTTTGAAATGAGGTTCTTGGTAGGCAGATTTTGGTGATTTGCTTTGGTAATTAATGTTATTTAATTATCTTCATAATAAGGAGGATGCAGAAAGTGGGAACATGCTGATAGAAAGAATCTGCTAATGAAAAAACTTGAGAGACTTTGGCGGGGGCGCAGCACAAAAAACTGTCCAGGGCGAGGAGTGGAGAGAGGGGCTGAGCCAAGGCCCTGCAGAGGGTACATGGTTTGAGCCTGGTAATGAGAACCACTTATTTTTGTATTTCACTTCTACCGTTGAGGCACTCAGCCCAGGGAAAGGAGCCTTAAGCTCACATGGCACCTCTGTCAAGGTGGGACAATAAGGGTTGGAGGTCAGTAGAGTCTACTGTGCAGTAGCAAGCCTTGAGCAGTAGGTTGAAAGTTGTTTTTGGAAATGAAGTTTTTCCATGTCTTCAACTGCCAGGGGCTGTTGGGCAGGAAGGGTGGCCCTGATGGCTGGAGGGGTGCAAGTGCCCCCCCGAGGGCTGTAATTCACTGCCCTGGGGAAGTTTTCATCTGGACATAAATCATAAAGGTGAGAAGGCCACCAGATATTAAGTCCCTGTGTTCTGCCCAGAAGAAAGTAGCCTGAATTTGCCAGTCTTTAGCAGAGCCTTGTGTTACTGAAAGCTGCTTTACTGCTGAAGGAGAGGGCTGAGCGGGGCTCTTGCCCAGACCCATGCCTTTCAGCAAGGCCCCTTTAATATTACCATAGTACGTTTGTGCACCTGGGGTATACCAGTCATGCCGTGTGGAGCTGAGCCTCTGTGAATGGCAGCATAAATACAGGCACTAAAATATTTCTTTTGTTTTTTTTTTTTTTTTTTTT